>JAJNOH010000014.1:600000-1169372 GCA_022376275.1 Xylariomycetidae sp. FL2044 | reverse complement strand
ATTTTTACGCTTTTATAATTATTAAAAAAATAGTAATTAAATATTTTAATTTTAAAACTTTTATAAAAAAGATTTTTATAAAAAAAGCTATTATAAAAAAGATTTTTATAAAAAAAGCTATTATAAAAAAGATTTTTATAAAAAAAGCTATTATAAAAATTTATAAAAATAATTTTAAAATAATAATAATTAAATTTTAAGGCTAAAAAAAAGGATAAAAAAATAAAAAAAATAAAATTAAAAAAAAACTTAATATAAAACCTATTTTTAAAACTAAAAAAAAAACTAATTAAAAAGCTATTTTTAAATATATAAAAAAAGCTAAATTTAAAATAATATTTATTAGCTTGTTATTTTTATTATTTTTATTATCTTTATTATTTTATTATTTTTTTCATTATTTTTATTATTTCTATTATTTTTATTATTTTTATTATTTTTATTATTTTTATTGTTTTTATTAATTTCTATTATTATTATTATTTTTATTATTTTTATTATTTTTATTATTTTTTACGTATAATATTAAATTAATAATTTTCATTTATATAATTTAATTTTTTATAAAAATTAAAATATTAAAGCCTTTATTAAAAATAAAAATATTTATTATTTATAATTAGCTTAATTTAATATTAAATATTAATAATATTATTAAATAAATAAATTAATACATTAATATATAGCTAATAATTTATATTTTTAGCTAAAATTATTATTATATTTTTAAAATTATAAAGCTTATTATTAATAAAAAAAATTAAAAATAAAATATATATATATTAATAACGCTTAATATTTTTTAATAATTATTTTTATAAAAATTTATATTATAGTAATATTTTTAATAATATTAATTATATATTATTTTATTTTTAAAAGGTTATTATTATTACGTTAATTATTGTTTAATTAATAAAACGATTATAAATATTAATAAATTTATTTAAAAAATTATCTTTTATAATTATATAATTAAAAAAATAATAATAATTATTTAACTTTTTTATTATTTAATTATAATATATTTAAATATTTTTTATATATTTTAATTTAAAATTATATAAAATAGTTATATTAGAATTTTAATAATTATTTAAATCTTTTATTTACTTATTTATATATTTATTTTTTATTTATTATTTAAATTATATTTATTTTAATTTTATAAATAAATAAAACTTTATATAAATTAATATTTTTATTTTATAATATTATTAATTATTTTAGCGTAAATTAATATAATTTTATATAAAAATAAAAATATTAATTAAACGTTATTTATATAAACTTTTATAATTTATATAATAATATTTATTATTATTAAATAAAGTTTTAAATATAACATTAATTTATAGTATAAAATATATTACGTTAATAAATTAATATTATTAATATATATAAAGCAATTTTTAATAATTTATTTATTATTATTTTTAAAAAATTAAAAAACGCTAAAATAAAAATATATTATTAAAAAAAGGCTTTAAATTTATTAAAAAATAAAATATAAAAAGCCGGCCTAATAATAATAATAATATAATATAATTTTTTAAAAAAAGAATTTTAATATTAATAATAATATAATTAATAATAACGTTTTTTAATAATATTTTTAATCTTATTAAAAATATTATAAATTTTAATTATAATTATTTTATTAATATTTATAATTATAAAAATATAATATTTTTTAAACGTTATTTTTTATAGCGTTTTTATTATATATATTATTAATTATCGACTTTTGTTTATTTTTATTATTTTAATAATTATATAATATATAAAAAATTTTATATTAATAATTATAAGATATATATTTTATAATTTTATCGATTAAAAGCTTTTTTTTTATTTAATTAAATAAACAATATAAAATTATTTAAGAAATTTATTATAATTATAATAAAAAAACGGCCTTATAAATATATTTAAATAAAAAAATTATTATAATTATTAATGATAAATAAAATTATTATATTTAAAGCATATATTTTATTTATAATATAATTTAAAAATTATAATTATATTCTTAAATTTTACGTGTTATTTTATAAATTCTTAAAAAGAATATTCAAAAATAAATAATTTTTAACGATATTTTAAATATATAACTTATTATTAAATAAAATACGTTTATTATTATAATAAAAAATAATGATAAAAAAATCAATTAAATAATATAACTTTTTTAAATATTTATAATTAATTATTTAATAATTATTTAATTTTTTATATATTAAACTTTTAATTTTTTATTATATTTAACATTTATTTTTACGTAATAATAATATTTAAAATAATAATATTAATAATAATAAGAAATAAAGCCGAAAAATAACCTTTAATTAATAATAATAATAATAATAATAATAATAATAATAATAATAATAATAATAATAATAATAATAATAATAATAATAATAATAATAATAATAATAATAATAATAATAATAATAATAATAATAGCTTATTTTTTTATTTTTTTTACTTATCGGATTTTTCTTTTTTTTTATCTTTTAAGCTAATAATAAAATTAGTAAAAAAATATAAAATATTTTATAAAAAATGAAAATTATATTAATTTAATAATTTAAGAAAACGAAAAAAAAACGAAAAAAAAAAACGAAAAAAAATGATAATAGCTTATTTTTTTTATTTTATTTTACCCTTTTTTTATTAAATAATTAAAGCCCCCTTTTTTTAATAAATATAATTTTTTTAAAGTGATTAAAGCTTTTATTCCCTTTTATTTTTTTTTATAAATAAATTAAATATTATTATATATTATAAAACTTTATTATTAAAATATATTTATAATATATATTAAAATATATTTATAATATATATTAAAATATATTTATAATATATATTAAAATATATATATAATATATTTGTAAATAAAATATTAAAAAATAAAAGGGTAAAAAAGGCAATAAAAATAATAATAATAATAATAATAATAATTAATTATTTTTTTATTATTTTATTTATCGTTTTTTTATTTATTATTATTTTTTATTTATTTATTTAAAAAAAAGGGGGGTAAAAAATAAATAAATAATAATTATATTAATAAATTTATTAAATAATTAAAATTTATAATTAATTAAAAGGTTATTATTATTATTATTATATAAATTATTATATTTACCTTATTTTTTATAATTTATAATATTTATTAATTTTTTAAAAATATAAAAAGCCTTAATAATTTAATAATAAAGCGATTAATATTTATTATTATTATAATATTATTATTAAAAAAAGGTAGGTAAAATTAATAGGTTTTAAATTTAATTTTTAATTAAAGCATTTTTTATAGTTTTTTTATATAATAAAAGCTTAAATTAAATCTTTTTTTTACTATTTATTTTATTATTTATTACAATTTTTTAATTTATTTATTAAATAATATATAAAGCTTATTTTTATCGATTTTTATAATTATAAATATAAAAATAAAAAGTTATAATTTAAAGGTTTAAAAATAATTTATATTTGCTATTTTTAATATATATATATAATAAATCACGTTATATATTAAATTTTAAATAAAAGCTAATATATAAAGCTTTTTAATATAAAAAAAACGATAATAATATTTATTTTATTAAAATTATATATATAAATAAGAAAATATAATTTATGTATTATAAAAATTATAATTAATATTAGCCTTTTTAAAATGCCCCTTAATTTTATTCGTTTTTTAATTAATTTTAATAATATAATCTTTAATTAAGCTTTTAATATATTAAAATAAGCCTTAATAAAATTAAAATTAAATAAATAAAATATAAATATTATATTTAAATATTATAATATTATTTAAACTTTATTATTTTGAGATTTATAATAAATAAAAGCATTATTTATAATTAATATAAATTGTAAATTATAAATTAAATTTTATTTTTTAATATAATTTATTATTTAAATTATATAGAAAACCTTTTTTTATTAATAAAGCTTTAATATATAATAATAATAATAATATTTTTTCTTATAATAACTAATAAAATATTAAACTATTTTTTTTTTAAAAAGTTTATAAATAAAAAAAAATACTATTTTTAAAAGCTTAATTAGATTATTAATATATATTTTATTTATTAACCTTAAATTTATTAATAAATATAAATATATTTAATATATATTTAATAATTTTATATAATAATAATTTTAACGTATAAAATTAACTTAAAAAATATATATTTTTAATTTTTTATTTATTTAATCGGCTTTTTTAAATTATTTAAAAATAATTTAAATCGATATTTTAATATTATATTATTTAATAAAAAACTCTTATATTTTATTAAAATAATAATTAAAATTAAAAGCGAGCTTTAATAATAATATTTAAAGAAAATAGAAAATTAGTTTAAAAATTAAATTAAAAAGGTTATAATCTTTTATATTTAATATAATTAATATTTAACGTATATTATTATAATAAAAACGCTAAATAATTTCGAATTATAATTTAATTTTTTTAATAATCTTTAATTTAATTTTATATTATTATATTATTTAAATAAAATATTTAAATCGCTTTATAAGCTTTTTATTTATAATATTGTTATATTTCTTAAAATATATTTTAAAGATTATTATTTAAATATTAATTAAATAATTATTAAAATTTTTATTTATTATATTATAATAAAAAAAATATTAATTATCAATATTGTAAAATATTATTAAATAAATAATTATAATTTTAAATAAACGTTAAAATAGCTAAATTAGCGTTGTTAATTAAATGAATTAAAAAAATGATTTTATTATGGTTTTTTAAAAAATGTGTGTGGGATTTTATAAAAAAGTGGGCACGGGGGACGTCTCGTTTCGGAACGGCAGTAGCGTCCAGCGCTGCTGGAGGACTGCCGGCATCTGATTGGGAGGGTACCCATCAACAACTTCAGCAGCTGACTAACTATGCTCCATCATCATCATCATCATCACGAGACCGCCTCCGCGACCTCTCTGAACTTCGCACGGACGTCGTCGACGATGCGATAACACGGTGTCAGGGTCTCGGCCGTGGCGCTCTGGGGACAGATATCCAACAGGTCGGCGGGCGGGGCCCCGCGGTCGTCGTCCTTCCAGCACCTGCCCTCGGGGCCGGGACACGTCTCGTGCCCGATCCTGTGGCGGCTGCGCTGGCGCGCCGCGAACTGGCGCCCCAGCGCGGCGAGGCGCTCGGCGTCCCGCCGCAGGCCGTGCGTCACCAGCGCCCAGAGCTGGTCGCCCCCGACGCCGAGGTCCGGCCCGGCGGCGGCGGCGTCGGCGCCGGGCAGGAGGAAGACGGGCTCGGTCTCGCCGCGGGCGGCGAGGCCCCGGCACTTGGCCCGGAGCCAGGCCAGGTAGCGCTGGTAGCCGGCGGCGACGTCGAGCGCGAGCCGCGCCAGCAGCAGCACGTTGGCCAGGGTCTCGCGCGGCGGCCTGGTCACGTCGTAGCAGACGGCGCAGACCAGCAGCGTCTGCATCAGGTCGGCGCCCACGCGCAGCACCGGCAGGAGGCTGTGCGATGCGGCGCGGCGCTTGAGGGACCGCCCGGTCTCGAATACATGCTCGGCACAGGTGCATGACGCTTGCGGCTGCAGTTGCGGCTGCGGCTCCGGGCCGGTGGTCTGAGACGTCGCCGTGTCGGTTGGCGGCGGTGATTGGAGCCCGTCAGCTCGACTGTGACTGCTATTACCGCTGTGAAGACAGGGACCGAAGAAGTCCAGCGGCAGAGAGGCGAGCTGGTCCTGGGTGCTGAAGTCGAGGGCGAAGAAGTCGGCTGCGTCGTCTTCGGGGCTGGGGTGTGTAGGGATGGCCTGGCTGTTGGTGGTAGAGGGCGCGTAGGCTAGAGATGGCAGACTGATGGGGGAACCGTAGGGCGCGGTTGGCGAACTGTCTGAAAAAGCCGCCGTCGCGGGGCAGCAGTCCTGCTGCGACTGCTGCTGGACCCCCGAATCTCTCCTGTACAACACATCGTCGAGGTTAAAACAACTGTCGGTAGATCCGCTGGGCGGTTCGCGATCATCCACTTGTTGTTGTTTTTGCTGCCGCTGTCTCCAATCCTCGGTGCACTGTCGCTTCGGCGGTCTTCCCGGTATCCCCTGCTCTCGGAATTCGCAGACGACGCCTACAGCCAGGCATCGCGTGCAGCCTGTCTTCTCTCCGGTACACTTGAGCTTCCTCGTGCCTGTAGATCCGGGCTAGAATTAGCCCTGCACGAATCTCTAGAAGCAATGATGAACGGGGCGGTGGCTTTATGCCAGAGGCAGAAGGACTCACGACAAGCTTCGCATGATTGTCTACTCTGGCGCGATGGACCCATAGCCGAATTAAAAAAATAATAATAAGAGAAACTGCGATGGATGGTAATGTATGGTCTCTTAGGCCGTGACTGAAATCAATTATTCCCGTGATCGACTTGGTCATGCAAAGACGTAACTGAAGCTGATGGCCAGCCGGCACCGGCACGCGGCCACATACCGATCACCTTGTCCCGCAAGTCGACAAAACACCATACCCAAGAGCGATGGCGACATCGATTAGTACTTAACTCACTCAGTACGCAGTACCTAGGTACGCAGTACAGGCAGGGTGGTTACTAAGTAGCGGGGTTGGGGGTACTGTAAGTAAGTACTTACTTAAGTATCACAAGGATTCTAGACTCCACCCGCGTCGCTACGATACTTGAGGTTAGACTCTCTCTTCGGACCCTTTCTGCGCGCACTACGGAGTGCATCGGGAGGGGACGACTTCACCACGCCATTCTTCCGCCATACCATACTTACTTACCTTACCCTCCCTCTATAAACCCCGCCCGTGTTACCATGGCTGAGTAGCATAATACTTTCCCACGCCTGCCCCCCTCCCGGCCGCGCAATGCAGGACCCTTGACGTTTCACAGTCCCGTCCGGCCGTTAAGTACCTTTTTCATTCCCAGACGTTCGGCACCATGATCACCAGAACCATGACGGCGCACGAGGTGCGCCGTCACTGGATCAACAGGACCGAGATCGCGCTGCTCGACGTCCGCGAGGAAGGTCCCTACTCCGAAGCGCACCCGTTCTTCGCCCTGACCGTGCCCGTGTCCGAGATCGAGGACAAGCTGCCGGCGCTGGTGCCGCGCTGGACGGTCCCGATCGTCGTGTACGATGACGGCGAGGGCTACGCGCCGCGGGCCGCCGCCCGCGCCCTGGCCATGGGCTACCGCGAGGTGTACGTGCTCGAGGGCGGACTGTCGGCCTACGCCCGGTGCGGCGAGGTCTTCCGGGACGTCAACGTGCCGTCCAAGGCCTTCGGCGAGCTGGTCGACGCCATCCGCCACACGCCGTCCCTGCCGGCGCGGGAGGTCAGCCACGTGCTGGCGACGGAGGAGGACGTCGTGGTCCTGGACGCCCGGCGCTACGAGGAGTACCACACCATGAGCCTGCCCGGCGGGCAGAGCTGCCCGGGCGGCGAGCTGCTGTACCGGCTCTTCGAGGCGGCGCCCGACCCCGGGACCACGGTCGTCGTGCACTGCGCCGGGCGCACGCGCAGCATCATCGGCACGCAGTCGCTCGTCAACGCCACCGTGCCCAACAAGGTCGTCGCGCTGCGCAACGGCACCATCGGCTGGACCCTGGACGGCCTGGGACTGGACCAGGGCGCCGTCCGGAGGGTCGCGCGGCCGTCGGACCGGGCCGTCGAGAGGGCACGCGCGCACGCGCGCGCGTGGGCCGACCACGTCGGCGTGTCCACCGTCAACGGCGAGCAGCTCAGACAGTTCGCGCACGAGGCCGACGAAGAGAGGACCCTGTACCTGCTCGACGTGCGGGATCCCGACGAGTACGCCGAGGGCCACCCGGACGGGTTCCGGAGCGCGCCGGGGGGTCAGCTGGTCCAAGCCACCGACGAATGGGTGGGCGTGCGGGGAGCGCGCATCGTGCTGTACGATACCGACGGGGTCAGGGCCCTGATGGCCGCTAGCTGGCTCACCCAGCTGGGTTGGGATGTGCACGTCCTCGAGAGGGGCGCCGTGCCTTCTTCTTCTCCCGACGCCATTCCCAAGCCCGAAGCGCTGCCCTCGTGGCATATCCCCTCGGGCCCCGGCGCCATTTTCGTGGAGGACCTGTCGAACCTCACCGACGCCACCGTCGTCGACCTCGCGCGCAGCGCCGTCTACCGCCAGGGACACATTCCCGGCGCGTGGTACGCCTCGGGCCCCGAGCTCGCGCGCGATCTGCGCCGCGCCCCGGGGACCGGTACCATCGTGCTCACGTCGCCCGACGGCCGGGTCGCCGCCGCCAATCTCGCCCACGCGCGCGAGGCCCTCGCGGATTTTTCCTCTCGCGAAGTCGTGTATCTGAGCGGGGGCACCGGGGCCTGGCGGTCCGCCGGCGGCGCCGGATCCGGATCGCGGCCACTAGAGCAGGAGCCGAGGTGGCTGTCGGAGCCCGTCGACATGTACAAGCGGCCTTACGAGGGCACGGAGAACGCGCGCGAGGCCACGCAGGGCTATCTCGACTGGGAGTACGGGCTGGTGGCGCAGCTGGCGAACGATGGGGTCGCGGGCTTTCGCGTCGTGCGGGATATGGCTCCTACGTAGTAGGCAGATACTTGAGATAGATAGATGGCGACTTCGCGCGGTCACCCAGGCTGGCTGGCTGGGACTTCCATCTCTGTGCTTTATCATCAGAAAAAAAGGGCCAAGAATGTGATCGTATTCTATTCAAAGGAGAGACAGGATTAGCATCGCGATAAATAACCATTGCCGCACGGGGGAGAGACTCGGATCCTACAGTTTGGCTCGCTTCTGACGGCGGATTGATTATGTTTGCATTATCGATTAGATACTACCTAGTTTTCGTACCAGTTACCCTGATTTTTTGTCTTTTGCTCTTCCAAATTCTCTGGCTCGCAGCGCATTTTTCTATACACCTAGGTCTTCGTAACCTCATGAGAGAATTCTTCTAGATTTAATCCAACAACCGAATTTTGCAAAACCTGCATGTTATATATCCAAGCCCCTCATTGCGCGAAAAACTCACGTCCAGTCCGACCACGACGACCCGTCATAATACACTACGCCGTCCGTGTCGAATTGCGGCCCCTCGGCGTCGATGATATATCCCGCCTCGCACCTGTCGAACGCGACCTTGGCCTGGTCCTCGTTGTAGAAGGAGTCGAAGCGCGCTGCCATGGCGTCGCTCAGGTTCTCCACGTTCCCAGCGGGGTGTAGGGCCTGCCAGGGACGAATGCAGGTGTCGCCCTTGCAGGACTTCAAGACCATCATCAGGGCATCGAGACGTGATACGAGTTGGTCAGTCGCGTAGCCGTTCAGGGTGGTGGAGCGCGCCGACACGTTTCGTGCCCCAGAGAGCAGGTTCGTCATCTGCCCGGGATCATTCTGCCAAGGTACATCATCAGTATTACCAACGGGAAGAATGGCGTTTCACACGCAGATTTACCTTCAAATTATAGAGCTCGTGATCCCCGTTACACCACACCGAGTAGTAAACGTTCCATGCGTCGCTCGCCACCCGCAGGCCCTTGTAGGTATTGTTGCCGTAGTAGCGCTCGAACCCTGGGAATACCGTCCCTTCAACCAGAGCGGAGCCCCAGTACTCGATGTTGACGTGTTCTTGACGACTCGTCACCGCGTCCCCAATGCTGGATTCGCTCACGGGGATGGGCGAGCCGTCGAAGTCTGAGCGCAGGGAAGATACGCCCGCAAGGGTCAGCAGCGTCGGTGCCATATCTGTGTGCGTGGTGACGATCTCGGTCGTGAAGTTCTCGGACACGCCAGGACCGCGGATGATCAGCGGAACGTTGGTGTCCTCTTCGTATCCGCACTCTTTTCCGGGAGCCATGCGGTGCTGGCCGATGTGAAATCCATTGTCCGAGGTGTAAATGATATAGGTGTCCTCCAGGATGCCGTACTCCTCAAGTCGCGTGACGACGCCCTCTACCAGCTCGTCCACTGACTGCAGGGCTCGAAGCCTCGAGCGGTAGAATTCGTCCCCGTAGTCCACCATTTCCTGCGTCTGCTGGGACAAGTTCTTGATCCAAGACGCGCCAGAGGCTACATCGGGATTGAAGTTTGTCGTCCTTGGGACCGTCACGTTAGGGAAAAGGTTCTTGTGCCGTTCAGCTGCAATCGGCGGAGTGAACCCGGTGTCGTTTGTGCCGGCGCAATTGCTGTGAGGCGCCACCGGGGCTAAGCCAAGGAAAAAGGGCTGCCCGCCGGTGACCGCATCGTCGAGAAAGCCGTAGGCCTTTTCGGCCAACACATCGACTGAATATTGCCCTGCATAGCTGGACGGGGCATCATGGTCACGTTGATACGTGCTGTTCAAATAGCAATAGGTGTAAGGGTCCAATAGAAAGTCGGAGCCATTCCATCCGCTCAAGTAAGGGGCGTTGTAGTTCTCTACGGTATGCGCATTGAACATCTTCCCGGTGTAGTAGGTATTGTAGCCGGCGTCTTGGAGCCACAGGGGTAAGTAGCTTTCGTTCAGCCCCTGGCTTACGAATTTTGGATAACCCCCTAGAAGTGCACTTGTAAATAACTGATAATAACCGCAGATCTCTCGGATTAACGTCTAGTACTGACCATAGGGCGGGCTGACATCGGTGACATTAGTATTATGGGAAGCTTTGCCGGTCCACAAGGTCACCCGCGACGGGCAGCAGATGGCAGTCGTGCAGAAGTGGCGCTTATACGTCGTACCTTTATCTGAGAGATGCTTCTGGACGAGGGGCATGTAGTTGAGAGAGTCCAAGTGGAGGTCTTGGTCGTCCGTCAGTATAAAGACGATGTTTGGTTTCTTAGCCGAACCCAAGCCCCCTTCTCTTGCTGCAAATGGTAGCTGGGCATGGCTAAGATAGTTCGCCGCGGTCGACCCGGCCAACAGCGCTTGAAAGCAAGCCCTGCGAGTTTCAAATAGCTTCATGATCGTCTTGTTGGACCAGATCAGATTCTTAGGTGGTGGGTGGTGGCACGGAATCGGAAATCGTGTTGATCGAAATGGTAGAGCACCCCGGGGACAATGTGATGGAGTGACCAAGATACCAGAGGTGACAAGAGGTGCGCACCCTTTTTGATTATGAGGCCCGGTCTTCACGATAATACCAAGACATTCCGGTGCGGGCGTCTACGGCGATTTGGAGGACTTTATGCTCCAGGGCTCCGTCCTCCGAAAAGAAGCGCGCTGGCGCGTCCCGAGGTCTTGGTGCTTGGTGCTTGGTACCGGCTGGCTGCATGCAGGCGGCAGGGGCTATTAGGCAATGCAGTGGTAGCGATGATGTGATGGGCACTAACCCCACACTTGAGTCATGGCGCCGACTACGTATTTCCACAAAGCCATCAAAATAAGGCGATGCTTACCTAGGTAGGTAACTGGTGGGCGCTATGTGGAAATACGTACGCCAGTATGGCTACAGACAGAATATATGATTCCCAATACTGGAAAGCCGCAAATGAGTTGGAACCAAAGATCCATCATTTGGAGGTAGATAACGCGCGTGCATTCCATTATCATCATCATCATCATTATCCAGTTGCCGAATCCACCGGACGTATACAGCCCTGGAGCCTCTCCATCTGCGGGATCACCCTTTCCCGAACTACCTAGTAATAACTTATAAGTGACCACCTGGATGACCACCAAAAAAGCCCTGTCTAGACATGACGCCGACAGACCGGCGCTAAACACCGTTTCTCACCTAATGTTTCCCACCCCTACCCCTATCTTGACTGTCGATATGACGCCTCTTCACCGACTTGTGCGGCGAAAACTTGCCTGGGATATTCCAGCGGCATCAACTCCGACGTCTCCATCTCGCCAGAGCGCTTGCGGTACGGAAACCTTCGGGCTCCGCTGTTGATCTCAACCTCGGCCTTGATTGCCTCGTCTCGGATGCGGAAAGTGAAAGCGAATGCACGTAACAACTCTCCAAGACTGAAAAACTTCCACCATAGCTGTCCCTTGCCTATCTTTCGCTCCACTTCTGGATAATTGGGCGGCAGTCGGTATGGGGCAACGCTGTAAGCATAATGGAAGAAAATAGAGAAGAACACGAGCTCCATGGCCGTGATCATCAGAGGGATCCCGGTCTCAATATCGACGTAGCTTAGGTACGGCGTCGGATCCAGAGGTGAGGGCTCGACCGCGTGGAGGATACGGTAGATAATCTGCGTTGCCCATATCGGTCAGTATGTCATCATTGACTTGAAGAGTGCAGCGGCCATCCAAATACCTCAAGCAGGACTGAGAGGCCTATAAGGAGCTTGAAAGCCAGCAGCTTCGTCATGGCTCGGTGCGGCTTGAGCTCGGACCTCAAGGTAAGATAAGACTTCATGACAGCAACAATGGCAAGAGTTATGCTGACAAAGTGGATGATCTGGAGGACCGTACTGCCACTGTCTGAGCAGTCGGTGTTTCGCGCCTGCGAAATGCATGTTCCGATGGCGACTGCGAAGTGGACCACGGGAGCCTGGAAGATGAACACCCAATAACGACGGAACCGATTGAGCCTTTCTGTGATCCGGTGTTCGTTTTTATCGGCCTCAACGAGTAGGAAAGAGAGGAAAACGTCTTCCAGCCGTGCATCGTCCGGCACAAGAAACCAGCACTCCAGGAGGAAGAAGTATGCGAGAGTAATGGTTTCCACGAAGCTCATCCAGCTCTCCAAGTATACATATGTGCTCGGTTGGGCGACCATGATGACGGTAGCAATGCCGTATATTGGTAAGAAGACGCAAATTTTCATTATACTGTAGTATTCGAGGGTTAACGAAGTGGAATGGGAGGGCCTCCGGCAAGAACTTTTGTTGTGACATACTGTATCTGCTGATTTGGGGTTTTCATATTTCTCACATGCATCCCCATCAGGAGAAGCGACATGATGGTTGCAAATAGGGCACAGCTGATGGAGACGATCATGTTTATTTGGTTGAACGTCAACGAGCCTGCCAATGGCAGTGTCTCACCTGCACCTCTGAAGTTAGCATTGCAGGGCAACCTGGGCAACGGGTCGTCATAGCTTGAGTGAGTGCCCTTACCGCTCGATTCATGGCAACTATCTTCATCCGCCATATCTTTCGGGACAGATTCAGGGGTATGTTACGGAGATGGAGCAGGTGGTAACATCGATATACTCTGTAAATTACAAGAAAACGAAGAGAACAAAAGAAAAACCAGAGATCTTGTCAAGTTATATAATCCTCCTCGCCCCTGCTGGCTCATTGCACACCTACCAGCCTATTCAACTCGAGGGTCCGTCGCTTTCTCTCCCCGACCAATCGCAGTTGAGAACTCACCCAGGTTACTCGGGCTCGGTTTCGCGACACTGAAACCCTGCATCGCTGACTGCGCCAGTTTGGCGGGTACGGTAGTTAGGGCTGACGGAAAGCTTACGCCTTGTCAGCGGCGCAGCGTGTTCTATAATCCAACTACCAATCAACGGTGCCAATTATTTCGCTGAGCTCGAATCTACTTATGAGTGATCGGCGACGGGCTACCTACTACAGGTAGAACATCGAAGTCTGACCCTGCTCCGCCACCCCATGCCCGCTGACACGACTACGCAGTGGACCCGGGATGAAGCGCACATAGGATCAAGATGAGCCTGCACAAAGACAGGTAGCCCTAGGTTACGGTTTTCGGTAATAAGCTGTTTTAACTGTTTATCATCGGCACTTCCGGCCGATTGAACGATTCTTGAGCAGGGTAGAAAGTCAAACACATGTAGAAGACCTTGGTGAATCTGAGGTATGTCCCGTAGGCGTCGGGATGCGGTTGATCATGAACATCGTACCATTACAGTTGTTTATCCATTAAGCGAGATGGTAAGCGTCGATGGTTCTTAGCAACTCAAAACATCTAATGCATCTTGTTCGCTGAAGGGCTTACGTTTCCTCCACCTGGCAATTCAGTGAAAACCATGCGTGAAGTTTTTTTTTTTTTTTTTTTTTTTGGGTGATAAAAGCGGCGTATATGTTATTTAAGTTGCCATCCGCTGGAGATGAGCGAAATTATAATTTCATCGACGCTGAAGGCGACTGTATAAATATATGAGTGTGGATCATCATGGGGGTGTTGCGCAATTATGTTGCATAAGGACAACAATAACCCAAAACGCAAATGACTTGTAATGAAAGTTTATTGTTCAATTCGACTGAACTTAGAAGTCTGTCTATTTAACACACGAAGAAAACAGTTACAAACATGCATGAGCCCGATAAGATGGGCTATCCCAAGCCGAGCATATGAAAGAGTGATAAGTTCTATAATCCTCTGCAGTTCCGGTCCAGAACAACATGACAACTCGAATAACACGACCAGCCTATACCACTAACGTCACAAATCTATCCGTAGAGACAAGAAAAGATCTCGTTCTGTTCATTGACAAAGGGACCATTGAAAAAAACATGGCCTAGCTCACACGCGCAAGTTCTTCCTGGCTTCCTCATAGCCAGCCAGGATCTGGGCGGCCCTCTCGGGACTCCTCGGCGTGAAGTCGCAGGGGAAGTTCAGCGGCTCCAGGATGACGTGGGCGTTGGTGGCCTCGCTGTCGAACGGGATCGGCTCGCCCGTCTGGGGGCACCGCTTCTGGGCCAGGTCGAACCCCCACAGCACGCCGGCGCCGCTCACGAACAGCTCGTCGTCGACGATGTGCTGGCCCAGGCAGGTCCGCTGCCCGAAGCCGAAGGTGTGCATGCCGACGCCCTCGCGGAAGTTCGGGTACCGCGTCAGCGGCTCCTGGTACGTGGGCCACGACGGCTCCAGGTACCGCTCGGGGTGGTATTCCTCGGGCTGCGGATACTTCTCCGGCACGCGGTTCATGGCCCTGGACTCTCAGTGTTAGCATTTGGAAGCGGCGCATTTTCTTTTTCTTTTTTGGGTGTGTCAACACGTGTAGTGAGACTCACCATTCACAAGCAAGGATAACTGTTCCCTTGGTAATCTTCTCTCCCATGTACTCGTCATCCTGTTCAGCTTGATGTGGCACACCTGCGGGATGTGTCAGTGGTGTATTCGACAGTGTTGGGATAGTCAATACCGACCTAGAGGGACGCCAGACCGCCATCGTGTCGTTTCCTTCAGACAGGCTCGAACTGTCGGTAGGTTGGGCGAGTCGGCAGTGGTAGGCATCCTGTCACCACAGACCCTATCTATCTCCTCCTGCGCTTTCTTCTGCCATTCGGGATGGAGCATCATCGCCATGAGGAAGAACTGCAAGGGGCCCGTTATGGTGACGACGCCGACGAGGTTCTGGAACCCGAGCATGCAGCTTGCGAACCGTTCGTCCTCAGGGTTCTGTTCGAGGTCACCATTGCCGTTGCTCTGAAGCCCCGCGAAGTACCGGTACGCCCAGGTATTGCTCGAGAGTTCCGATCGCAGGTAGCGCTTCTTGGCAAGCTGAAAGTTGTTCAGCCACCATGCCCACTGGTGGTCCTCCCGCGCTCTCTCGTACTTCTTCCAGGGGTTGAGCGCCCAGGGGATCGACCAGAGCGGCGTCATGGTGTTGACGATGGGACCAGATACGGACATCTGCGTCAGCGTACAGTCAGCACTGTCGCCGTTCTCCTTCCCCTGGGTCGCGTCATCCCAAGCCAGCGTGCTCATGATACGACCGCAGTGCTCCCGCGTGTTGGCGTGAAACTTGGCGGGGTCGAGCATGAGGGTGACAAGATATCGCTTGACCTCCTGCTCGATTATGCCGAAGAAGTGACTCCTGTGGAATTCGGCCATAGCGGAATGCACCCATTTGCGTTGCCGTTTCCATGTATCTGACGTCGTCGAGTGTTAGTTGGCCGACCTTGCGTAACGTTGAGCAACTCACGAACCTGTGCGGTCCATCAAAGCGCTGTATCCAGGCCCAGTCTTGTGGCCGATGAGAGCTCGGATCTGAGGACGACCGGAGTATTTCTGTGCCCTCTTCACGAGGAGTTCGCGGGCGATGTTCTCATCCGACACGATGACGAACTTCTGTCCCAACATGCTCGTCCTGTAGATGGGCCCGTACTCGTCCGCCCACTCTTTGAACTTCTTCCACATGCAGAACCTGTCCAGGTCATGGACGCGGCCAACAACAGGAAACTGCTGCGGTCCCGGGATACTCTTCGTAGAGCCATTCCTCTTCTTTGCCCATGACAGCAGTTGACGTCCAACAGAAAAGAGAAGACTAGGCACGGCCAGGTATAAGATGAGGAGCCGAACGCTCTCCATTATGAAAAATTGGTAGGGTAGCTAGACAAAAGATATGGAGGAAGCAACCCTTCTACGGACTTTCTCTAAATGTGCGGGTATTCATCATCGTCCTCCTTTTATCATGGTCCTCCGGTCATTGCCGTTGGCTCTTGGTCAACCAGCCTACAGGGAGGCACAGTCTCAGCCCCGAACATTGCAGCCCTTTCAAGTGACACGAACTATTCTTAACACAGCATTAGCTGACTCACATCGGATCTTATTGATCAACCCAGCCGATCGTCGCCATCCAAGACCCCGTCGTGGGCCACCTTCTGCCAATTCTTACCCACTCCTGGGCTGCCTTCGGGGGCGCGTTGGCCAATAGAAGGCTCCCAAGGTTGCTTTTCAGCCTCCTGGCGCGGCACAGTCGCCTCACCCTCCTCGTATGCCGTGGGGATGTCCGATGCCGTGCCTCACCAACATTTTCTTTCACGATAACGAACTACCAATTGAATCCTTGTCTTCGCATGAGATGCCGTATTTCCATCATGCGGACTACCGGGAGGTCTTTGCGGGGTTTTCTGTCATTGAGGGGAATACAAGTGCTCGCACAGTTTGATAGTCGAGATCGCGTCGCTCAAACGTGTGCGCTCCCAAGCTTCCAGATGCGTAATCGGAGGAATAAACGGTGAATCTGCTAAAATAAAACCGATGTCAGTCGTGTGAGGTCTGACAGGGATGACAGTAGAAAGATATCACATCGTACGCCCAACCCGGATGACCTCACCTGAGATACAAGGGTACAGTACATCGGACCCCGAGACATGCAGCGGATGTCTCGCCGATATCGAATCCCTCCTTGGCTTTGAACATACACCCATACTTGATCGCGATAAATGACCATATCCGCGTGAGGCGTCGAAAGTCGGGTTCTATCAGATAATCCCAGCTATCGGATGATGCAATGCTCGGCAAGCTGGTCGCTGATTGCAAGATCCTCCCCGAGCTACAATCCTTTTCCCACCATATATCCAATGAAATCACCAGCCATAGTCCGGACATCGTCAATGTCATTATGGACTTTCCCCCGGACGACATGTAACATGTCAAGAATCTGCGGCGCACACCAGAGGATTTCTGCCTCCCTCGCAGCCAATACCTCCCGGTTGTTGCGTTCCTCGGTTTCTTTCAGAGACCGGTCACACCCATGCTATTCACCATATGATCACACAGCTGACCATATGATCATGCAGCTGCATTCTTACTGCCTGGGTCCAGAGAAAATAGCCCGAGTTCTCCGGTGAGAACGGCCTCGCACTTCTCCAGTACGACAGCCACGCATCCTAGACTTGAAGCTCACCGAGAAAGGGCGAATTGTATGTTGATGGCGGATCGAACCTCGACGCATCCGAAAGTTGTCTGCGCCTTTCTGGGACAGCGAGGGATGCACTCTCGCATTGATGTTACCTGAAGAGCCTGAAGCCCGCCATTCCCTGCCAGTCCAAGATTAGGCCCAAGTTGAAATTCAGAGGCTATTCTCTCAGAGAAGGCTACACCTCACGGGGATATCAGAGGTCAGGGTAACACTCATAAACCACATGCGACAGTCGAATAAGCAAGTGCGGCCTAAACTTTAATGCCCCTGAGAGGTGTATATGCGCTTGGCAGCTCAATCTGTCGGAGCCCACAGTTCTAGTATAATGTATTATGGCAAAGTGGCCACGGACTGGATTGTCGAGGAGTTGCAATAGCATCCATGGCACCTTCATGACCCCGGTGTCTATGGGAACAGTCAGTTCAATCCACTCCTTTGTAAACGAAAACCGGTCTTCCAATGGCGACGTCAAGTTTCCTTCAAAGTACCATGCATTATCAGGCACATCTAGTCATGTCAAGAGCTCCATGTTGATTGCTGGTAGTCAGCTCTCTTCACCACAATCTAAGTGTGCTAACACTTCCATTGACACGGGCAGAAATCGTGATTCAGTAAAGCCGCTCTTCCTTTTTCCCTTCCTCCCCCTTCTTCATCATTGCCGTCATCGGACAGCCCTCGATAGAAACGGACCCGAAGTCTCTCGCGACACACGTCGACTTCCCGACGGGAAGATCAAACGCGTCTCCATCGCACGCGCCGTCCGTCCACAAGCGGATCCTGCAGTCGCCGCATGAGAGCGCCGATACCGACCCTGGCGGCTCTGCCGGCATCAGGCAGCGGTAATTGGGCTTTCGTATGCTGGTGCCGTTGTGGATGTCCCCGGAACACGTAGCGTCGGCAGCCATGCGGACGCGGTATCCATACTCGCCGTCGGGGCACTCCACGTCTAGCGAGACGGATCGGGGAAGAGCCAGAGCATGAGAGAGGCTGGCTAGAAATACGAGGATAGCTGTTTTTGTGATAGTGGGCATGTCTTCCGCCTTGTGTCTTTGGGGGATGGTGCGTCCAAAGACGTGGATAATTAGTATCGTGGATGAGGTTCTGGCTGTCAATTTCCCCAGATCTCGTGGTCAAGTTGAGGGCAGTGGTGAAGTTGACCATGTCGCCACGAGGTTGTATGGGCTTCCTTTCATTTATATATTTAATTGTTCCGGCCTTGAACGACCGTCCTCATCATATGGGTGCTCTCAGACCTACTGTATCTTGATTGCGGTATTGAAGGAATGAGTAAGTGTGAACCAAAATATCACAACGTCCTATGCGTGACGATACACCAGTCACACTCCAGATTTGGGATATCGTCGGATGTATATAAAATGATATGTGTTTTTTTGATGAATGTGCAATACATACCTTATGGCTTACCGTTGAAGTTTCAAGTGTACTGTCAATCCGTTGAGAGATCAGCGCAGACTTGCGCTTCATGCTTAAGTGCTCCTCGAAAAGCTACAGACTACCCTTGTGAGTGTGGTGACCCATAACTGTGTCACCGTCGGTTGCGTAGCTTGTCGTACTGGAACGTCTTGCCTTGATGTGATTACCCCCTTTGGTCGTTGTCACACCTATGATACAGTATGACGTCCAACGCGCCCCTTGAGCGACGTTGATCAGTAAGATCGTGGACAGCACAACCACATCGCGTCATTATCAAGTCATGCGAACTCAACTTTGGACCTGGTTGGAAATCGTGAATGAAAGCAAGAGTCCCAGGCGCTGTCATTACTGTAAGACATCGAGCGGGTTATTGAGGGGTGTTCGCGCTGGGCGGGCTGGTCAGCGGGGCGGAAAGGACTCAAAAGAACTCCAGACGAAATGGGCAGGTCAAGCATGGGATGAGAAAAAAAAAATAAACGTATCAACTCCTGTGCGACTGTGACAGTCGAATCGCAAGGCGCACAAAGGAATGTCGCAAACCTTATTTGGAGCTTTGCTGTGCACCCTAAGAAAATATTAGTTACACCTTGATTCTACACCTTGATTTTCGGCAGCTGTCAACACCTACCTAGGTAAGCTCCAGTCCCATTATCTTTCCCGCTTATATAGGGATTTACTAGCGCTATCAAATCGTCAATGTTCTAGACATCACCCAAACAATAGAAAATGAAGCTATTCGCACATTACCGCTGTTCATAACTACACTATCGGCGCTTTCGCCGCTTTCGCCGCTTTCGCCGCCGCCGCCGACAGCCTTATAAAGCAGCTGCGATAGTTGCAAATACTTGTGTTCTTGATAGAGTTGCCCCAAGTACTGCGCTAAAGTTGTACACCTTGAATAAGGACGAAATATGGTTCCTTAATCCGAACTATGGGATGCGTCGGCTGTCGGGGCTGGCTGTTAGGGGTGCTGGCAGCTGACAGAAATCAAGGTGTAATATCAAGGTGCAAATAATCAAAAACCAAGGTGCAAATAGGAAAGCTCTTTGTTTGATCGAGATGAGGCAGGCAGTTGAGACATGAGAGAACAAGCGATGTGCCGTGATCATTGTAGGCCTTATAAGGTGTGCTGAAACCGTCCTACCTAGGTCGTTGTCAGAGATACAACACCACTTGGGCAACAGAGTTCCCGCACCAACGCCGAAGCTCACACTCGAGCACGTGCTCATAAGGATTGCTGATAACGGATGCCGGAAGTAGGAATAGAAGCTCAAAGCACCTTCAGGGCTAGTGATATCCACGGGTTCGACCCCAAATCTTAACCAGCGGGACACGGTGGAATCCAGCTCCCGAGCCCGCGCCCGAGTCCGAGTCGGACGAAACCTGAGCTGACATTCTGGAAACTTTGTTCTGGATCGTTCCACGGAGGCTGGAGCTCCACGGAATAGGGAACCTAACCCAATGCGGTAGCAGCAAACCTTGGCACGTATGTGCTTTCCCAGGTGCCAGGTTATGCGCTGACGAACTAAGCCTAATTCGAGTTAGACCCGAAGGACATTGGATTCGATCTCCAGCTATGGACTCCTTTTTCCGAGAGGGCTCCATTCCAGCTTCCAAGCCTTTGGTTCCATTCCCAGGCACAGAGGCAATGCTTTATCTCCCCAATCTCCGAAAGCATATTGGTCTGCATGAGGGAAACATGAGGGCAGTGACTGTGTAGTCAACGCAAAGTCGTCCTTAAAGCCCAAGCAGAGGAAGTTCTAAGCAATAATCCAATGTGCCTCTAGGTTAATGAGTCGAGTCAGATTATAGTATGAGATACATTTTGTGACACGCTGAAGACGGGATGCAGCACTCGTCTGTTGTAGTTCTCGCCGAGAAACAGGCAGCATGTGAGCTCATGTTGGCCAATGTCCAATGCGCACGCATCAAATAGAAATAGTAAACATTCAACGGTTCCATGGTAGTCTAATCCGCAACCGTGAACACATAGGGATTTTTGCCTTACGCTTACCAACTTGGTCCAACTCAAATGCTGCAGCCAAGACGGAGTAGTGACTCACTGGTTTGATGAATAACGCCATCTGATGAACCTAAGACGAAACGTTCGGGGCCTGGAGAGTTAAGGGGCCCGAATTTGAAGGTGTCAGCCAGCTAGTCTACCTACCTCTAGCCCGTCTTTTAGTAATAAACACGGAGATACGTGATAACCAGAATACCTAACCTGGAACCTTGGAATGGGCTGAATGGACAACTCGGACTCTGACCTCGAGGTACTTTATACGGAGTGGCCAATCAGAAATGTCTCCGACTCGCTAAATATCTCCGCCCGAACAATACCTAATACCGGACTCCTCAACCGCCCGAAGACCCCCAGACCCCCTTTTCCTATCAAAGAAACCACCATGATTCATTCTAACGCTACTCTTAGGAGGGTCCGGGGCAACCAAATTACCAACCTAAGTCCCTAGCCAGGTAACAAAGTCAGACGCGCACTGCCATTTCACGCCATTATTTATTTAATGATCATCGCCTCCCTTCACCTGCAAAATGATATCAGCAGCACTACTCAACAGATCTTTTCTCAAGTTCCATCATAGGGGTCATCTGTCACTCGCTCCATTGGGCGAGGATACCTCTCATATCTGAAACACAACAGTCACAGCCCCCAAGCCATTGCACTGAGCTATCCCCAGCTTTCACCTTGACTTTCCCATCACCACTTGGGCTTCCGTAAAGGGGAATCGATTCCAAGCCTTGGACATACCGTAGAGATGTCCGATCTGAAGCCGCGTGCCTCTTTCGAGAGCGTATCCCAAGCCCCCACAGTCGCGCCCAGTTCCAGTAGCGCGACAGACCCCGAAAAGGCCGACTCCGTGCGCCTCTCGACGTCCAGCCGGTCATCAGCTAGCACGGCCCGTCCAGTCGCCGATACCGTCGAGAAGGAGGAGGAGAGGACCGATGCTCTGGCCGATGCTCTGACCGATGCTCTGACCAAGCAGGCCACGGCGCGGTCGAAGCACGGCGACGAGCTTCGCCCCGTCCAGACCCGAGAGGATGGAACCGAGTACCCGACGGGCGCCAAGCTGGCTCTCATCACGCTAGCCCTATGCTTGTCCGTCTTTTTGATGGCACTAGAGTGAGTCCTACGTCTCGGACAGTGAACTTGGTGGGAATTGAGATACTAACGGAAGGCCCCGATAGTAACTCGATCATCGCCACCGCCATCCCCAAAATCACAGATCAGTTCAACAGTTTAGGCGACATCGGGTGGTACGGAAGCGGTACGTGAAAGGCATCAATCATCCCAGACGAATCCCGTTTCACCACTGACAGCAACACAGCCTACCTCCTCACCACCGCAGCCCTGCAGCTGCTCTTCGGAAAACTCTACAGCTTCCTCAGCATCAAATGGGTGTTCCTGACCGCCATCGCCATCTTCGAGCTCGGCAGTCTCATCTGCGGCGTGGGGCAGGACTCGGTCACCCTGATCGTCGGCCGCGCCGTCGCCGGTCTGGGGTCCGCGGGCATCTTCTCGGGCGCCCTGCTCATCCTCGCGCATAGCGTGCCCCTGGTCAAGCGTCCTATCTACACGTGAGTCGCCTATCAGCCCCTCCTTCAACTTCACCTCCTATTGTCAGTTTTGACTGACAGAATTCGCGACGCAGTGGAATGATCGGCGGCATGTACGGCATCGCCTCCGTGGCGGGCCCCCTGCTCGGCGGCGCCTTCGCCGACAAGGTGACCTGGCGCTGGTGCTTCTTCATCAACCTGCCCATCGGCGCCGTCACCATGCTCGTCATCCTCGTCTTCTTCCCGGACCCGAAGCTGGCCCGGCCGGCGGATGAGCCCCTGCTCGAGCGCGCTAAGCGCTTCGACCCCCTCGGCACCGTCATCTTCATGCCCGCTATTATCTGCCTGCTGCTGGCGCTGCAGTGGGGCGGCACCACCTACGCCTGGGGCAACGGCCGCATCATCGCCCTGTTCGTCGTCTTCGGCGTCCTGATCCTGGTCTGGGTGTACCTGCAGTCGCGGCAGGGCGAGAACGCGACCGTGCCCGTGCGCATCATCAAGCAGCGCACGGTCGCGGCCAGCGCCCTGTTCGCCTTCGGCATCGGGTCGAGCTTCTTCATCTTCGTCTACTACATCCCCATCTGGTTCCAGGCCGTCCAGGGCGTCAGCGCGGTCGAATCGGGCATCCGCAACCTGCCCATGCTGATCAGCGTCGTCGTCTTCTCCATGCTCGGCGGCGGCCTCGTGTCCGCCTTCGGCCACTACGCCCCCTTCATGATCGGCGGCACCCTGCTGGCCTCGATCGGCGCCGGCCTGCTGTCCACCTGGATGCCCGACACCTCCCAGGGCGTCTGGATGGGCTACCAGATCCTCTACGGTGCCGGCGCCGGCATGTCGATGCAGCAGCCCATGATGGCCGTCCAGGTCGTCCTCGACATCAAGGACGTGCCCGTCGGCACCTCGGTCATCATCTTCTGCCAGACCCTGGGCGGCGCCCTCTTCGTCAGCGTCGGCCAGAACGTCTTCCAGAACAAGCTGGTCCAGGAGCTCGCCGCCCACGCCCCCAGCGTCGACCCGCGCGCCGTCCTCGGCGCCGGCGCCACCGGCCTCATCGACTCCCTGCCCGCCAGCGTCATCCCCGACATCATCCTGTCCTACAGCAACGCGCTGACGACGACGTTCATCGCCGGCATCGCGCTCGCCGTGTTCACCGTCTTCGGCAGTGTAATGGTCGAGTGGAAGAGCGTCAAGGGCAAGAACGTGGAAGTCGGTCTTGCTTGAATCTGACCAGTCTGACTGTGCCAGTTTGCCCTTCCTTCCCCCCATATTGGATTGCTTTTTCATCGAATCTACAGATCTCTCATGAATTTTGTTTTTCATTACTGATATCCCTCCACTTTGGCAATTGCATTTCGATGGCGTTTTTGGTAGATATTGGTTTTGGTTGAGCGTTGAGTGACATACCTCATTAGCCGTTGGCTTGCGGGTTCGGGGTTTGTTGAGGGTATATGGGTCGGTATTATACATATGGCCACGCGTGCATGGGGGTTCATGGATGTTTCATAGTGGCATTCCCGCACTTGGTGTGCGTATATAGCAAGCTAGCTACTCGAGGGCGAAAGTATTGTTATCTCTTAATATTACGTCCAAGCAAAGCTGCCTCTATTTGCATCTCAGTATATGCGAGAAGTCATTGGTGCAAGTTACCCTCCATTGCTGTCCTCACGACTTGTAACCTCTCTCAATATCGTCCGGCTGCTTTTTGTTATTGCAGTTTTCGCAGACTCCCGAGACGCATCTACCGTAAGTGTTGGACTCATCATACCAGGTCAGGGGATAGAATGCGGCATCAGTGCCACAAGATTTGCATGAGTCCGGGAGTCTGGGGATGATCATGCTTCGAGATCTCTGATCTTTTTCTTCTGCCATACGCATGAGGACGGCTGTGGCAAGATCCGGGCTTTTCTCCAGCCTGGTTCGGAACACCTTGTCTTTGAGGACAAGGTAGCCAGTCATGGCGATGTAGTCGACCATAATATCGCGAAGGGGGCCGATATATTTACGCCCGTCGATGGCTTCGGCTAAGATAAAGAAGCCTTCTACGAAATCGGCTGAGATGCCGACTTTTGGATCGGCATCTGGATTCTTAGAAGCGGCGAGCTGTACGGCCTTGGCTGACTCGAGGAAGTACTTTCTCAGCTGGGGAGCTAAGACGGTTTGAAAGCTCTCAAGGCAGAAGTAGTCTGCCATGTTGATCACTGCCTTACACGTAGGGAAGAGAGTCTGAGGGTTCTTGAGGAACTTCTTAAGGGTATGGGTGGCTGTTGATGCGGTGGTATTAGCAATAGCGTCCGCGCGGTTTCTTTACCGGCTTCCAAGCAGGGTAAGAATACCTACATTTGCCAGTGTAGATGAAGGTGATGAACCAATTGAGCTCTTGAGGATGGAATCCCTGGATGTTGATCGTATTGGTTGTTGCCTCCTGCACTTGTCAGTCCCTGATATGTTTGAAGAGCTGCGGCGGACGCCATCTCGTGGCATCCACCGCGTTTCCTAGCCTAGAAGGCCCAGCTTACCTTTAAATGACCCCCAAATGCCTTTGCGAAGTACGGGCATCGTGGACATATGATAGACTTGTGGAGCTTCCAGGTACGAGAGTCGCATGTCACTTCCACATCGCAAAAGTTGCCAGACTTGAGGAGGCTATATTAAAGTATGTGGGATCAGCAGCTGTTCTTCAGATAAAGGAAAATGAAACCAGGAAACGTACTCCTCATTTCCTGCCGAGAAGATGTTATTCGAAGCAGCTGCCATACCTGTAGCTTTGTTCGTTCGTGAGGGCAGGTGTGGCTCGATTAGACTGGTGTTGGATCTTGGTATCGAAAGCAGAGTTGCGAACCCAAGTAGGAACGACGTACAAAGATTTCAATGTGAGATGATATGAAGACTTGGTTGAATATTTTTAGAAGGTGTGCACGGGGGTTCAGAGATGTAGTGGCAGTAACGAGGCTATGGTTGTTGGGGAAATGGTTGACGAATCAAGCAGAAGTATTCTCAAAATCCTAGATAGTCAGGACCGCAGGAGTAGTTGTTCTGTGATATCAATACGACCAGTGATCGAGGGATGCAACACAAACCAAAAAGAAAGGGTTTTACCCCATCTGATGATTTACATCAGCTAAGCCTGCCAACATCGCCCAAGAAAACACTTCAGCAAAGTGAAAGCTACACAGCGAGTAACTGGCGCCCCCTTTTGAACATTTCACCAAAAAGAAAGAAGACAAAGAAGTGAAAAAATGACCATTTATCCGACATCCCTATTAGCAGACGTTGTGTTCTTTTATTCTTCTTGTTCAAGGGAGCTGTAACGGAGTAGATCAGTCAACATCCAAGAGGCCCACGGTTGAGGCAGGCTTGCCCATACTTGGAGTCATCTGGTGGTCCTCTGACTAATATTCAGTACTAGGCTCGAGACGATTGTTCCTCCTTCTCTTGATTCAAGGTAGCCGCTACCTCTTGAGTCATCTTGTCATCTACATTTGGGGTCATCAATGCCGCAATGATGGCCGCTCCCCCAAAGGCGATGCTGAGATACGAGACCGTCCTGAATGCATCGGCATAAGCGAACTGATAGGCACGTGTACCCGTCGAAAGCAATTCCATCGTGACCCCGGGAATCTGGAGCAGCGTGGAAACATCCGCTCCTTCTGACACCGCCATCATGTATTCCTGTATACTCGAGGGCGGCAGGCCGGCAGATGCCAAAGCCGATGGGACCTGATTGGTGATCGTCTCGGTGATGCGTGAGGTGAGCACAGTGTTATAAACTGCAGTCGCTATCGTCGATATAGCAGACCTTGCGCTGCCAGCAATACCGGTAGCGGTTCCGACCTTGTTTTGGTCTTTAATGCAAATAGTGCATAACGGGAGTGCGATGGCCTCCGTGTACCCGATTGCTGTTGTCCCCAGAAGCGCCAGGGCCATAGCTACACTCGGTGTATCTGGTCCACAAACTGCCATGGAACCAAGAAATGCTGTGCCAATGGTGATGGTGATGGATACCTGCACTTTGACTCTCCCGATCTTGCCTGCCATTGCGCTTCCTAGAATCTCGCCGATATTGCATCCAATGCCAGGTAGTGAACCGACCAGGCCCACCCACATCGGCCCATGTCCACTGGAATACACGAGGGACGCCATTTGAGGAAATAACTAAATAGCTGGAATCAGATACCAGCTCAGGGGTAGAGGTATGTGAAAACCGAACAGTACCTACAATTGCTTGACAGTAGTATGCCGACGCCCCCAATCCAAGAAGAATGACCGCAGCAAGATAGCCCCTGGTCTCGAAGATGTACGTAGGTATGAGGGGCGCTTTCGGTTTAAACATGTACTCGTATATGAACACCGCTACTAGAAGGACGAATCCGACAACAATGGGTGCGATAACCGCGGCGTGCCGCCATGGGTATACTACTCCGCCCCAGAAAATGCCGAGGATGAATCTATACCTCGTCAGTCGTGGCTCTTCAAATCCTTGGCATGACTTACAAGAGGAGTCCGACAATATACAAGGACGTTCCAACGTAGTCATAGTCTTTGACCCACTGTAGGATGCTATCTGCGCCGTGTTTCTGTTGGAACGTGGGAGGATAATAGAACAAGTAGTACAGCAGAGCCGACGTGCCGTGGGAGGCAACCAACACGTAGTACGCGCCTCGCCAGCCAACGCCGGTGTAGGTGATGAAAGCCACCGACACAGCACTGCCGAATCCCGCAGAGGGTAGCGCCCAGAGGAAAGCACAGCTGTTCACGGCGAAGCGATACCTCATCGGCACGAGCTCGCCGAGGACGTAGGCGTACGAGTAACCCGTAGCGGCGGACAGGCCGATGAGCGTCTGGCCGCCTATGAGCACCGGCACCGTCTGCGCTTGGCTGCAGATGACGGCGGCGACCGTGCCCAGCAGCGTGCCACCTATGAAGAACCATCGGCGGCCGAAGATGTCCGATAGCCTACGGTCTGTCAGAATCTCACTTTGGCCAAAGAGGGATTGTTATCCGGGATGTGTGTGCTTACTGGCCGACAAGGGTGCCTCCGACGGCGAGCATCATGGTGAAGACAAGGGATAGCCAGATCACTTGGCCGGGCCCGATGTCCAGGTTGATCTGGGTGATCACCGGAGCGATGAAGGCAAAGCCGCCCGTGCTTGACATCAAATTGATGCTCACGGCCAGGTAAGTGCCGAGAAATCTCGGGGATCGGTAGTATCCCTTTGGGAGCTGATTGACATCAATGGGGAGAGGCTCATGCTGGTCGGGATGTTCAAGAACAGTAGTATGCTGATCGCGATTCTCAAGCACTGTAGTCTTGGAGAATGCTGAGCGAGCTTCGCTATCGGTTGGGCTGGAGAACGACATTATGATTATGGCAACGATGAATAAGAGCTAAGCTTAGGTACGTGAAGTAGTCATACGACTGATCCAAGTCAATGACTGGTTGCTGCTCACATCGGAGTCAGTCAATTATATATATATATTGAGTATATACCTACATGAGTCTTCCAGATTCGATAAGAGCCGTGATGATTAATCAGCTTTCTTCAAGCGGACTGCGTTCCTTACTTCACCGTCTAAACAGTTGATGAGTTGCATCTTTCGAGCAAACTTCACTCCCAGCAAGTTTGAACTGCAAGCCCCAAGAACCGCGGGCCTCTCTCCCTTACAAGTAAACAATTAATATATTGTTTAGAAGAGTGATAAAGAGAACGGCCTCGATGCGCTTGGGTGGTGATTGTCCCACGATAGATGTGCGAGCGGCAGCAGCAAGGAGGCAGAATGTTTGTCTGTCAGCACGCCAACTTGTAGTATGGTACCCTAACTTGCAGATGTCTCTCTCGCCCTTTTTGGGTCACTGTTGTCCATGTGCAATGGAATTACGCAACACCACCATGATAACGGGCAGATGTCTTGCAGCTTATCACATGCTGCCTCATCACGCGATCTGGCCTCCCTTGCGTCCAGATTGCAGATACCTCCTCCGATATCGTGAAGTGCTGATGGGTGACAGGGTCAGCTCCCGATCCACCACGGCTCGGACCTACAAGCCATGCCACTGGGCAGATTTCTACCAAACACCGGAGCAGGTGCATATTCGACGCGGCAGAAGAGGACGTTTTTCCCAGCCAAAGCGGATAGGGGTTATTTGTCACTGACCAGTCGGAAGTCGAAAAGTTTGGTACCTAAGTAGGTACTGTATAATACAACTTCGACACGACCACTCGAACACTACACCCATAAGGTGGCTGGTGGCAGCCCAAGGCCTCTTCAGATGTTACCAGCGACTCTCACTGCGAACTTGGGAACATGATTCCTTGAAATATAAGAAAGTAGACACGACGTGCTGGAAACTTAGGTAAGAAGATGTTCGACCTGGCTGTGCTTCTCTTCGCCTTACTCAAGATTCATGGATCGGAATCTCATACTGTCTCAGCAAGAATCCCCTACAAGCCCTTAAGTAAATGATATTCAGACGAAGCTTTACGTGGTATGCGCCGTTAGTGAGTCAATCCTGGCTTGACAGGAAAACATGGCGTTCGTATATTATGTGACACAAGAACGCTGCATCCAGATTTCTGTCCCCTCCTAATGCAGTCTAGGTATCTGCGGTGATAAGAGAAGGCTGACTGCAGGGGGATAAGTGAAGTTATTGGATCAACCTGGCCGCATGTTTGTAGACGGTAGTTAGAAGAGCCACGTTTCTTAACACGGGTATGCTGCACCACAGTGGCACATATCACGCCTAGTTGGTCGCACATCTCGTTCTGTTTGGCCACGACATTGATTACCTATGCATAATGAGTGTGATTCCTCTATATAGGAGCCCCATGATAGGCAATCAGGGGTTTGGGGAGTACTGCAGTGTACTCCTATCTGGTAAACAACGCGCGGTGGCCCTTAGCACGGGACAGATCATCATTTCGCATCCCATAACGCCATCGGAAGATACATGCGAGAATGCTCTGGGGCGCCGTGACGAGCTCATACCAGAGTGACTCTGTGGATAGCCGGCATATGGAATGTACTTGCATGACCGTAAGTCATGTTATGGCTGCAGGAACAGCACATTGTACGCAACGTGCGTGCAGCGCTACGCCATTGAAAACTTGATGTGACCCCTCTCATATCATTTGAAATGGATCAATAGTGTATCGCAAGTTGTAGATGGTCATGGTCATGGACCGCAACTATGTCCCGGTACCCAGGTATGTACGAGCTGGACTGTGATGGATTTCACTTGGACTGTCTGACTGCCAGCTTCATCAACGCTTGCTCGTTTAGTAAGGCTTGGTGAGGTAAATCCGATGTGGCACAGGATAAGCTGAGTGCACCGGTAGATACGTGCCCGGCTATTCAATGCTGATCATCGTAGTACATCCCTGGGTGCATTTCTCTTGTGGCCCGATGGCAGTGAACGAGAAGATATGGATGCAGCTTGATAGTGAAACAGAGCATTATATACAAAAAGTGATGGTAAAAATATATACATGAGAATATCATGAAGCAAGGAGCCGCCTCGGGATGCGTAAGAAACGCCTCGGGACACGTAAGAAACGCCACCTTATCCACCACGCTGATAAACCTCGCCGCCCACGGAAATATCAACGTGGCCTCCGTTGGTCCATCCCTTACATCCACCCTGAGGGTCACCGTTGGGGTAGGAAACGTTTGCACCATCCTGGCTACCGGGCTCGCAGTCTTTCAGCTCGACCTCGAGGTGCTCCCCACACCAGTCCCGACTGGAATCCTTGCACTGGAACGAGCAGACCTCCATGTTGGTCACGCAGCCCGTGCCCTTGACCTTGGCCGACATCTTCTGGCCGTTCTTGTTGACGATGCGGGTGACGTCTACCGTAGCGTCGTCCCCGGACGTGAACTCGATCCACGTTTCGGCGATCTGGCCCGCGTGGTTGAGCTTCGTGGTCCCAGGGTATATCGTCGAAAGCCCACCCGAGATGCCGCTCTTCAAAGATATGGTGAGAGGGCTTCCAGCCTTCATGGTGTATGATATCCAGGGTTGCCGCGCGCTCATACATGATGATTGATGGTCGCCGTCAGGCTCATACCATACAACCAGGATGGTAGAGGTCTGGGCCTTGTTCTGGATTGTAAAAGTATTGGGGCCGTCATTGCCGATCCATATAAGATTGCCATTGTTGCCGTTCTTCCTGTTGAGCCCTTGGTACGCCATGGTGATCTGTTGCATATACTGCGAATCAGCCTTGTCTAGGCCCGCCACGACTGAGTTAATGGCACCCTTGAGAGACAGAGCAGCATCAACTATCAAATTGTCTCTCTCAGCCAAAGCGTCATTTTGCCTTGGGCAAAGTTAGCCATGGCATCAAAGGGTCGAATCGAAGAAGAACTACGTACTCGGTAGGTAGGGCGGAGACAAGCCCAAACGTGACAGCCAAAGAAAGTATTCTGGGAAGATGCATTGTGATATCGGCCTAGTTCGAAATTGAGGACGAGTCCAAGCAGCAGAGAAGGCGAATATGTGATAGAATGTCGGGGCCGATATCGAAATCTGGAAGCTGTGTTGAGTTATTGTACAAGAGATTAGATGCTATATCATATTTGAAAAATCAGAGTGGTATTATATGACTAGAATACAGTATGCGACGCTCACGATCCACGAACACGTCAACTAGACAATTGGCCTTCTTTATATTTCGGTTTACACCAAGAAGTTGTGCGTCACTGCTGAGGGTAGGATCACGACTGTAGGACTGTCGCGTGTAATCCCGAGCCATAAATAGCTTTAGGATTTTAGGTGATGCCTCACCCCTGTGACCCTTGCGATCCTACGGCAGCAGACTCCGTAGATTAAAGCTAATTCTGTGGGCAAAGGCCGGATGATAACCGTCTATGAACAATCTCGTGGGCCACCCGTCTACTGCAAGTACTAGAATATGCCTCACTATTACGGATTGACTCCAAATCATAGCTCAGCTGTAGGCTTGGTCAACTTGAGAAGCTGATGCAGAGAAGCTGATGCAGAGAAGCTGATGCAGAGATGCTTGGCAACAGGCAAAATGAACACGTTCCTGAATTCGGACAAGGTTACTCGGGCTTAATGATCCTTCAGCACCACCCCTGCGCACGCTTTTTGACGTCATGTCAGGGGTGATTCAGGCACCAGATATCCGTAGCCAAGTACACCCGACGAATCTGCCAACACTTACGTACTGCAGTTCTTGTATACCAGTTGACATCACTGGCGAAAGTATACCTACCTGGTATGTAGCCGAGCTTCCCACGAGTTCGGGACCGGTAAGTAATAGCATTGGCCGATACGTGAACGTAGGCGACGTGGTGAAACGAGTCTTTCCCCGGCAGCAATCCCCATCAGCTATCCAAAACCACGGCCGCATCTTTTAAGCTCGATGTTGTGTCACCGTCCCTATTCTCCGAGCCATACCTCAGATTGCACGAGGCTGCGGCATCGAAAACGTGGCATCCAAATCGGAGGGCTGTTGCATGCTCGCCATTATAGGATCACCATAATCTGGTCTCAAGGTTTGTCTTGGAGTATCACTTCAACCGTTAGGATGCCTCACACTTCAAATGACGTCGCTTCTCGATCTGGTAAGCATCGGAACTTGAGCTTTGTCCCAAAAGGATTCAATCAGTTCCGCCGTATAAACTATCACGGCCCCCCTGCAGGCTCCCGCGTCCGCTCACCGGTGAGGAAAAAACGGAGGATCCGAATCCCATCCAACCTTGGCTAGCTGGTAAGTAGCTCAAACCGTACCTAGGTATGCAATGCTGGGTTTTTTTTCTTTGCATCCTTACTTAGTAACTACCTAATAGCACGTGCCGCAAGAGTAGAACATACCACCTGGCATCGTTTTGGGCTATGGGTGAGTTTCAATGTCATTGCTACCATGAATGCTATTTCACTATCACGTGACCTCTTACAACTCTATGTATCATCGCTCAAGAAGTTCTTTTTCCGGCACAAGCAACGTCAGAGTACTGCACGTATGGAGAGACGACCTGGACGATTTCAAATCACTCAGTAATATTTCTCAAGAACTCCAAGGAAACAAAAGAACCTCATCTCTCTTCAGCCAAGGTTATCAGCAGGTTCTCAGCCACAACGACCTGACTAGTAACAATGTGCTTATAGGAAACGGTGACATGGTCTGATTACTCCTGTCGTTGGGTCCTCGAAGACGCATTCTGGGCCGAGTTCTGGTCTATAACCGATGTCAAGGATCTTGAGACTAGAAAGACAATAAAGCGACAGGCCAAGCTTGCTTGCAAGCTTGGACTCATCATGGGCTTCGTTTTCCAGCTGACGCTCAATGGGGAAACTCTTAACAAGCCCGTCAGAGATCACTGCAAAGTCTTAGAGGTTCGTGTTTACTTTCTGTTGACACTATGGCACCACGACATCCTGGTTAGTCTCGCAGAGGACCGATCCATAGCCCTGTATTCCTTGGAACTTCTGGGATATAATGATGACACCTTTATAGTGTATCCAGTACCCTTGGTCGAAGAACATCGGAGATGGGCATCACCATCAGTAGTCACGATCCAGCAAGGGTGGCTTGGCGAGCGTCTGATAAGATGAACAGCTATGACGGAATGACTGCGAAGCTCCCTTTTCAGACAACTCGCACAGCAACCGTTAAAAATCCTCGCTTCACAGCGGGAGCGATAATGTCATGAACTTGGCGGAAACTCACCTCGCAACTCAGCCGCAACCGATAGTTATGAGGTAATGGCTATTTGGGACGCATGGCAATTTATCAGTTCGACTCAGAAGGTACTTATCCACGTCTGGCTGAAGTTGTCGATAGCTCCGCCTCCTCATGAGCCGCGCTCGAGGGTATGTATGTGGTAGGAGTAGCCTCAGTGTAGTCATCCATCATCATTGCTTTATATAATTTTACCTACCATCATATGAGCCATGATACGACACCAACCTAGCACAAGTTCAGCATCACTCTCGCTTCATCTTTCGCACATTCACCGTCATCCTCCTCAACCTTGCTCGGTATAGGTGGGTTCGCCAGTGGCGTCAGCCGGAATGCGTGACGCCGGTCTCCCGCCGCGTAGTCCAGCGTCTGCGAGTGCTGGGTTATCCGTTGGTCCCAGACGACGACGGTACCCGGTTCGTAGCGGACGCGACAGCAGAAGTCCTGGCCTCGGTTTACGTGATCGAACAGGAATTTGAGGAGGTAATCTGCTTTTCGCGTCAGCGGCAGGCCTACAACTTAATTACTTCGTATGGCCGTGCTTGGTCTTACCTGATTCTTCGTCGTCCCAGCCGACGATGCTCTGGGTGTACGACGAGTTGACGAACAGACCTTTCTGCTTGGTCACGGGGTGTACGGTGACGACGGGGTGGATGGACTTGGTGATGGGCCGCCGAAGCACGGCCTGGTTGCCGTTGTCGCGAATCTCGCGCATGATCGGGTTCGCCGTGGTGTGTATGGCGTTCAGGCCCTCGAGGCGCCGCCGGAAGGAAGGGGAGAGCCGCTCGAAAGCCCGGCCCATGTGCGAGATGATGGTGTCGCCGCCGGCGCCCGGGGGGGACTCGAGCATGGCGAAGAAGGTCAATCCCGGGGGCTGCGCCTCCGGGGACTGATCGACGTGGAACTGGATAGGGCTCTTCCTCGCCCACGACTTGCGGATGCGCAAGTCGTCTTTCGAGTCGTAGACGATGACGAACTCGACCGGGCCGTCCTGGGGGTGCGGCATCCAGCCGTGCTTGTGCAGCGGTCCGAAGTGCGAGGCGATCTCCTTCTGCCTCTCGAAGCCGATATCGTTGAACTTCTGGTCGCGGAACACCAGACAGCCCCTCTCGGCGCAGAGCAAGGCCATCTCGTCGAGGCCCTCGGGACTCAAGTCTGCGATCTCGACTCCCTGGATCTCGGTACCGCAGTGGGGGCTGAGGTCGAAGACCTTGGTGGCCCCCTTTAGCAAATGGGGCTTCGCCGGGTCTGCGCGATGGCCAGGGTCATCGTGTTCAAAGCGGCCAACTTCCTTCACCTTTTCCAAAGGATCATAGTGAGCTAACGGTTCTCTTGTCAGTCTCATCCTCTCAGATTGTCAGGGGTTTTCGTCTTACGAAGGTATTTGGGGTACAGCGGCCCCTTGTCCTCTGGGGATTCCTCTGTTCTGGCAATCATGGTTATCCCGGATGGCCAAGCCTCTTGAAAGCGTCTGCTGCTGATGGTGTAGTTCACATTGCTGTCGCACGTACCCCCCAGAGAGGTGGCGCGTGCTTATATGGAATGCTGCTCGGTGCGTGCCTGGCTCCGACAATAATAGCCGAGTTCAGTGTTTTCGGCCGGCACACCTAGAAATCCCACACAACAATACGTGTTCGTATCTATGCCGTGTTCCCGATGGAGGATTGCGACCAAGATGCTTGTAGTTCAGGCCATTACTATTGGCTGTCGGTGCTTGATGATCGGCGACTACGATTGGTGCGTGGTCATCACTGCCGGCCCCCAGGTTTCTGGCAGTTGGGTTTGTAGTCGACCTCGCCGCGGCTGATTAAGCATCGCAACAGATAACAGATAACAGACGGAGCCAATATCAAAATATGCAGGTAAGGTGCCGGGGACGTTATCTTTACCATAATGAGATCCACACCATGAGGTTCCGGTAATGAAGTATCCGGCCCCAGTCGGAATCCCTCAAATACATCGAATGGCCTGATTTGCAGGCCGCCAACGGCACACACCAGCTCGCACCAGCTTGCACCCTCTGGACCCGAGCCATCATCATCAAGACCATATTCTCTGCCCTGCCACTATGGGTAAAAATGAGATCCCATCACCCCAAGCTGATGACATTGCCGAAGCTGGTAGCGTAGCCCTGACGGCCGAAGCAGCTGTCAAGGCAGTCAAGGCAGGACGGGCGAAGGACGTCGATATCGCCGCTCAGATCATCGCAGAGTTTGGCGAAGATGGCACGATCACATGGACGCCCGAAGAGGAGAAGAAGCTGATCCGCAAGGTCGATTGGCGGCTAATCCCGATCGTGAGTCGTGCAGCCCCTTTTCAACCCTTCACGATGGTCTGATTTGTCTAACTTGGTACAGCTCTTCGTTTGCGCCACGCTGTCGGGTCTCGACAAGACAGCAATTTCTGCCGCTGCCATTTACGGTCTCAGGGATGACCTGCACATGACGGGTCAAGAGTACTCATGGGTCGGCTCGGCTCCCTTTTTCGGGGGGCTCGCTTTCATGGGGCCGGCTGCTTACTGTCTTCAACGGTAGGTGATCATCCCCAGAATGATATGAATTTCCATTTAACTTGCTGCTCCTCTGGCAATGTCATGGCCATGCTAATCCCCTTGCGATCATAGCATGCCTGCTGTGGCCTTCTTTTCATTCAATGTTCTGTGCTGGGGAATTTGTTCCATGTCCATGGCTGCTTGCACAAGCTTTGGTGGCCTATTCACCTGTCGATTCCTGTGAGTCTCTATACCAGTTTTTTAATTGCTCTGCCCTAATTAGTGTATAGACTTGGCGGCTTTGAGGCTCTCCTGATTCCTGCAGTAACTCTTCTTGTTGCAATGTGGTACCGGCCCGAGGAGCAGCCGAAGAGAAATAGGTATGATGAGATAACTCAAGCAACTAGATTCCTCATAACTGACTCAAGTATGCAGTATAATTCTCAACGTTATAGCTCCGATCCTGAATGGCCTTGTAGCTTGGGCCGCCGGTCATCACCAAGGGAGCTTTGCTGCCTGGAAGATCATCTTCTTGTCTCTTGGCGCCTTTACATCTCTTTGGGCTGTGGTCACATTCTTATTTCTGTATGCTTGACAACATGATCATTCAATCTGTTCATACTGATGATCTGTGTCAGGCCCAATAACCCCCTCGACGCGAAATGGCTTACCAGCCGGGAGAAGTACATCATCATCCAGCGTAAGTCAGCGGATAACACAGGCATGGAGACGAAGACCTTCAAGAAGGAACAAGTCTACGAAGCCATACTGGATCCGAAGACCTGGTTGATCTGGTTTGCTATCATCGCACTTCAGGTTTGCCTACACCGCCCCTGGGTTCAGACGCAAAGCACCTAACCGTTGTGCGATAATCAGGTTCCGAATGGTGGATTGAACTCGTTCAACACTCTGATCATCTCAGGCCTGGGATTTGATAGCCTGAAGACTTCGCTGCTCGCCATGCCTCCGGGTGCCATGAGTACTCTGTCGGGTATCGCGTTATCGTACCTCGCTGCAACCACGCGGCGTTACCGAACCCCAATCATCGCCGTATCAATCCTCCTCCCTCTTCTTGGTGCCGTCCTCTGCTACGCACTGCCTCGCGACAACCTCGCCGGTCAGCTAGTCGGGCTTTACATCCTGTACACCTATTGGGCACCTTACGTGACCCTGGTCTCGGTCTACCAGGCGAACATTGCGGGGCACACGAAAAAGATCGTTCTGTTTGCATGGTATTACGTTTCATGGGCGATCGGAAACGTAAGTACTTACATTATCATCCCCCTTCTCGCCGGGTTCCCAATTCGCTTGGCAACATGAATTGACACCACCGCAGATCATTGGCCCTCAGACCTTCAGGGAAGAGCAAGCGCCGGCTTACACGGGGGGCACGGTCGCGATGATCGTCTGTTACGCGGTCGCTATCATTCTGATTTTGACGTACGGGGCAATCTGTCACCGGGAGAACAGGCGACGGGCTGAGGCCATTCAAGAACGGGTGGCAGTGGAGCATGACTGGCTCGATGAGACCGACCGCCAGAACGAAGGATTCAGATATACCACGTGATTCCGACACCCATCATCCTGGTACTATCTTTCAAACCCGTAATTTTGCTGGGCTCATATACAGCTTCCTCAACTTCGCGCTGTGGTTTGGTGGAGCCGTATGAGTTGAGACCCCATACTAGTAACCTACCTAGGTATTTCACTCATAATTCACCAGGCAGATGGGGGCTAGCGATGTCATGAATCAGTGATATGCGCTTTGCAATCTGTTTAATGTTTCTTTGACATGTCCCCAGGTAGATGTGACGCTAAGATATTAACACGAGACTTCATAATAATTCGTCGTTATACGTAAGTTGCTTGCTCAAAGAAACCAGCTGCTACGCCCAATACCAGAACCCATCTCCGTAACCCCCTTTCCTCTATCAATACATCCATCGATCCCTCGAGGCCACATCGGCCTCCCAATCGATCACCATTAGAATCCCAGGGCCGAGTTGAAGGCATCGGCGGTCGTCGCGTCCTTCGTCCCGAGGGCCTCAGTCTGTGCCTGGGCATCCTCACAGGCCGAGACAGCAGCGTCGTTGGCCTCGCAAACGTTGGTGAGCTGGTCGCAAATTCTCGTCATGATTATAGAGGGGTTCAGAGCATCTTGTTGACCCTCGGCGACGAGAGGATCTGTAGGCAGGAAAGTCCCTTCGTCCGCGTCGCGGCCTTCGCGACCGAGCTGGAAGTCCATGGTTGGGGTGCAGTTACCAAAGTCGGCGGCCGCATTGTTGTCATTGTTGTTATCATTGTTGTTGTTGTTGTTGTTGTTATTATTGTTGTTGTTCTGACGCGAGCCAAGACTGGCGGCGCTGGCGGCAGTGGCCGCGAAGAGGGCCAGAAGAAGTGCCTTGGTCTGCATTCTGAAGGTGATTGAAATGATTGGCAGCTGGTTGAAAAGGGGTAAATAGGCCGACTTTTGATCGTAGCGATTGAATATAGACAGAGAATGTAATAAGTTCACAGAACTTGGTTGGGAGAATCGAGATCTACTCGTAAAGAATGAAGAAGAGATGGAACGGATGGATTGCTGGCTGATGAGATGATGACAATATTGGAACTGGAAATTGGGAACACCAGCGGCTCATTAAATACTCAGGCCTGGCATGCATTGATATCCCAATGGTCAGGTTGGGGTCGTGATGGTGCCGCGTCTGGAAATCAGGGGGCCTGCACCGCTGTGTCTTTGACAGCGAAGATCGGCACCTGGATGCCAAGATGTCGGCGATCATACTACCTCGCCCTGGTTCAACACGGGACGAATTGTCTCGTACGGGGAGTAAAACCTTGCTTCATCCATACTCGCGTGGTTGGCGAGAAAGACGAAACGACTTTCTCATACGAGATTAGTCGTCCCATGTTGTCCTTGCCCTTATGCGGGATACATATTATAAGTTACAGGGATGGATTTATGGTATGACGGTGGGCATGCAGGCGTGGAAGTGATACCTATTATTTCATGCGACCAACCACACAGTGACCGCCCAATTCTTCCCCGGCTGTTCAAATTGATATCAATCCAATGATATGATTGAGAGAGGCGCGACAACCGTGGATATGTATGACCTCGTGATGGGAGTGTTGAACAAGGTTCTGGGTGGTGGTCGAATCCAATACCCGATTGAGCAATGAAACCTAGTTTTGGACCAATCAGGGGCTTGCAACACAGTTCCCGCCCAAGCCAGCCGCAACAGCGATCAAACACCTAACAGGGGTCTCATCGGAATGTCGAGACTGTTTCTGCATCATCTCAACTATCCTCGTTCAGGCTATTCAAAACCCAGACTTGGAAAAGAATAAGATCGACCATATGAAGCAAACCTTGTGTGCTTGGCTGTTACCAAGAGCACGGCTATTCTTAGCCAGGAACTACACGCCAGCCCCTATAATAGACACTCTGTGTACCTAGGTAGGTACGATATGTGCAGATCGCAGAATTGATACATCGCATACATACGAATGCACTTCCGTTCAATAAGAGATTGTTATGCAGTGTATTCGAGTCGCGCATATCTCGCATATCATGTCAGTGGAGGGTAACGCGTCAGTTTGATGAAAAGAGGCTATCATTCATCTTGTTTGTCACTTCCACCTGTCGTACAAACAGACTTGAGACGATGCATCAGCTTTGGTATGAAATTCAAACCCGCAAAATCTTCAAGGCAGCTCCCAAGCCGGCCACCCGTGCCTCCAATAGCTGCCGTTCCTGTCTTCATGGGGTGCCCTCGCCTGCGACCATGTCGAGATGCTCATGTCCAAGCTACGTGATTAGGTCAGGCGCGAGTGCTTTCAGGGGTCCATCCTGACTATGGAGCAGGAAGTGGTCGATAAGTTGCTGGCATAAAACATAGACAAATCGCTTGAGGGCCAACTTTATGGTACCTCATCAGAGTATCGAGGATATCCTCACAGATCTACTTATATTTAACCTTTGGCAGTTGGCCATGATGCGATGGAAACTTCCACATGGCTCCCCGCGGCGTGAGAGCATGTAATCTAGGTAGTATTTTGGGTACATAATCCCAGTACACGGGAGAGGTAGAACCTGGTCAAACGCTCACCACCATACTTTTTCTTGGAGGATTGACCCCCAACCACCACAATCCGGAAAATGAGTATCTGGTCTTGACTATACGAGCACGCCGATATTCAATTCCCGTAAGTTGTCAATCTTGGTGAAGGGGGAAAAAAAAGGGGGTGGGTGGAGGGGCCGTGTTTCCAGTCACTCGATAGGTGAAGGCGCAACGTATATCGGTAAGGTGTATCAGAGGGTTTGGGAGGTGTGATGCGTGTTATTGGCCTTTCTTCTCAGCCAGAAGACCGTGACTGGAAAAGACATCTGGCACGTCAGAGCTTAGGTTGCTGGACTTATACATCTTTCCCTTCACCTTCCCTCGGGGATGCCGAGCGTTGTGTCCGCACATTTTATAAAGATAGTGCTTATTGGTACAATGAGTTTGATAAGCATGTAGTTCAAATATGCTTTGAAAAAGCAACGAAGTAAAAGGTAAATTTTCAAGTATCAAAATGGGTATCCCTGATCTACAGAAATCAGACTTGTCGCAGATTTCCAGGTGCAAGGAGAGACTCATAAAAGAAAAGGAAGAGGGAAGTGAAAGAGCATGCATAAAACACAGTATATCAGGGTGGTGTTGCGCAATTGCATTGCACCGCACATGGACGGGAAGAGACAAGACGTTCATAGAACAACAATATTTACCTACTTGTAAGCTCAAGTACCTACTTAGGTAAGTACCATTGCAGGTCCCACTCGCAATAGCAACATTAAAATAGACAATAATGGATCATCCAACAAAGATGCCTAAGAAACTGCATTAGAGAGTATACCACCTTGAAACAAGCAACTACAGACTTCGGGAAGGAGTGTCCAGGGTGTGACTACCTAATACATTCCCTAAGTTGCTGAGCAGAGCTTTGTAGTCCAATCACGTCCTCCTCATTCATGATCTTATCACTCCTATCTATACCACCAGCAGTAACCCTGCCGACAACTGCCGCAGCTCTCTTGACCCGCCAGCTGGCTGGAAGGTGTTTCACCGATAGGCAGATATACTTATACCCTGATTGTCGCCGATACCCCCAACAACCGAGAACACAAAGCTCAAGTCGACTGGCCGAGTGGTTAATGGCGACGATTAGTTAGCTGTGACTATAATGTGTTCAACTGTTCAAATGATGACGAAAACCGAGCTCTCATATGATTACCATAGGGTATTCATGATTACTTCTCATGGCGTTCTGAGGACAGTTTATTATTTTTTTTCTCCCTTTCTTCTCTTCTTTTTTCGACCTAGATAGTCTTTATGTTTTTTTTTTCTATTTATCTCTTTCCTAAGGCCAGAGCCAGGCCTGGCATTAGTTATCTTTCCATTCCGTCTGTTCAAGAAACGTTTGTTCTATCAATAACAAGTCCATGCCCTCCAATCAACCTCGGAACTCACAGCGACCTGAGATACAGTACAATATACCTATGCAATCCTCAGCACTAAGGCTCATTCCTTGCACCCCATCCTGCGGGATTAATGCTCGGCCCAAATTCGCACCTTGAATTCAATACAATTTTTGGTTGACATGCCAGAGTCCCATAAACTCCAGCGACTTTGTTGAGCTTCTCGCCCGTCTTCAGCCTCAGGCACAGCAGAGGAATAGCAAAGTATATCTATAGGGGTTTTTGAAACTTATGGGAATTTTACTGCTCTGTCCTGACTTTGTCGGCCACTGTTTTTGTTGTGCAATAAAATTGCTCAGCACTCCCAGAATGATATGTGCTTTGATTTATATTGAATATGAACGTGGCGCACAACTGTACTTACTCATGAAAGTGGAGCGGGTGTCTCCTGCTCTGCTTTCTTGTGGCATTTTTTCCTCTCAAATATACTCGGCCTGAGGATTCCAACTTTGACATATCAATCTAGAATCAAGCAGTGACTTCCTTCTGTATCCCCGCCCTCTGTTATAGAACGGACACTAAGCCTCACGGGCCATTTCCCCTAGTCAGGTTATTTACCCACAGTATCTGCCCCTAGCTGGACGTCCATAGCTTCAATAGCCTCATCGCGATGCTTCCCCATATCTAGATCCAAGATGAAATCCCACCTGCGCAGGAGTGTGCCCTCTGCCATCATCTCCAGGCCCGTTTGCTCGCCTCTGCCGGTTAGAATGGTCCCCAGGCTCCGGCTCGATTCGACGATACGTTGGGTACGCGGCCGGCGGACCTGGTCGTAAACCTGGAGAGCTACGGGTGCCTCGGCCGCCGACTTGGCGTGTCCGAGTAGACTGGAAAGGATCAGGCTATCCTCGATCGACATGCCCCCTCCGGACCCTTGCCAAGGAGTCGTCGCGTGCGCCGCGTCCCCCACGACGCACATCCGCCCCGAAGCGTACGTCCGGGCGGGCGGGTGCTCCCACAGGTAGAATGCCTTGTGCTCCTGCTTACTGCATACCAGATCGTCGACGCCTTTGACGAGATGCGGGGGCCATCCCTGGAAGAGCGCCTTGATCTCGTCGGCGGTGACGACTCGAAACCACTGGTCCGGATCGAACTCCGCCTCCTCGGTTGCGATCGCCAGCTGGACCAGCTGGCCTTCGCTTAAGATATTGTGCATCAAAAACGTGCCGTTCCCTATCCACCCGTGTTCACGGGCGTCGCCTCCGTCTATAGACTCGCCAATGCTGGCACGTGCTTCCGCGTATGGTGCGAGCGTCATTACCAACCATGAGCCGGTGTTCCTGGGGGAGGCAGCTGGGTCTTCGGCACCGAGAATGAGCTTGCGGACCGTGCTATGGATGCCGTCAGCACCCACGAGCACGTCACACTCGTGGGTAGTGCCGTCGACGAAGCGGAGTACGAGCGACCCGCTGTCCTGATGGGCGACGCTGTCGAGCTTCTTAGAAGCGTGCATGCGCTCTTCGGGGATGTCGGCGAGCAGCTGCTGCAGCAAGGCGGCGCGGTGGACAATGCTCGTGAGGCGCTTTCCTTCTTCCGACTCGTCCACTTCCGCGATTATCTTCCCTTGACCTTCGGTCTGAGCTATCATGAAACGAACGCCTTTCATGGCGACAGCACCCGCGCGTTCAAGACACCCGGCGGCCCCCATCAGATCGAGAGCGCCGAGTGTGTTTCTTGCCAGCCCGATTGCCATACCGGCTTCTTTGAACGCCGGAGCGGACTCGAAGATGTGCACGTCGAGATGGGGAAACTTCAGCAGTGAATACACCAAAGATGCCCCCGCGAGGCCACCGCCGGTGACAGCAATCCGGATTGGAGAGGTCATTACGGCTGATCCAATCGCTGCCCCTGAGTTGGAGAGAAAAGTCTCGCTGATTTGAAAGATGGAGCTCGTTAGATGGAGCTCGTTAGATGCGATATAAAGAGGTACTAGGTTCTGAATATTGATATGGGGTTTTGTCCTTTGAGATGTTGAAGGAAAAGTAAGCCGATGATTTGATCGATGTGCTTTATTGCGCCTCTTGTAAGATACCTAGAGTGCCCACCCTACTAGTACCTAGGTACCGAGCTTCCATGCTGTTGAATTGCAGGGTCAATTTTGTGTGTTCAGGTGTTCTGAATGTTGCTTAATCTAAGGTTCTGGCGGTGTGGCCACACAGATAAAAACGTTCATGCAAGGGATGATTGAAAGGTTGGTTGACAGGCTCGCCTGGAGGATGACGAGCTATCGCATGTATCCCCTCATGCTTTAGAAGGGACTGTTGGTTCGCAGCAGTAAGTAGAGCATGTCAATCACACACCCTCCCTGCCCTGGTCTTCTCATTGGCCCCGCTCTCACTCTGAAAACCCAACATACCAACCTTCGCTCTTCATCTGGTACTTGGAAAAGAGGTCTAATACCTAGGTAGGCACCACAGCCTATCACATATCACAGGTGCGGGGGTTTTCCAACTGCACCCAGAGCTGGATAGCTGCGCCACGTCCATCGGGGTGTTTCATGCGATTGTCAACATCACGGGCGAGGAACTTTTGCGGTCCTTCTAGGCACGGGGTACGAAATGCATAAGTATGTCCAGAGCATCACTTAGACTATACCTCTAGGGCTAGTGTACCCAGCTTCTTAAACCCCCACCTCTTCAACTCGATTCTCGATTTCCTGAATCGATACAATCGTTCCCGAAGCGCATCGTAAGTCCTGGGTACTCCCGACTTGGTTGCTCTGGCACCTCGACTTGTTGAACAACGCATAAATATGGTAATATACCTTGGCCAGTTCCGTATGTTGGACCCCTTCGCTTGAGCTTGTCTCTTTGCGTGGCACATGATTCGGCCCTGTGTTAACCTGCTCTACTGCTGTGAAGCAGCAGCCTCTTGTCGAAGATGAGAGGATCGACGTGATAGTTCGTGGCATTGATTGGGTATGGATAGAATCGTTATTCTTTACTACTACGAGGAGACCCGTCTCTCTGGGTCAATAGTCGCCGACATATACAGGTTCCAGCAACCAAGAAGGTCCAAGATGAATCGTTGACGTTGTGTGATTACTTGGACAGTAAACCTGATAGCAATGCCATGACTCCAAAATTCCGCCGAGGTCATCAGAATCTCTAGCAGCCAACGGCTCATACGAACGGGATACTTTGATACCAACAGAACCGATGTTAGACATGTCTTCGCAACACCTCCTGATAAACCAGTATATATTCAATGTATCCGTGGGCTTGGTCTTCCTTCTTGTGAGTTAATTCGTTTCGGATAGGCTACTGTCGTCAAGCCGAAGGCGTGGGCTGCTGCGTCGTGGTTCGTCCTCATCATCGATGACTTTTGCACTTGCAGGTGTAAAATGACGGGTACGCTTAACCCCTTTATCAGAGGAGCTTCCTAGGCGAGCGTCGTTACCTCCACTGGTGCCTGAAGTTGCGTCAACATTTGGCTGAGTGAGGGAATTGACCATATTGGTAAGCTCATTCCCGAACTCGCCAACAGAGGTCGATCGCTGCGAGAACACTCCGGAGAAGGTTCTATGGCCGGGCGGTGAGTTTGTAGTGCTGGCTTCACCACTCTCCTGGCCGATAGTACCAAATGCAGACTGCGAAACTTTGCGCATATCGGCGTGTTCACTCGTCGGTGTATTAGCACCGGGCATCTCGTGGTTCAGACGGTTCTCCTTGCGAGACTTGACCTCGTGGGCTGGGGCATGAACAGCTGCGGCCTGGATTGGGAGGGGATGTGGCTGATTTAACAACGAATGCGTAAGGGAGGTGGCCAGTTCAGATGAAAAGTTGGCGTTCGAGTGGAAAAATTCATCGGTAGGAGGAGTGTCTAGAATCAAGTCAATCAGTAAGACTCGCAACGGTAAACTCCTTATGTGGGCGGTGTGCGTGTTGCTCAGCAAGGTACCTCCAAGAGACATACTTCCAGGTGAGCAGACCTTGTTCATATCGATACCAAGATCATCCATAATCGTCATGGCGGTCGGGGTATTGGTTGGCACTTTTGGGGCCAAAGCACTAACATCTCCCTCGTCGAAATTAGGATTGAAGCTCATTGGCTGGAGACTCGACAGGTGAAAGGCATTGCTGGAACTGCTCATACCAAAATCTGGCATGCTGGCATCCGAATTAGAGATCTTACTCCGGTTAGTAGCTTTGCGGCTGGAGGCTGGGTTGTAGCTTGTTTTAGCCATGTCCGTAGGCTGAGCACAACCGACAGGTCCGAAGTTGTTGGTCCAGTCGATATAGGCAGTAGCATCGGGTCTTTGCTGATTATCGAAAGAGTCCAGACGTCCCAGACCAGAAGGGGCACCGCCGCGGTGCAGGAAAGCCTGCGTGTTAGGCATAGATCCGAGGAAATTGCTGGGTGCTGCTTGTGCCATTGCTTGCCCACCTGAACTATATGCTGATGATGCAGAGGTACCCTTCATCAGACTCGCACGACGACGAGGGGAGTGAAGATGGGCATCCGGGCCATCCTCGTGCTGTTGCGTGGGTACAGGCATATTTGGAGTGAAGGGCCCTCGGCGCCACATAGTAGGGTTCGGCCAAGCAATCCCAGAGCTCTCAAGAATGTCTCAAAAAAGTCGAGTCAGCGAGGCAATTGTCTTCAGAGATGCCAGGGAACTGAGCTCACCAATGGGCGCGTGCTGGAAAGAAAATGCAATGATATTTTTGACCCGTTCGATGGGAACAGTCAACGAGTCTCTGGGAAAGCCTTCACTAATGACGACTTTGATTCGGCCAATTTCATCGGCAGGGCTCCAGTAGTTCTGTCGGAGGAGCTCGCTGCGGAACGTAGGGAACTTGAGGACCTCGAGGTCGCCGTTCTTTGTAAACTCTATGAATAGGTAAGAAGAGGGGTCAAGAATTTGGGAATCGGGGACATGCCGAAACTGTGATTGATGAGTTGAGGCCACGGCCCGGCACGATTGAAGGCAGACGATCTACAGGGGGCAACCGAGGATTAGCAATCATGTCGATGATAACAGGTCGTATCGATTCAACATACGCGACAAGACGGCCGTCAACCAACACTCGAGCCTCAAATTTGACGAGTTCCGGATGTTTGCTATAGCTCTTGGTGAATTGGCTGATATCTGGAGTTTTCCAGCAGTGCAGCGAAATGTTGAAGGGGGTGCCACAGGAGAGTCCAGGCATGAAACAAGTCATGGTAGGTAGACCGTGGGATCGGTGAGTATAGGCGAATTCTGTGATTGCCCCGTCAGCCGTGGGAAAAAAAAAAGATACACAGGTTGGAGCTATAAGTAGCTGGAAGCAATGATGTAGGGTAGGGCCTGATGTACGACTTACCGGTGTCGTGGACCACATGGCAGTTAGTCTTGAACTCCTTAATGGGAACTTTGGAGTCTTTGGGGAAGAGCAGGACATCCCAATCTTCGTAACGCATGGTGGTCGCTGGTGTCCTGGATGGCCTCTTGTATAGCAACCAAAAGGGGAACCAATGAGTCTATGTATTAATGACAAGACATGTATACAGGCGGCAAATGGCTTGCAATGCAGAGGCTGGGAGGGCGTAGTGGGCAACTGGGAGAATACAGGATAGAGAAGAAGCTGGGCAGATAATGACCACGATGGAGTTGACTGAGGGATGCAAGAAGGAGAACAAGATTCGAGAATGAACTTGGGAGAGAGAAGTCGGGTCTGCCTCGATGGTATGAGTGTGGGGATTCGGGGCTTATCGAGATCCGAGGAGAAAAGGGGGAAGGGGCTCCGGGCTTTCTGTCGCAACTGCTAGAGTTGCCTCAGTATGAAAACTTTACCTACATTTAGGTAGCGTCAGTTGCTTGTGACACCTGTAGATCACAGTGTACTCCATACCTGGTTCCTACATCTACTTGTAAGTAGACAGACACAAGCGACCAGACGGCCACTGATCTGGGGGAAGACTATTGAACCTACCCAGGTAAGTCAATCTCGAGTAACAGCTACTACCTCATAACATGGCGGCTGTCTTTCACCGTCACTATATATGGGCGGCTGCTTGGGTGTGACTGCTTGATTATCTAACTGCAAGATAGGTGATACCTACTAGTAGTCCATGTTCACCACGGTGCGAGTTCGCGAGTTCGAGTCCAGTGCGATGATAGGAAGACCGAGGAAATGAATTCATGATCTATATCACAGATTTAAATAGGAGACTCTGTATGGTACTCAGTGATGACACTCTGTGTTTGCTCACCCACTCCTCTGGAGCATGTGATTCTTGAAAGTTCAAAATGATGGGCCAAGACCGCGTCAAATACATTGGATCATCTGAATGATGTGAAGTACTTGAATTGGCAAGGCTCATAGGGGATACACATTTGAATTTATTCCTCTGCCTCCTCTGACTGAAAAGGTTCCGGGTCTCCAGGGGCTCTGGCCTAATGAACTTGGTCAGCATACTGTGTACAAGTAATTCGACACCGGTCCAGGGGCGTCGACTTACCCTTAGGGCGCCGGCACCTCCCAGTTCACGCTCCAGTCCTCCCTCAAACTCACGAGGATATGATGGCTTGTCGGGATAGAGTCTTCCCACGACCCAGCATAATCCTACAGTGGTTGCTACAAAGATGCCAATCTGGAACAAGCCCTTGCCGGATGATATCCAAGTGTACTCGTAAGGAGAGAACATGCCCAAAACGTCATGGTCCTCGTGTACCGGTTCGCCATAGTTGCGTCGCTCCTGCTTGTCCCACCAATTGGCATGAGGATCTCGAAACTGTCGCTTGACGCGCGGGGGGTTGACGTAGCCGCCGTTCTGTAGCCACAACCATTAACATGCCTAGAAAGTCAAGGTTGGCCCTCTGTTGTACAAACCTGCTGTGGATCTTGAGCTTCCGACAACGTTGGATTATCAGGGAACTTCTCTTCGATGGCGGAATGGTTATTATAAGAATCGGGGAAGAATGTTCGCTGTTGGACGATCGGTAGTCGTCGGGACACCAGAGATGTCGATCGAAGAGCCGAAGCCCTCACAATTCGATGGGTTATCATCTACCAAAGCGAGCATTAGCTGGGCGAGCATTCTCAAAGCAGCATTGAAGCCAATTGAACCTACTGAGGGCGGGTGGCCGATTGAATGCTGGTGATGCAATCGAACCGTGGTTTGTTAAATGGTGATGAGAAGGGAGAGCTGTTTCGCAGTGGGTCGGCCACTCACAACGCTAGGTTACTACTGTACGGGTTGTAACTTGTTGCGGACAGGCAGTGAAACGCCACAATTTTGGCCGGCCTGAGGCATTATCACTCGCTGAGCCAGTGAGGTTGGGTGGCTACGCCACATATGCACGGACCATATTGCAGGCATCCCGATATTCCTTGTGGCTTAGGATGATGCTTCGACTGCCAAAAGTGCTGCAGTACAGCGTGACAAGGCCGAGACAGACCCCGACGAAATTTTTTGAATCATCCAATCCATCAAACTGCTGAAGACGGGCAATTCTAGCACAAATTCCATCATAGTCCTCTACACTAGGCCACGAACATGCTCAGACTTCGCGACAGAAATCTACTGATAAATCTCTATTCGTAGACCTACTTTTCATTCTGTCAAATGCATATTCCATCGAGACAAACGCACCTCCTCTCCCCCTGTACCCCGGACAGCTATGACGGCTACCGCGTCACCCGACTCTGCGCCTACACACGACAATGCCAACCCCGATGGATCAACCTCCACCACCCATAACGCGCCTCAGATGATCCCCGACTCTGCCACTGTATTATCCGATTCGTCGTCTCTTAGCGACATCAAGCCAGACGACGAGAATAGTCTCGATTTCTCCCCTGTGAAGCTCGAGACCAATGGCTATCACCCTGACGAGTCAGGTTCAAATACCGCGAATGGCACAGAAAACCACGACGATGAGCGACCCTCCAAACGACGTCGAGTCCGCGACACATCACCGCATAACACGCCTCGCCGCCCAAAACCTGTGTCTCCCCCTTGGAAGAAGATTGAAGCTGATGGGCCTACAACATTTATCGAAGATGGCAGGCGAAGATCCGGCCGGACGAATGCCCTTCCTCTTGATTTACAACCGCATAGCAGCAAAAGGATGACAAGAGGTACGCTTCATGGCTTACAAAGTGCGAGTAGTTCCGAATCTAGGCGCACCAGTGGTCGTGCAACACCGAACGGATCAACGAAACACGCGTCGACTGGAAAGGGGCATCATTCCAGAGCCCAAACTTTGACTGCCAAGCCCTCGACGAGAAAATCCTTGAGCAACAGCACACCAACAAGGACCTCACCAAGAGGCCAAAAACGCTCAGTTTCTCCCCCACCAGCTTCCAAATTACGATCTTTGAGGACGCGAAGAAGCTCTAGAAATCTTCGCGAAAGCCTAGATAGTCAAGCTCAGGACCCCGAACCATCAACACTAGAGAGTCCCAACTCGCGGTTGACAAGGATCAAACTACGCCTTAAACCCCCCCCTATCCCCATAATTCATCCTCTCCAAGTGGGTGTCTTTCCTGGCAAGACCCTCCCCCGTGCCAAGATCGCATCCAATTTCGAGGAATTCGTCCAACGTGCCCCAACAATCAACGTGGAAGATGGCGGTTGGCTGGACCCTGCGGATGAGAGTGCGCCATACACTGAAGAGACGGCCAGGAGAGAGGCGTCCATCATCGTGCGTATTGAGGACGAGGCACAACCGGGTGGGCTACTCAGCGCAGAACGGTCTACACTATTCGTCCCTGAGCCCGAAGAGGAGCCTTCCCGACAATGGGCGCACATGGACCACCTCGTCAAACAAATGGCAAACTTTAGGAAGTTGATGCTTATGGAGCAACAAAGACACAGAGCTACTGCCAAAAGACTGGCTGAGGCCTGCAAGGAAGAGTGGCTGAGGCGGCAACCCAAGAGTGCTGAGCAGATAGAATGGGAGACCAGATTATCCTGGATGGGGCACTACAAGACTGTGATGAAAGCTTTCGCCGGCACGTGGGAGAACGTCAAAACGGAGCTTAACCGCCGCCGTGTAGAGGAGTGGGAAGCGGCAGAGCAAAAGCGCGTCAAAGCAGCCCTTAACGAGGCCGTAAATAAATCGGAGCTGCAACTTCAAGCTCGCCGTGCGCATCTCGGCTCCGAGGCCATTTCAGAAGATGAAGATGAGTTGGATGAGTCCAATGAAGAAGCTGACGACGAGAATGAGGACATAAATTCCGACGACGAATCCATATCAGAAGACGAATCAGATGAAGATGACGAGGACAACATGTCATCATCTGACGACGACGAAGACGCCAAATCCGATGTTTCAGATGAGGCCCTGACCCAGGACCAGTTGCGGGCGAAATACGCGGATGTCCCCAAACTATCACCTTCCAAAAGGCTACCGAATGGTGATGGTGGTCCTACTGAAGTGGTAGACGGTCACTCGTTTTCGGGTCATGACAACATGTCTCACTCTATCGATCAAGGTGAAACAACGGACGAATCTGTCGACATGGACGACGATCTAGGCTCAAGTGACGAGGGTTCGGATAATAATGAAGGAGTTGAGGCTTCTGATGATGGAGATGACTCTGACGAAGACGAGGAGCCCTCAGGTTTGCTCGGCCTGCTATTTGGCAAAAAGGAATTGAAACAAATGACGGATGATGCTGCAGCGGACCAGTCCCAGGAGTTGAAAGACGTTGAAATGGCCGACGCTTCGGATATTGCCCTTTCACAGGATGCCGAAGAAACAACTGTCAACGGGTTGGATATGCCCGTGCCCGCTGGAGGTGCGCATACAGAGTCAGGCAGAATCGCAGAACTCATTCCAAGCCAGCGCCTAGGATCTCAGACTCCGCCCGCGGGGACCGCTCCCGCCCCTGCAACTAAGTCTCCTGCGCTTGCTGTGAGGATACCGTCAGACGCTTCATTAGCTAACGAGGCCCAGATTTCTACGGCTAAACTAGAACCACTTCAAGCCCAGGAAGTGGAGATGGAACTTGTCGACGTGGTCGAGAATGTTCCAGCCGGTAGCGATATACATAATGCGAACGAAACCCGCGGACAAGAGGAACCGACCGTACCAAGCCTCGAGGTAACGGTGGTAGCTTCGGACAACATCCAAACTTCGCCAGATACGGACGCCGTAACCAAGTCCCCCAGTCGAGACCACAGCCAATCGCCACGAACATCAGATACGAAACCTTCCGATATGGAAACTTCATCTTCCATCATCATGTCTGGAGTAGGCAGATCGGCATCACCCCAAGCTCTGGTCCCGACAACAGAAGTACCATTCTTGTTGCGCGGGACTTTACGCGAATACCAACACTATGGACTGGACTGGCTAGCTGGCTTGTACAGAAATCAGACGAATGGTATACTCGCGGATGAGATGGGACTTGGCAAGACCATTCAGACCATTTCTCTCTTGGCGCATCTGGCTTGTCATCATGAAGTTTGGGGTCCACACTTGGTCATCGTTCCCACCAGTGTAATGCTCAATTGGGAGATGGAATTCAAAAAGTGGTGTCCTGGATTCAAGGTTTTATCATACTACGGCAGCATCGAGGAACGCAGACGCAAGCGACAGGGTTGGAAGACGGACGACATATGGAATGTCTGTATCACGTCTTACCAGATCGTTCTGCAGGACCAACAGGTGTTCAAGCGTCGAAGATGGCATTACATGATCTTGGACGAAGCCCACAATATCAAGAACTTCAAGTCCAAACGATGGCAGACACTTCTTACCTTTAATACCCGAGCCCGGCTTCTATTGACGGGAACCCCGCTACAAAACAATCTGACCGAGTTATGGTCTTTGTTATTCTTTTTGATGCCATCTGAGAATGGAGTGGGTGGATTTGCGGATCTTGCCGAATTTCAGGATTGGTTTCACAAGCCAGAGTCGCAGATCCTGGAAAGTGGCAGAGAGCAAATGGATGACGAAGCGCGGGCTATCATTGCTAAGCTTCACAAGGTTCTACGACCATATCTCCTCCGGCGGCTGAAGGCGGATGTCGAAAAACAGATGCCGGCGAAATACGAACACGTCGAATTTTGTCGTTTGTCAAGACGGCAACGTGAGCTGTACGATGGCTTCTTAGCTCGCACCGATACGAGGGAAGCCCTCTCGTCTGGAAACTACATCTCCGTCATCAACTGCCTGATGCAGTTGCGAAAAGTCTGTAATCATCCAGATCTGTTCGTTGAGCGTCCCATCATGACATCCTTTCGGCAACAAAAATCTGTGGTAGCTGGGTTTGAGAACATGGAACACCTCGTCCGGGGTAAACTCATGGCTGAAGATCCCATGCGCGTCGTTAGTCTCGGTTTTCTCAACCTGATTCCCACGCAGCACGAAGATAAATCGATTACAGTATGCGACAGGCTTTCTCAGCTCAGTTCCCACGGTATCCTGATGGACCTAGGAGAGGCTCAGAGAGCAAGGGCCCAGGTAGCATCAGCCAACCTCGATCCATCAACGGTCCATTCTAATTTGTCGTATATGGAAAGCGCCGCAAGATGGGGGCGTTTCCAGGAATTGCAGCATTGCGTCTATCTCAATGCGATCAGACGTCATCAGCGTCCGATATACGGCAAACAGCTCAGAGATTTCCTAACACTTGGGCTAGACCGTCGACCGTCTAAACCTCGACCCAGAATTCCTCAACAGATAATGAGCTGGTTCGAAGAAGAATCTCCAGTCTTGAAGTCTATGGTACCCACATTGGATGAACGCGCGGCTGCTCTGAAAACAACCATCAGCAAGTTTGCGTGTGTCACGCCCGCCGTCATCACGAGGGATATTGATCAATTCGTTCTAGGGTCCCGAGGGGTCGATGCTTTCAGTGAGATGGATCTGAAGCTATCAGCTCCTGTCCGTTACTCCCCGTTCATGCCCAAAGAACCACCGGTAGACCCTTGGCATGAAGCACGCATGAGATTGAGCATTCAATTTCCTGATAAACGACTCTTGCAATATGACTGTGGCAAGCTTCAGGCCCTCGACCGTCTTCTTCGCAAGCTTCAATCCGGTGGTCATCGCGCCCTAATATTTACTCAAATGACCAAGGTACTCGATATTCTTGAGCAATTCCTTAATATTCACGGCCACAAGTACCTGCGGCTTGACGGAGCTACGAAAGTCGAGCAAAGACAGATCCTGACTGATCGCTTCAACCACGACACTCGAATCCTCTGCTTCATTCTGTCCACCCGCTCCGGTGGACTCGGCATCAACCTCACTGGTGCTGACACCGTCATTTTCTACGATCAAGACTGGAACCCCGCCATGGACAAGCAATGCCAGGATAGATGTCATCGTATTGGACAAACGAGGGACGTCCATATTTATCGACTGGTGAGCGAACACACTATCGAGGCAAACATCCTACGTAAAGCGAGCCAAAAACAGATGCTAGATGACGTGGTCATTCAAGAGGGTGGTTTCACGACCGACTACTTCAACAAGCTCTCGGTGCACGAGGTGATTGGCAGGCCAACAGAAGAAGCTGACGTAGTTGGGGATGCTATGGATCGTGTGCTGGGCGGGGTGGAAAATAGCGACCAGCGTACTGTGAATCGCGTTCTTGAACAAGCGGAAGATCGCGAAGACATCGATGCTGCTCGCGTTGCAGAGAAGGAGATCCAGGAGGACGAAGCCGATTTTGAAGAGAAACCGACAACTGCAAATGCGTCAGGTGCTTCGAGTACCCGACAGGGCACGCCGACAACCCGGGACGGCTCAGTCCTTCCCGGCGTTGGCAGATCGAATCTCGGCCTACACGGCGAATCGGCAGATGTGGATGATGCTCTGGAAGAGATGGAAAATAATGCATGGGGTGAGAGAATCCGTACCATTGACGAGTACATGCTTTCTACGATGAGCAAACAATTAGAGGGCACGGCACTGGAGCTTCCGCGGGATAAGAAAAAGAGCAAGAGCAAAAAGGGCAAAGATACACGAAAGCGATAAGCTCGATGATGCCGATACTACTTACTTGTGTTTTGCAATTGGTTTAAGGGGGATAAGGTCTCGCTTGGTTCAAAACAGTGCCAACGGCAATGCGAAGTGTGAAGGGTAGAACAGGATGGGCATATAGAGCGACCGGCGCTGAGGATGGTTTCGGGTCTAACGGATTTCGGATGCCGGTGCTTATGGTCTATTAGAATGAGCGATTCCAAGGACATGAATAAGAAGGCACATGTACCTACACAGGTGTATTTGTATTGATGGGAACTTTACATGGCATCCGTGGAGCAGGTATGGCGGGTAAGGTGGTAAGGGGCAACACCAGGCACCAGACCGGACCCTACCAGTACAAAAACAGGCCTTGTCACATCACTTGAAGTGTGTACAGAAAATACAATACAATCAACCTTTGCGTTGACTTCACCACGTTGCCTGTCGTCTCTTTGGCCTTGGAGTATAAGGTTAGTATGTATAATCAACATGTCGTCAACTGGAATAATCCTCTGCCGCATTCTGCCGCAAGAAGAGCCGATGGGGCCACCCCACATAGATCCACCGATCGAAACGTCCACTCAGATCTTTGAAGGATCTCTAACAAGTTGCACAACATTGATTTAGATAGCCAACGCAAGTCATGACATCCGTGCCAGCTTGAGATCATCAGGTATCACACCTCCATTATACCCAGTGAGTGAGCCGACAAAGAGCCCGTGAGAGAATCGCGTCGATTCCGCGATAGGTCCATTAAAAAAAAAAAAAAAAAAAAAGAACACTACTCAAAAAGAATGACTTCTGCCTCGACGCAGGACTCACAACATGGCGAGTTCCGCCAATACCTCCCGGATCTGACCAGTCCACGATTCACCACCATAGCACAATGCGATGCCTACAGCCATGCGCGCGAGCTGAAGGAGCATCAGAGACCACCATGGCTCTATGGGCTGTATATGCATTGGCGAAAGCTACTCCAGGAACCCTTCAAGGGCATCACCAACGATGGTTTGTTTTCCTTGCTTCCCTTCTCTTGCTTTCGGGGCTCGCTCGCCTTCTCTCGCCCCCACGACCAACCATATTGGCTCACAAGCCCCACGCAGGCGTCGTCAGACCAAATCTCTTCAAGATCCGGGACGAGGGCGTACCCGTCGACTCCATCGTGAGCGCGGCGGAAGCCGTCCTGGCCCAGCTGACGCCGGCGCAAGCCGCCAAGACCGTGCTGCACGTCGACTCGCCCGAGTGGCGCACGTGGTCGAACCCGGAGTTCCTGCTCAGCGACAAGGGCATCCGGCTCGACGAGATCCCGGCGGGCCTCCGGGCCGCGGTCCTGCGCGTCCTCGAGGCCGCGCTCTCGCCCGAGGGTTACGCCAAGGCGCTGGGCGCCATGCGCATCAACCACTTCCTGGGCGAGCTGGTGCGGGCGCCGCGCGTCATGAACGAGCACAGCTACAACTTCGCCGTGTTCGGGACGCCCGACCCCGCGGCGCCGTGGGGGTTCTCGTTCTACGGGCACCACCTGTGTCTCAGCGTGTTCCTGCGCGGGCCCCAGATCGTCGTGTCGCCCTGGTTCACCGGCGCCGAGCCCAACGTGATCGACGAGGGGCCCTACGAGGGCACGCGGATCCTGGGCGAGGAGGAGCGGCTGGGGCTCGAGCTGATGCAGAGCCTGGCCGAGGCGACGCGGGCCAAAGCCCGGGTCTACGCGACCATGAGGGACTCGGCCATGCCCCGCGGCCGCTGGAACCACGACGACCAGCGGCACCTATGCGGCGCGTACCGCGACAACCGGGTGGTGCCGTACGAGGGCGTGGGCGTGTCCGAGGCCTTCGGCACGCGGCAGAAGGACCTGCTCCGGGGCATCCTGGAGCAGTATCTCCTGTACCTGCCGGCGCGGGCGCGGGAGCTGAAGCTGCGCGATATAGAAGAGTGGTACGGCGAGACGTACTTCTGCTGGATCGGCGGGTGCGGCGAACGCGACCCGTTCTACTACCGCGTGCAGAGCCCCGTCGTACTCGTCGAGTTCGACCACCACTCCGGCGTCTTCCTGACCAACGGCGAGCCCGCCAAGTTTCACATACACACCCTGCTGCGGACGCCGAACGCGGGAGACTATGGGTTCGCGCTGCGGGCTCTGGCGGGCGAGTGCGTGGAGCAGGAATATGTTTGGGAAGGATGAGGAAGGTATTCCGGGTCGCATTTCTCTTTACCCTGGCAGAAATTTCTTGAGAATCAACCCAGCTTAGAACCCGAGGTCTACAACTACTTAGTTACTTCATTGACAGTACATCAAGACTTCGAGTTGCTCAGATACCGAGAAACGTGTCTTAAGGCATTGATTGGAATATATCTAAGGCTCCTTTGAACCTAGCACCTAGCAGTCTCTTTCGTCTCAGCTATAAATATAGGTGTTGAGATTGCAAAGCTTTCACGTCCGCTCTCAGTTGGCTTCACAATTCACGCGATTTCTAAGCAACGATAGTCCTCACCATGGCAGCTGGCTCATCTTCAGTCGCAGTCACGCTTCTTCACCCTACCACCCGAACTCCAACTCATGGTCTATCGCCATTACACATCTGACTTGCTGTCATACGACCCGTTCGCCTTTCCGAAAACTTGTTCCAGAAGACGATCCACCATGGAATCCAGCTGAGACCTGCCGCGTACATGCAAGTCGATTGCCCAAGAGATGGATGGCATGCTACACGAAGCCCTCCACATCTCATTTAATTTCAAGCAACGCTGCATTGACCTGCACAATGACGATGGTGATAGTTGGAACAACCGCTTCGGGGTCGGCTGCGCCAATTTCTCTGATAGTATAAGTGCCAAGGAAACAACGACTAGCCATGTTTATGATTTTAATGAAGACTGAGCAATGGCATTGCACAACGAAAACAAGAAGAAAACAAGACTGAGGCCCGGCTTAAGCCTCAAAGACAGTGAAACCTACAGCGTTTATTGTCTTGTGCCAACAATCGCTTATGTATTTCCTTCTTTACCTTTACTACAAGACCTTTGTCCGTTTTTGAAACCCGAACCGCGCTTTCATCTCAATCAAATTGTTCCAGTTGACGAACGTGTATATATACCCCAGTTGCTTGCCCCAACCCCGGCAATACTATCATCTCTCAGAATCAGCATCAGAACACTCATCCACCCAGTCACACACACCAGCTCAGGCTTACCACCTGAACTACTTCACAGCTCTTCTACGCAAAACCAGTCTACACCTCACAACTTCCCCAACAGCTATTATGGCTTCTTGCGTCTGCCAGCGATGTGCCCCCAAGAACTGCAGCAAATGCGGTTCGTCGGTGGCCAACTCGAACGGGACTGCCCAGCAGCAAAAGTACTGCTCTAGCTGTATATCCAAGGAATGCCCCAACTCGGCACTCAACGCGAATGTTTAGAGGACTGTGCGGTCCAGCGCCCCTTTCTATAGAATTGATAGATTGCGGCGAAGTTACCAGGACTGGCGTTTTAAGAGTTTAACTAGCTGTCTCATAACTAATAGATGGATCTTGAAACCTGACACAAGGCATTGACTTTCTTGATGTGATACTGTTGCCTGTAAGAGGTCTCGAAATTGATAATTAGTATGGCACCTGGGGGAGCTAGAACATCTACTTTCTGTGGTAAGTTTCCCGACGATGGCTGGATCTCGTCATTTTATACTATACCGGAAGCACTCACGTTAACTTCTAAAACATCCGCGACTAAATCTTTATTTGTATAGCTATCTATCTTGAGATATATTGAAGACTTTCTTCGTCTCTTAGCCTGAGTACCGGCACTGCTCCTTGCTCTTGATATATGAGTAACCTAGTCAACTGACCAGCAACATTTTCACTGTCACCCGGTCGCCTCAGGTGTGGTTCGTGCACAGCCCCTATTTTTGAAAACTCCTATCATATTTGTTGTCTTGTGCAATTGCATTTTCGATATCTCTCCGTTTCCAATACATCCATCTGGCATCCGAGAGGGCCGTGTCAATGTGGTGGTTCTTCAAGAGCCAAAAGAGGAATTTTCGCAGTGGTATTGCGCAACTGCATTGCACATGGACAACAGTGAACTCAAAAGGGGGAGAAGGGAGGAGGAAAGTATGCTGCCCCCGGCAAACACCAGGTCAAAGACCAACACTACGAAGTCGGCAACTGGACACGAGCTTCGTCTGTGTTCCAGCCTCCTCAAGGTAGAGCAGCACGTCCCAGTACTAATGTAGTAGCAGCTGAAGATGGAAAATGAGTGCTTTATTGTTTCTTAATACAAACTGCCAGACCTTGCCTCTCATGGGGGACAACCACTTGGGCGATGAGAAGTTCCCTATTCCACTACTAACTCTCGCAAGCCTCATGTTCAAATTAGGGATAATTCTATGCCAATGATACCAGCATGATGTCAAAGTGCATGACTTCTATCCTCAGGCCGGCGCGTAAGCCACCCAATCCCCCGTCACAGACATGAAGGAGTCGATCAAGTTGACCGCAAAACAAGTGAATGTGATTTCGCCCATTATTCTGCCATCGGCCATCCGCGACGACCAGATACCAAGGTCGCCAATAGAGATCCCGCCTTCTTGATCCTAATCCAAACAGGGACTACATCTATTTCTGCAAATCCCGCCTGGCCAAGGATCCCACACGTCCTTCATGTTCATAGACTGTGTGCCGGATAAAGGCTCGTCAACCGACCACTTTCTGGCGCTCGGCGAACGGCGGTACCTTTCCGATGATGGCACAATCAGAGTAGACGACCGCGAGCGAGGCATCGTTGCCATACTACACACAAATCGGGAGAAGGCGCATTAGTCAAAACAGTTGAAATCAAAAGCCAATGACCTATCCGGACGAACTTTGCCACCATAACTCGGGGAGTAAGTAGTCTTAGTGGGGAGAGAGGAGAACTGGCGAGCGAGCGAGACTTACAGCCATGTACCCGAACTGCAACTGTTTCTGGCCCCTTGGGCGACCGTTGAGCCAGATGACGTTCCTCTCCTTCACCTTCTCCCCGTCTTCCACGACCCGCCACTTACTCAGGATCTCATGGTGTAGTTGTGCGCGATCTACAATCAGCTCGTTCACGCATTTGAAGTCCGACAGCGTCCCTATGGCTTTGTAATTACCGTAGGACTCGGGATCGTCAACCACGGCACGGGTGTTGACTTCGCAACCGAGAGAGCGGAGAGCCTCCCAGACGGCCATGTCGAGACCCTTGAGCGCGTCGGGCAGGCAGGCGTGCTTGTTCGCATGCGCGTACGCGTGGGTGGTCCAGATACCCAAGTGTCCGCCTGTAGTTAGTTATGGGGAGCGAGCAGGTTAGTTACATTTCGTTAACAGTAGTCATCTTCGCCCAGCCTGTCGGATAAGGGGCTGTATACAGGATAGACCTTACCCTCTGGCATGAAATCTTCTCTCGTAAGTAGGCTCCCGAGGCTCTTGTAGAGCGGAAGCTGCTTCGGGTCCATGGCGCGACAGTGGCCGGCCAACAACCCGCTCCCACGCACCGCGTACAGGTTGTACGTCAGGGTGACGCGGTGTCCGGAGTGAACGGGCAGGACCTCGTGCTCGCAGTCGCCGTAGAAGGCAGCCCAGTGGATCCCCGGCTCGGCCTGGAGCTTGCTCCAGTCGAACGTCTGGTCCTGCCCCTGGTGCCGCACGACGAGCTGTCCGCCCTCGTGTGCCAGAGGCAGGCAGAGGACCAGGGACCCGAAGTGCGACGGCGAGCGCGGCGTGTCGCGGTGCGGGCGGAAGTGACCTGAGGGGCCGGTATAGACCTATTTGGGTTCTTCGTCAGTGTTTCTTCACAACGGCCGAAAGGGGGGGCCTTATCATGCCTACATTTAGCTTATACAACTCAGCCCTAACACTCCTTTTCGACTCCCCCGGACTGTCGTTACCAGAGCCGGAAGCGAAGTCGGGCAGAAGCACCTGTGCCACCTCGTCCACGATGCCTAGCTCGTATGGGTTCAAGCTGCAAGCGAAGCGCTCCTTGTCCAGCTGCAGCGCCCGCCTATACGACTCGTCGTACACGTCGCGGCCGCGGAGCCCGAATCCGGCTGGCTGCATGTCCTGTAGCAGCTGCTCCAGGTTGGCCATCCCGTCGCCACCATTGGCGAAGGTGAGCTTGCACAGCGAGCTCGCTGTCGAGGCTTCTTTGGCGTCCCAACGGAGTGTCACGGGCCGGCTGGTGGCGACAGGGACGGCGCCGGAACTCGTGGTTGAGGCTTCCGAAGGGCGTCGACTCTGCGATGCTGGCATCGTGGAAGAGTCGGGCACGGGTGCGTCAGCCTCAGGCTGTGGAGGGGAAGAGGAAGTAGGTGGCGCTGAGCCGATCGCGATACTGCCGCCGCAGGCAAAGATGAGTTGCTTGGATGCGTTGAGGAACGACTCCCGCAGCTTGCTGATATCGTCTTCGCCAGGCTTGGACTCCTCTGACTTAGGAGGGCCGGGCTCGGAGGGCATTGCCAAGTCAACTGGAGCTTGAGACATGGTTGAGACGTGTGTTGCTGTAATTTTTTCAGAGGGACTTAAGAGAAGGTGGCGAGGCTGCTGCTGTGTCTTACAAGAGAGGAAGCAATTAAATCGACATATTCATCCAAGCTGGGAATCCTATCTTATATGCCGCCCTTCTCAGAGTCTACACTGTCTCGTCTTTACCCAGCCTCGCATTTATCTGACTCGCTCTGCGTTGTCTGTGCCGTATCTGTACGACCCCTATATTCACTCAACAAAGTAAGGTTTCTTATATTATTCACATCAGGCTGCCTTGGTGAATAATTAGGTGGCTGGGGCTAGCATGCATCCAGCGCCCAATAACAACAAGCAACCATTCGCCCTTGTCAGGCAGCAACACACCACTGATTCCACCCACATGGTTATATTCTGAAGACGCGCCAGGCAACAGCTACAACTGAGAAGACGCGTCGCGCTAGAGCTGCGGCCGGACGCGATATTAACACGAAGTCACACGAGCGATTCATGCTCATTGGTTATCTCCTGCCAGGTGAGAACCTCCTTGTGCGTCCCCAGCCTCCTACGTCTACCATTTTTTTTTTCCTCCAAGCAACCAAGTAAAGCGTCCCATCCGTCGTCATTCCTCTTCTCACAATCTTTACCGCGGGATTAACAATAGGCCAGCTAAGTCACAAGAATCAGATTGATTCAGGTCAAGGACAGCCTCTTGTCAATCCATGGCACTCCCGCGGCAGAGTTTCAGGCTTGGGGATCCATTTCAAGCTGAGAGGGCGTCCCTTCGCAGAGCCTCTACTAAGTTCAAAACAAGAGAGAGGTGTACCGTCCTAAGGGATATTAAAGGTTAGCGTAACGCTTAGAGACACTACCGCCGCATTAGCAAGATATAGATAGGCAATCAATTTTTCATGTTTTATTGCACAAAAACACATGTTTTACGAATCTTGGTATGTGCAAAACGTATCCATGCCCTATCCTTGTCCCACCCCCTCCTCACTTCCTGGCCAACAACTCCTCGCGAGTAATCATCTCCAGCCACTCCTCGTCCCTCGCGGTATACTTGGCATCGTAGAACCGAGGGTGGGCCACGAGCTGGTTGTACACGTCGGAGAAGTCGATGGGGTGAATGTTGGGTCTCTTGCCCTCGGCCTCCTCGGGCTCGGCGAACTCGAACGCCAGGATCATCCGGGTCAGGACGGCCTGGATGAGGCGGTTGCTGATGGCGACGGCCGGGCAGATGCGGGCGCCCGCGCCGAAGCCGTAGTGCGGGAGCGGGTGGTCGTTGCCGAGGTAGCGGTCCGGCTTGTACTCCCAGGCGTCGGGGCCGAACTGCCGGACGTCGTGGTTCGCCTCCTGCGCGTTCATGATCATGGTGATGCCCTCGGGGAAGAAGAGCCCGTTGTACTCGATGTCGCGGCTCGTGCGTCGGGGCGTTGCGTAGGGCCCGAACACGTAGTACCGCAGGGTCTCTTTGTTCATGCTGGTGATCAGGGGGGCCCGGTCTTCCCGGAAGGCCATCTTCCAGGCCAGGTCCCGGTCGCCGCCGTACGCCTCGAGGATCGCCTCGTAGGCGGCCTTCTGGGTTGGGCGACCGGCCGGCGTCGAGAGCCAGGCCAGGGTCTGGTAGACACCCGACGCCACCGTGTCCGGCGCTGCTTGGAGGAGAGAGAGGCAGGTTCCGTGGATCTCCTCTTCTGTCAACTTATCTGCGCCGAGAGACGCGACGATGCAGTCGGCGTTTTCGCCACGAGCGACGCGGTCCTGGTAACCTTTGAACAAGACATCGACATGCTTCGCGCGTACCCGCTCCGCTTTGATGGTCTCCGAAGTAGATTCGGGCATCAGTCTGAGGAGGGGAACGAAATGCCGATAGGTCTCGGTTGATGATCTAACTGCCGAGATATCATTGATAGACTTGATGAAGCGGATCATGAAATCGTCATCGACCTCGCCAAAGCGGGCGCCGTATGTCAGAGACAGGCAAAGGTCGAACACGACGTGCCTGAGGTGATAGTACGTGTCGACGGGCAGCTGTCCATTGTTCCCCTTCTCGTAGATGTTTTGGATGAGCTTGGCTGAGGATGGCTCGACGAGGTGGTAATATTTTGGCCACATGTGCTTGCCCAGAGCACGCATTCCCGCAGCCCGGCAGCGACGGATCTGATCGGTCATGGGTGATCCAGTCAGGTCGACACCTAGCTTGTCCACGAAGCCAGGCTGGTGTGGCCGATGGATGAGGGCACTCGACTGGCCGACCCATAGATCCTTGATCATCGCATAATCGGAAAATATGACGGTCCGCTGGTCGCCCAAGCGACATTGGGCGATAGGGGAGTTGAGTTTCTTGCTCCAGTCTGTGAAAACAGTAGAGTCGTTTCTCCCTGACCGTCCACCGAGCAGGTGTAAGTGTCCTACAAAGGGCAAGCCACCGGGGACTTCGGGCACGCCTTCGACTCTCGGGAAATTGCTGCGGTATGCTTCTCGCTGGAGTGTTGGTTAGTGATACTCATAGTCACCTGTATGTACATCGAGCTTACAATCAGGTAGATCACAGAGAATGAGATAAAGATGGCGAGGAAGCTCGCCGAAGAGAGTAAACTCTCCTTCAGGTCGTAGTCTACACTAAGTAGAGAAGACATGTTGATCTACACGCAGCCGAACGGATCGTCCGTGTCACAAGACGTCTCCGCGCGCATACAGGTTACGGCTCACGTTACTTTTATAAATATGTACAGACCGGAACGATACCTCGGTCATCCCTGAGGACCTCCCTAGCTTATCAGCTTGAGAGCCCCCTGATGGCATGTACTTCTTCTCCCGCAGACACGTTCTGAAAGCCTGCCAATCAGTCCCGCCTCAAGTCAGGCACCGATAGCGACGAACTTCACATCAACGTCCCTCTAGAGATAAGGACCTCTCCACCATATGTTTCCCCCTTAACCAGCTAGGTAGACTACTAGGCCTTCTCCGCAGATCCCGGACGGCATCTAGACAAGCTCCCGAATGAACCACTAATATGGCGTAACAACCTCTGCGACGGACGCTTTTGACGGGACTCCGAGAAGATGCCAGCGCTCTGTAAAGATCCCGCTCCGTGTGATTGATCCCGTCGATTCGAGTCATTGGATGGGCCAGTGATCCGTATTCCGCCAGGGGGCGGCACAACCGATCGCTGACATCGTTCTGGAAGCTGTCGCGATATCCGGGGAATGGCATGACTAAGAGACATCAAACGACAAAAGTTAGAGATAGATATCACAGTACATACGTAGCTCTATATATTGAATATCACGTATCCGTCCCTTGGTCCGCCTCGCCTAGCGTCACTTTGTCGTCGCCGACTCACCCCGCGAGTCCAGATATCGAAATGACAACACCGCCCAAGCGCATCCAGCTATGTCTGTTGGAACTGACCTGCACCGGCGGGTACATGGCGTCGGGGCAGTGGAAGTGAGTTTTTCAAAAACCCCCCTTGGGCACGGTGGTAATTTTTCTTTATCTCCTATGAACCTGACTCCCAAGCTCGCAGGCGGCCGGACGATGTGTCGGATAAGAAGGACAGGCTCAAGTACTACATGGACCTGGCGCGGCTCGCCGAGCGCGGGAAGATCAGCGCCATCTTCTTCGCCGACTGGTACGCGGGCTTCGACGTCTACGGCGGCAGCCTGGACGCGTGCCTGCGGTCGGGGCACCAGGTCGCGCACATGGACCCGCTGCCGCTCGTGTCGGCCATGGCCACGGTCACGGACACGGTCGCCTTCGCGGTCACCATGAGCACGAGCTACGCCAACCCGTACACGCTCGCGCGCCAGTTCTCGACGCTGGACCACATCCTCGAGGGCCGGTGCGCCTGGAACATCGTGACGTCCTGGTCCAAGGGCGCGGCGCAGGCCCTGGGCCACGACGACGTGATCCCGCACGACGAGCGCTACGCCATGGCGGACGAGTACATGGATGTCGTGTATAAGTAAGCCTACAGTACCCCCTTCCCCAACAGCGCAATACCTAAGCAATTCATTAACGACGAAAACCCAACTCCCCCAGGCTCTGGGAGAGCTCCTGGGCGCCCGACTCGGTCGTCTGGGACAAGGCGGCCGACGGGGTGGCCTTCGACCCCCGCAAGATCCAGAAGATCGAGCACCGGGGCAAGTACTTCCGGGTCAGCGGGCGGAACCAGGTGCACCCGTCGCCGCAGCGGACGCCGGTGCTGTTCCAGGCGGGCGCGTCCAAGACGGGGTCGGCGTTCGCGACCAAGCACGCCGAGGCCATCTTCCTGAACACGGCGTCGATCGCGCAGGCGCGGGAGGTGATCGCGGGGGCGCGCGCGCAGGCCCGGCAGAACGGCCGCGACCCGGCCAGCGTCAAGTTCTTCCCCTGCATCGTGCCGTACGTGGGGCGGACCGAGGCCGAGGGCCGGGCCAAGTACGAGCGGGCGCGGGCGCACGCGGACCCGGTCGCGGGGCTGGCGCAGTTCTCGGGCTACACGGGCATCGACATGGCCGCGTACGCGCTGGACGAGGAGATGGACCTGAGCGGGTCCAGGCAGGACCTGGCGATCCAGAGCATCTTCCGGGGGTTCGCCGCCGCGGGCGAGCGGTGGACGCCGCGGACGCTCGGGCTGCGCATGGCGCTCGGCGGCCTGCACCCGATCCCCGTCGGCAGCGCCGAGCAGGTCGCCGACGTGTTCGAGGCCTGGGTCCGCGAGGCCGACGTCGACGGCTTCAACGTGGCCAGCGTGACGAACCCGGGGAGCTGGGAGGACCTGGTCGACCTCCTGGTGCCCGAGCTGCAGAGGCGCGGCCTGTTCTGGGAGGATTATGACGTCCCCGGGGGCACTTTCAGAGAGAACCTGCTCGGTCGCAAGACGCTGAGGGATGACCACTACGGCTCCAGGTTCAAATGGGGCAAGCAGCAGGAGGAGGCTGCGACGCCGGTAGTCGAGGGAGCTAATGGAAGCACTGCGGTCAATGGGCATTGACGGGTGGTTCGAACTGTACATAGTCCGCGTGAACTAATAAACTCATTTACTGATTTCTATTCAGCCTCTTCGGGAGTTATTATAGCGATACTACCCGCCTCTGAGAACGGATCCAGCCATGCACACGCATTAGTCAACCAAGCTTCACGATACAGACGGGGGTGAAGAGGCTTCCAAATCATTTTTATTCTGTCATGTTTCCTTCGCCCAAAACTCGGTTGTTTTCACTTCGCGTCTGTGACCGCACCGGCTGTCATATTCTTCTGCGCTTCCACCTGCTCTTCATACGTAGGATAATTCGTGTAGCCATTCTCGCGCACACCATCCCAAGAGCCATAGAGCCGACTTCTATCGTAATCAGCCAGAGGATAACCGTTACGTAGCCTGAGTATGTGTTAGCTGATCAGCCGAACAATGTCTAAGTGGCCGAGAGCCAGGAGCAAACTCACCTGTCTGGTAGATCGGGATTACTGACAAACCACCTAGCGATGGCTACCGCATCCCACTTGCCCGAATCAACGGCTTCAGCGGCGTTCTTGTCGTCCCAGCCACCGCACGAGATGCAGGGGATATCGTTTTTTCTCAAGATATCTCTGAATGGCTCATTGGACACGGTGGGCAAGCTCCACGATCTATAGAAGCCCTCCTTCTCAGCGTCCGAATCAATACGGTCGAATCGAGGCTCGATAAAGTGTACGTAGGATAACTTGTTCTCGCCCTGATATGTCTCTGCAAGGTTCTTGCAGAGATAAGACCAGGTCTCTACCCTCTCAGCGCCCCGAGTGTGCTGGTACAGGCCAGTCGGTTCCATTCGTAAGCCGATGTTGGAAGCACCAATAGCCCCCGCAAGTGCAGCAGTGAGCTCAAGTGGGAATTTGCATCTCTTTTCTGGAGACTCGCCGTACTCATCTGTTCTACTATTGATATTTGAGTGTAAGAACTGATCAAGAACTGGGGGAAAGTGTCAGAATGATCCCCTGCTTCAGCTGAATGACCGCTGAACTCACGGTTACCGTTCCCACCATTTATCTCAACACCGTCAAAGCCAATATCGATGGCCATTTTAGCCGCCGCTATATAGTCATCAATGGTCCTCCGTATGTGCTCGTGGGACATAGCGATGGGCGGATGATCCCGGTAGGCAACTTTCTCCTTGGTAAACGGCGTACGAAATGGGAATTTCTCGTCCGTATCCCATGGGGTTGAGGATGAGCTTACGGGTTCGGTACCCGTCATTTGCGGAATCGTTGCACGACCGGCATGCCATAGTTGCGCATATATGAACCCCTCTTTGGCATGTACAGCATCAACCACCTTCTTCCATCCAGGGGCTTGAGACTCATCAAACATGCCAGGTACCCCAGGCATGCCACTCGCCTCTATCGATGGGGGAATACCCTCGGTAATCAGGAGGCCACCAGAAGAGGCTCGTTGGCCATAGTACAAAGCGATGACATCGTCAGGGGTCCAGATGCGATTAGGATGTTCTGGTGCGCCTTCTGACAACGCTATGCCACGATTCCGGGTCATCGGGGCCATAATGACCCGGTGCTTGAGCTCGATTCGGCCATTGGCGATGTGAAGTGGGGTGAATAGCTTGGAAGCGGCAGCCATGGCGACTGAAAGACGTACAGGTATTGGTGGTGAGCATAGGTCGGGGAAGGCCACATTTGGCTGAAGATAAGTACCCTGGTCTACTTATTGCGACGAATGGTCCGACGGGTGTGGATACCTAAGGATTTCCCGAAAGCCGTCGGAGCCTGCCCGATGACTTTACTGGCTTTATCGTCAAGCACGGCTCCGGTGTCCCAATCCGACCCACAATGGTCCCATCAGCCCAGACTCTTCATCGCTACGAGCCTCCGTGGGGACCGTTATCTAGAGGCTGGCTGGCATCCCCGGCATTCCCCGAAAACCAAGGGGAAAGGCCATCGCCATATCCCCCATCCAACCTTTCCACGTGCTGAAAGTCGGGTATAGGCGACGGGTAGTCAATGTTCGAACTCATCAAGTCATGAGCATCCGGAGGAAACCCATGAGGCCCATGACTCAGCGCCGTTGGGGACAATTCGGGGTCAATGTCTGCCGTATTGCCATGTATTGGCGCAGTAAATGGGTTCATCTCTCCTGGGTACGCCGAACCGCTCATCTCCGAAATAATCTGTGAGAACTGCTCGAAACTGTCATGGTCAACTTCGAACGGCTGATTGAGCTCGAAACTATGGACCGAAGGACCCAATTCCGCAACCAGCCCAGACATTGTTCTTCTGGGTTTCCGGCAGGAGTCATCTGAGACCTGATCGATGACTCGCTGGCGGATGACCTCAAATGCATTGCGGTACTTTTTGGCACTCCTAACGCGTTCCGCTATGACGAAGAGTACAATACTGCAATCGTGGATTCCATTGCTTGTAGTAATATCGAATATCTCGTCGGGTGAGATCCAGATGCAATAGACCAGAGTGAGGCCTGGTGCATCCATTAGAAAGCGACCCAATAGGAGCAGGGGCGATAGAAGTGTATGACATGGGAGGACCCAGGCCTGGTACGGAAAGCTGCACTCACCAGCCATAAAAACTGTTTGCAGGGCCATGATAGAATATCCAACGGCCATAGCCTGGTGAAGGCGCTTGTAGGCACCGCACACACCTGCACAAGCCGTAGCACATTCTTTCAGGTACTTAGGGTTCACAGGTGTCTTAGATATCTGAGGGAATAGCAGAAGCCGTTTGCATTTGAAGTAATAGACCATCTGCCTTACGTTAGGGAGTGAGGGGGCAGGTGTCAAGGATGCGTGCACGTACATAGAGATCATATCCATCGTAGGGAATAGCATCCATGTGGGACTGATCACGCTTGCCACGTGCATCAAGGGGTATCATGTTCTTCCACTGGTTCAATCTATCATTGAATATATCGATCATGTCATCAGTGACGTCGGAGCTCTCGTCGACTCTGTAGACATTCTGCTGGATGTCTGATTCGATGCGACGAATTCGGACGATCTGAATGAATGAAGACAGAGATGTGCTAATCTCGGGGGCCGAGGTCCGAGTAAGGTTCGCATCAGGGATCGAGGCCAGCTCCTCAGCAGTCGTCGATTCGTTAATATCGAGGGGCAGTGGCACATCGATATCTCTATCCGATATCGCAAACGGCCTGCCAAGGGGGATAGATATCTGGCGATCAAAGGCGTACGTAGCCCAAAATAGCCGTTTTCGTACTTCACTCTCGATATTGCGCCGCTTCATGGCATTGGTCTTCCGGTGGAGGCCGAGGTCAATAGCTATAACCATCGCAAGTCTGCTGTAGGTCCAGGCCCCTGGTCCCACGGGATTCCGGAGACAATATATCGCCATCAGCATCAGTGCAGAGACGGACCTTGGGTCATCGTAGTCAAGGATATTGTCCAGATGTTTCACTGCGGCAGCGTAGTGTCGTTTGGGATAGAATGCGCCAAACTCGCCAGCAGTCTCGAGGAAGCGGCCACCACTAGCATATACCAAGTGAAGCAGTACATACTCGTGTACATCTGTGAGAGAATGCCGTCGTTGGTGTACGCTTTGCAACCATGCTGAATGCAGCACCGGAAATCGTGTCCCGATGTGTTTCCAATAACCTTTTAATAGGCGGTCGGCTACCTCAGTCGGTACGTCAGCAAAGTCTATGGGCTTCACGTCATTTTCGGACTCGGTGTGGTCCAAGGGCTGCATGAGCATAGAGGCAGCATGTCTGTGCTGTATTGAACAGCTCGATTTCCGCCTGTATTTGCCAAGAAAGCTGAAGAGCTTTCCCATGGTTACGTGAGAGGAGGCGCCCATATACCCCTGACCGTTTGCGTCCAGCGACAGGCTCCTGAGAACGGACACAACATCACAAGGGCCATCTTGCCAGTCGACACCTTGATCGTCTCCATCGGAATCGGGTGTATGCATCTGCGAGTCTCCTCGCTCTGCGCCAGATTGCGAATCATCGGCATGAGAGCTACTCTGGTCGGCCTTAGGGGAATTCCAATGGTCCCTGCTCATCTCTGACATACCCTGCTTCGACAGCATCGTCTCTAGCTCAGCGACCCGTCTCTCGAGCGACTTGATGTATTGATTCTTGCCGAAAGGCATGGGCTTCTGGGGGATGACATATTCGCAAGGGACGGCGAGTGCTTGGCATTTCGAGCATGGATTCGCGCCGTTGCACTGAGACAGCAACGAGTCAGTCGAGATGGATGGCGGATATTCTGGGTCTGTCGACAGCGTACCTTTTGTTTGCGCGTCTTGCATCGTTGACATGCTCTGGTTTGACGGGCATTAGCGCAATACTGAGTCGCATCGTACGTTGGTGGGCTCATGTTCCTTACAAGGCAACTCTAGATCGCTTCCCCGGGCGGATTTCATCATCCTGGGGTAGGGCAGACGCCCAGTCGGGTATTTTGAGCTCAGCCGTGGCGGCCATAGTGGTACGGAAAGGGAGATTGAGTGTGAAGCCATCGCGACGATTGACGAGCTCGGAAGACTTGGGAGCAGCTCAGTTATTCTTCCACTTCTTGGCAGCTTATCAATTCCAGACTGCGTTATCTCTCCCCCTCAGCGATAGGGATCGATGGATGAGGGATAGGACGAGACCCGGAACCCACCGGAGCGCAAAGAGCGACCAACTCGTGGAGTCGTGGAGTCGTGGGGAGATAGCATGGTAGCTGGTAGCTTGCGAAGAGCCGGTCTTGCTGGCCTGATGGAACCCTGGGCATCTGGAAGCATACAGGGTCTAGGACTCTAGGCCGGGTTGAAGAAGGCAATGTTGACGGGCAAGCTCGCGTGGGCCCGGACTTACGGTACCCAGCCCGCCGGGCCCGCCTCTGATTGGTCCTCGGCTCCGAAACCTACTAAATAAAGTTATCTCGGTGCATGGAGATAATACGGGCCCTTCCAAGATGGCCCTTATCTCTCTACCTGTGCAGCTGTGTAGGTACCTACGGTATGCGCTATCCCTAACAAGCATGTAGCACCCCAAGCTGACCGTCAACCATTTTCAACCTCGTCTCAGGAATCGTCGCGCATTGAGTTGAGTGCAGCAGGCAGCCCAGAATAATAGCTAATCTCTTTTATGCCAAGACCTTTCCAGTGCTGGATGCAGTTGCTCAGGCACGCGTTCATCGTCTTTGACGTCAACCCATGCTGGCGGCATCGATCGGCCATGGTAGGGCAATGAATCTTGAAAGACCGGCAACCTAGACGGTGAAGATACTGCAGGAAGTATTCCTTTTATACGTGACCTGATTGCTCCGAAAGTTGAAGATCCAAACTTGATCACTCAGCTTCGGCGAGCGAAAGTCGGAGTGGTGGGAGATGTTTTCACCTAGATGAAGCACTGTTTTGACGGTTCCTTGAGGATCAGGCTCAGTGAAGCTCATTTGAAAACGACGAAATACCTAGGTGATCACCTTGGGTCACTGTTGTCGATGGGCGATGCAATTGCGCAACCCCACCAGGAAATAGTTGATCACACTCCAAAGACTCCTTGGAGGCTTAGGGTCTACAGACGACACATGTTCTCAAGATCCATCCGAATATAAGACTGACACTGTTTTGGTAGTGAGCCTGTAGCTAAAGAGCAGACTTGGACACCTTGGACTGAAATTTCTTCTTCACATCAAGAATAAGCACCGCCTGTCTCGCCAAGCAGAGGATATCCATCTCCTGATTGCAGATAGTGATGTCCAAGTCCATCCTCCCCCCTTCAAACATGCGCGTCGCCACCCTCGTAAACACCCATCCCAGGCCCTCGTCGGGAATCCTCCGTTTGAACTCGACATCCAAAGTCACAGTATTATTGAACACTGTCGCCCTCATAACGTCCTGGAGCGAGCCGTGCTGCTCGAACGGGACCCCGGGGTTCTTCTCCGCCCACTCCTCCATCGCCGCGTTGGGGCCGTTGGCGTCGTAGGGCCCGCCGTTCCGCAGCAGCGTATCCGCCATCGACGGGAACACGTCGGTCATGAACGTCAGATACGCCGGGTTCACGCGCTCGCCGCCGACGAAGCGGTTCCAGGCGTCGAGGACCCCGACCGGGTTCCCCCTGCGCGCCTTCAGGATGAGCAGGCGCCCGGTGAAGGGCAGGACCTCGTTGACGACGCGAGTCGGGATCCAGTGGTCGTCGGGCTCGTAGGCCTCGATCTTGCCGAAGTCGGGAGTCGGCGCCGGCTCGGGGTCCCGTAGTCGCCACTCCGTGGCGGCGGACGGCCCCGCGGGTATGTCGAAATTGGTGGACGTGACAAGGGCCACGGCTCGGAGCTTGTCGTCCTGCAAGAGCTGGAGTTGCAGCGTGCAAGCGCTCGCGCCTATCTTCAGCTCGGTGACGTTGATGACGCTGTCCTGCACGTTGCAGGGGCGCAGGTACTCGATATGCAGAGTGTACACGTCTGGTTGGTTCTGGGCGGCGAGAGCGATGGTCAGATGGGTTCTGGCAGCGACATGGATCGCTGCGGCCACGACTCCGCCGTGAAGTGCTGGTGAGAACGATTAGCAGGACGTGGTCTATTTGGTGAAGAGTTGGCACCTACTGTGTCCGATGGTCCAGTCGGCATGATGAGATATGGTATATGTGTGAGACAAGACTTGTCTTAGGCTAATCTGTTTTTCGAAGATACTGTTTGGCTTGGTCGACATCCTCTTTACAAATTCATTCAGCATCGGGCAAGAAATTCCCGAGGGTATTCGTGCCGTGAACCATCTTAGACAACAATATTTGAACGGATCAGACAAAATACTGATAAATTAACTACGCACTACGTGTACAGGTGACCCCCTGAAATAGGAGCAGTACTATGTAGTCCACACCTACCTAGGCAGCTAGGGTGTGAGCACGGAGATTCCTTACTAGCACGTTGAACATAGAGGCAACAAGCTGGCTGTGCTTTTCACCGCCTTCCTATCTTAGATTTCGATCAAGTACGAAGTACTGGTGGATATTCGTAGGTTCCACTGCCACTATTTCAGGGGTAGGGCTCCTACAGTGATCCATCGAGGTGCGAGGGGAAGACGACACTGTGCGGTGCCGGTGCCATAGATGCGGTAGGTAGTTATGCATGGTTGGCTCCCCCTACCTCCCTGCCATTACTAATACCACCGCATCTCTGCCGTGAACGCCGAACGCCGATCGGACGACATACCTATGGACCGGCTCTCCCTTACCGCTGGCGTGGTGGGACAACTGGAGGTCATCTTCCAGGCTGTGCAACTCGAAAGCCGAGTTCAGGCAGGAGTATAAGTTGACGGACCAAGATCTGAACTCTGTCAGAGACCATGCCCACCTCCTCAGAGAGGAGATCAGAACACTGGGGCAACGCAGACCATCGATGTTTGTACCCCCCTCGGAAGACAGCGAAGCTTCACAACGATGACTGCGACCAAGCCGGCGACCGCGGCCACCTCTTCAAGGACGACGAGGACTTCACCAAAGCAAGGACAGCGGCTCGCGAGCTTCTGTCGCAGATCCATGTTTCTTTCCGTCTGCCCATCGAGCCCCACCCGTGGAGGAGCAAGGTAAGATGGGTTACCAAGGACAATCAAGCTTTGACGGAATTCAACCTACGTTTGCGGGCTGCCGAGAGAGTACAGTACAAGGTATGATTTCCATAGAGCAGCTGTAAATGGTGTGTTCCTATCGAGTGTCCCAGTAGAAGAAGACCAAGGCCAACAATACAACCCCACACAGAATGCCAAACTCTATTGCCCTTATAACACGGTACGTTCAACAGTAAGATACCATATCCACACCCCCTGCCAATGCCAATGCCAACAGGACCTGCTCTTCCTTGAAGAATCACAAGTCGAACTTCTGTGCCACCAACTCCTCACTCATAATCCACAGCTTCCTCGCCTTCTCGCCATCGAGCGCGTATTCTCGCGGCTTTCCGACCTGACAATTCTGGATATACGCACCGCTGTGCGCCCCAAGGTCGGGGTCCAGCGCGGCCGCCAGAGGAGACGAGCACCCCTGGGACTTGGTCTTGAAGGGCGTGTCGATCGCGAAGGGCAGGCCCGTGTTCCGTCTTGAGATCTCGTCACCCGAGCCGAACTCCGTATGGGGCACATGGTTGAAGAGACCAGTTTCTCCGATGCTTCCAGGGTGGACTAGTTTCGTGTCAGGCAACGCTCATTCATCTGTTTGACAGAAGGTAGGTTTTTTTTTTTTCTTTTTACTTACCAGACATCGACACGATACCGCGGTCCTTCAGCCTGCCCGCCAACTCGACGCCGAATAGGATATTCGCCGTCTTTGACTGTCCGTACCCGCTCCATCCGTGGTAGTCCTTGCCATTGTTGAAGGTCGGGCTGCTCCACCACACATCGGAGAGCTGATGTCCGTGGCTCGAAACGTTGATGATGCGGGAACCCTCTCCGGCGGCAAAAATCTTGGGCATCAGCAAGTTGGTCAGCAGGAAGTGTCCGAGATGGTTGGAACTGAACTGCAGCTCGTTCCCCTTGGCATCGGTCGTAAACTTCTCGACGTACATGATGCCGGCGCAGTTGATCAAGACGTCGATCTTGGAGACCTGGGGATCTGCGAGGATGCTCGCGGCCGCGGCTCGGACACCGTCCTGATCCGTGAGGTCCACGGCAACAAAGGTGGCGCGGATAGAGGGATCGATGGTGGCGATTTCGTTGATAACCGGCGCCACCTTGGCCTCGGAGCGCGCGGCGAGGATCAGTTGAGCCGGCCCTGCGCGGGCCAGAGAAGTGGCCATGTAGGCACCCAGACCGTCGGCGCTGGCTCCGGTGATGAGGAATGTGCGATCCTTGACACGAGAAGCGAATGTCGCGACGACTTCCTCTGCGGTGGTTTCAAAGCCAAATGGTGACATGTTGCAATGTGTTCCGGGTCTCTTCTAAGACTGGGACTGAGGAATATGGGGATGATGTGAAGACCTTGAGCGGTTTATGAGTGTAGGGAGATCTGGTGAGTGATGAGGGACGATGGATGATTTTGTTCGTTGCTTGGGACATGCTCATATTTATACACATTTCGTCTTGACACTCAACTCTGGCAGAGTCTAGCAAGATGCCCACTTCAAGCCTCCTGGATACTACACGTCGCGTTTAACATACCATATCTGGAGAGCCTCAATTTCAAGCCTCTTAGACCCTGCACGTCGCGTTTAACATACCATATTTGGAGAGTCTCGACCTTGAGACTGATAGCCGGGCCTTTGCTCGGGCACAGGAGCGCGGAATTGCGGAAACGCTACTAGGTATGTCAGATGTCCAGCACAGCTTAGATCAGTTCCCCATGTGGCGCAAGATTGTGGTTGTTAACCTAGCAAGTGTTGACGAAGGCCGGGGCTCGTATGGGAGCCTTGCATATTAGCAGGCCCTCGGAGAGATGCTAGTCTTGATATTCTGCTTTGTCATAGTATAACAACGTCTGCACTGCCGCCCAGGTGAAGGCAGTAGCGCCACTGCGAACGTCGTGTAAGATGCCCAAAATAGCTTAGGTCAGTCCCCATGTCGACGAGCAAGATTGTGGTGAAGTTGATGTTGAAGGAGGAAGGGTTCGTGAGGTGGGTCGGTCTCCTTCAGGTCTGGCATCTATAGAGGCTAGACTAGGATGTAAGAAGTTAGTCTCTGTACCTTGCGTCAAACACACCGAAATCAGCTTAGCGCCCCGATATGGATATGAAGGATACCTCTTATCTGCTGGTCCAGTTCTCTTCTCGCACGCGCCAGCTTACATCGTAGGCCCCTATTCATTACGTGTAACCTGTGACGTACCCAACCGAGAGCTTGATATCGAAACTAGAACCACCCCCCGCCGGGTGCGCATCATAAGCGTCGCGATGCCCGGACGTCAAAGGCAACATCATATGCGCAGTAGAACAGGCTGTGCGGCCTGTAGAGCGAGACACGTCCGATGCAATGAGAAGCGACCGATATGGTGAGTTCCCTTTGATTCCCCTGTCTTTCTCGCCTTGGAACTACTCTCCATACTTGTACCATTCGGGATTCGCATCATCTTTCCCCTTCGGACCAAATAGACGCGAGGCGCATGAGTTTCAGTCCATCTTGTCAGATGTTACTGGGCCTGTGAGCCGCATGCAGGAGGAGTTGCTAAGCCCAATATCTTTGCTGCGGCGAGCAAAAGCCGGCCTGGTTTTTCTGACGCTCTTTTTTGGCAGCACGAAATGCCTCGTGACTGGCTCGTCGTGCGTCTATCCCCCGGTCGAACGATGGATTAGCGAGACTGGTGAGGGTAGCGTCGCGGGCACGTCTCGTCCCAACTTCGTAGGGGCCGGTAGATGGAATGCCGTCTGGCAGCTTCCCAAGGACCCCAGGACCATGGATCCTTTCGACAGCCTGCCAGTTCACATGTCTTCCAAATCTTACGAGCTGTTACGATACTGTAAGTCTGCTGGCCTTGCGGTAATGTCTCTCTCTGTATTATTCAAGTCTGACCTCCGTTTCCCGGCCAGTCCTCCGCGCAAGTTCTCCGAAAGACAGCGCTACTCCCATGGGCAAACAGTTGTGAGTTCCATGCTGTTCCTCTCCGCTGGTACCCTCGGTATAGTTTACTTCTCTGAATTTGCTGATCTTCTTGCTGCTATTGCAGTATCGGCAAAGTGACCGATAATCCGATGCCGTTTCGTGGTGTTCTTCTATTAGCCTCCCTTCACTACTACTGGAATACTGGCCATCTCGGAGAGTATGCGTCAACGTACTATACGCATAAGATCAACTGGATCCGTTCCGTTAACGCGTATCTTGGGGGGACCGACCTCGACGATCATGCCAAGTTCAGGGCGTATCTGAACATCGTTGGCACACTCGCTCTGATAGAGGTAAGACAGCATGTAACCTGGTCTCTAGTCTATTTTTTCGTCTTCTACTTCCTCTTATGCTTTATCTTTTTTCCAGTCTCCCCCTCTCGTTTCGTTCTTTTTGTTCGTCTGCTCCTTTTTTCATATATTCTTCCTAAGACCCTCAGCCCAACACAACTCACAACTTGATCTCACATGGCAAGATACAGACAAGCATGGGCGACCACAACGCAGCACGAGCCCACCTTGTTGGCCTCTCCATGCTCAGCGAAAGGTTCCAATCCATCCGACCGAAAAACTTGACAGCTTTAGATGCGGTCAATTTGCCTACCACCCTTGGGCATTCTGCAGACGACCATATTCAACTCTATCTGGCGCTGCTTACACAAGACGTAATCGAAGGGACTTCGGAGGCATTGTCGCCCGCTTTCCCACAACAAGCCGGCAGCCCATCCCAGCCCGAAATTCTCAGAGAGTGTGAGCAAAGATCGCCCAGCGGTCGGCTGGCCCTGTGGCTGGTTACGTATTTCCTCATGGCAAGCTACAATATATCCGGCGAATACTTTGACCTACGCGATCTGTTGGATTATTTACGGTTGGTGACGACCGCACATAGTGGCTGCTGTCACTCGCCATCGTTCCCAGCTGTGACCACCACGAAATCCCAGAGGAAAACGCAGGCAAGGCAGTCTCCCTCGCCTTTCAACACCACCATTCCCTGGGGTAGCACTGTCGCCGCTGGCGGTGCCTACATGCATTGCATACTCGGCCTGCCATGGGCGTATGTGCCCAGCGCCGAGCGCGGTCCCTTATTCTACTTGATCCCCGCTATCCGGCAGGACGTCGCCGCAAGTGAAACAGCTATAGCAGGGTCACGGATCGCCATCGGTCTCCTTACAGAAGGGGCTCGGCTCGGCCAAGCACTCTGGCTGTGGAAAGTTGTGATCGGTGCCTGCACACTCATGAGCGCTCAGAAGGTAGGGCTCCCAGCACCGGAGCCCGAGGGGATGGGCAGCGAGCTATATGACCAAGAGGTTGTCTCCGGAGCGCGTCGTCGTGACGACTGCTCACTTGATGGTGACAACGACGAGCTTTATGCCATGCTACTGGAGTGGTGGGCTAGAAGGCTGAGGCGTTGGAGCAAGGCGACAGGAATTTCTGAGTGGAACGACGTGAGGAACTTCTTGGCGTTGGTGGCGTGGCCTGACAAAGGCTCAGGTATGAGGCTGGCTGAAGAGGTCTGGGAGAATGCCGTCAACAAACCGGTAACCATTTGAATCCCGGTTTCTGTGGGTTTGTTTTCCCGCAATACAAGATGACCATGGCAATTTGAATCCCATGTTATTACCAGTATGTCTATACTGCCGGTGGGATTGGGTTTTATATCCCAAAGAGCGACAGCCAAATGATTTTCAATGCTTGAATCAGATGACCTCTTCTAGATGGGTGAGGCGCCGGATGTATCAAGCTTCACACGGAGGAACGAATCTCATTCGGACCTGCGCCATATGCCCGACTATATCCTATCTATGAGACAGATTTCTATGCCCCTGGCCAAGCAGGCTTGGGGAGTTTATGAAAACATCAATACAAGAGGTCAAAGGCTACGCATGGACCCGATTATCCCCGGTGTACTTTACTTTGAACACGGTTGCATCAAGACGTGCCGGAGATCCAACGAGCCAAGAAGGTCCGCCGCCAGTGCCTGAACCTTCTAGTAGGTATGTTGAAATTCATTGGCTAGTATGCTGTTACCTCCTCGTCGTATGTGGTAATATTCAGCCTCATCCCCCCTCCAATCTTCAAACATGCGCGTTACCGTCCGCATCGCCGTGGGTCTAGCTCATTCCTAGCTCGATCGGCAGTTCCAGCTCAGACTTTCGCTAAATGCGGGCACCAATACGGTCTCGGGCCTCGAGAATCATGACTCGAAAGCCGGCGGCTGCCTGCCAGCAGTCCCGCGGTGCGGATGGCGCTGATGCCGGCACCTACGACAAACACGGTGTTCGGACGATCATCGGAATTGGCAGGCATGTCGCGCTGGATCCTGGGCTGTACCAACGCATCTCGTTGTTAAGAGGAAATCTCACATTTGGCTTTCTCTTATGATCCTGGGGAGCGACGGAATAGGAGAACCCCGTCAGCCGGTGAAGACGTAGAGGAGCCAGCCCCCCATCGCACCAAGGTGAACTAAGCCACATTTTTAGATGGCGTTGTGCGTTTTGCTTGGGCATCGTCGTCTCATTCCTACACAACTCCATTCACACAGCTGCACGAGCAACATAGCAATGCGATGCTTCTCATAAGTGAGCCATGTGAGAATATCTATTCAAGTACAGCCAATTTTCGATACCAGCCCCGCCTGTTTTCCACTGAGTGATTTAGACCCCTTTCCCAACAAGTATTCGCTTCCACCTTTCACCACAATCATGGCAGTCTGGCGTCAGCTCACCGCGAATGACATCAAAGCCCTCGCGCGCGTGGCAGACATCGTCCACACAGACCTACCCGAGAGCAATCACGTCTTCGAGGAGCGGGCCAAGCTTTTCCCCGAAGGCTGCCTGGCCCTGGTCGACAACAACGGCGAGCTCTGCGGGTACGCCATCTCGCATCCGATCCGTCGCCGGGATCCCCCGGCATTAGACACGCTACTGGGCGGCGAGATAGCCCCGGGCGCGGACCAGTACTACATCCACGACGTCTGTGTGCTGCCGGCGTGGCGCGGGCGGGGTCTGGCCTCGCAGGCTATCAACAGGCTCCTCGTCGTCGCCGAGCGCTTTCAGAGCGCGTGTCTGGTGGCGGTGTACGGCACCGCGCCTTTCTGGGGCCGGTACGGGTTCCGAGCGCCGCCGTCGGTCGATGAAGGCTTGTCGGCCAAGATTCGGGGCTATGGGGACGGCGCTGCGTACCTAGAGCGCGCGAAAGGCTAGACGTAGTCACGGGCGAGATTGGTTCTGTCCGAGGAGGTACCGGACGAGGTCTGCGACAGCCCGTTGGTGGGGAACCGTTCTTTCTTTATGGAAAATGCAACGTGATCACCTGACTTGCCACTCATGATAATCACACCCTACCCCCTAGCCTTCAAGTGCAGGCCTTTTCCTAAGCATAATCAGTATTGGGATCGAGCGAGCCAGAGCTGTGGACAAGCTGCCGCCCATGGTACCGCCAGTAAAGAGTATAGTCCTGCGAGTAGGAAGGATACGAGGGATATGATGTCGTACGCAAGAGTGAAGTTGTGCAATGACGGGCGCTACGTAGGTCTACTGGGACACGGTGTCCCGCTGCTGTATAAGTCAGAGACTTCCATGTTTCATAGAGCTTGTGGATGAACGATTTCAACACAAGACGACACCCGGCCGAGGAATTTTCTTCGAAGGTTCGAGCGCCTGTTGAGTCCCTCCTGAGAAATGACAATGCAATAAGGTTCGCTAAGATGCGCTAGGTTGAAAAACAAATACATGCAGGCCGGGTATCGTCCAAGAGACGACAATAAAAGAGGCGGTGGTCCTCGTCGCTGAGGACATCGGTGACATAGACTAATTAGTCGTCATCAGAATCAGAATCATCCCCATCGTCCCCCCGAACTTCCCGCACCACCAGCAGCTCCTTCGTCATCGTCATCGTCATCGTCATCGTCCTCCTCCACAGCATTCGCAGAGATCGGCTGCGCCCCCGTCGAAGGCACGAGCGGCTTCCCGGCCAAAGTCGCGAAGGTATCAGAGTCCGGAGTCTTGGCGACATCGAGGTGGGCATCAAAGCCCCCGAACCCGACATCGTGCAAATTCAGCACCGCTGTCGAGCTGCCGAACTTCCCCAACCGCCTTGCTGCCCAGCGCCCAAACCATCCCGACCGTGCCCGCCGTGTCGGCAGCACCCAAGCCGAAGGCCGAGTTTAGACAACCCTCGCACAGAACGTGTGAAGGTGGAGAAGCTCGACTTGGCCGAGGTGCGGCTGGCGATGGGCTGGACGGAAAACGTGTCCGTGACCTCGGCGGGGTTGTCGTCTTGGTTGGCGGCCTCGCGGAAGGAGGACACGACGTTGGTGCCGTCGGACCACGCGGCCATGATCCCTAAAAGCTTCGTAAATTTGTGGATTCCCATAGAGAGTTTATTAAACTCTACTGCTTGCAATCCCCATGCAGCTTGGCACAGGGCCTGCATGGCCGTTTCACCAGGTACCGTGCAGTCGTCCCGACGGCGGGATCTAACACACTTTCCGAGTCCGAGGTCGAGCTTCTGTATAACACGGCTCACATCTGACAGCGCGGTTCTGTGGCACCCTCTGGCACACAAGAACGGATTTGTCTTCGGGGGCTCACTCGATACTCGACCATCCCGTATCATTACCTCAGACCATGCAGATCGTCAAGAAGACCTATGTCGAGACGTCGCTCGGTCAGGTCCACTACCGGTACACCCCGGAGCCCGGAAGCAGACAATTCCCCATCCTGTTCCTGCACATGTCTGCCTCGTCTTCAGCCTGTTTCGAGGAGCTGATGAGGACGTATGCCGGCGAGGGCTATCAGTGCTTTGCGCCGGACATGCCCGGCTTCGGGCAGTCGTTCGACCCAACCCCCGACCCGCCGGCGATCTCGGTGAGTGAATGACCGGTTGGTCTTTTTTTCAGACCTTTAGCGGTGACTCGAATACTAACCCCAGCAGTGGTACGTCGAGTTGTATCTGGGAATATTCCAAGCTCTGCCTGCTTTCTCGAGAGGATGCCATATCTTCGGCCACCACTCTGGGGCCGTCATTGGGACCGAGTTCGCAGTCCTCTACCCGGAGTTCGTCAAGAGCTTGATCTTGGAAGGACCCGCGATCATGGAGAAGGAGCAGCGCGAGGCCCTGAGGAAGACCTCGATGGTGTCCTTCAACAAACCCGTCCCGGACGGCACCCATTGGCTCAAGACGTGGGAGTATCTCCTAGATCACGGCGGCATGAGCAGGGAGGAGTTGGACTTGCTGCAACAGGAGACCTTGGACCACGGAAGAGCGTGGAAAGGCAGGCTGCAGATTTACAACTGTGTCTGGAACCATGATGGTCCGACGCTGTTCAAGAAGGTGCAGTGTCCTATCTTGGCCATGTGTGCGCGAGACGACGTTCTCTGGGACCACTTCGGAAAGATACAGGAGTTGAGGCCGGAAGTGCCGGCAGAGGAAATAAAAGGGGCTAACTTTGGGCCCAGTAGAGATGTCAGGGGTATTTCTCGGCTCCTCACGCCCTTCTTAGAGAAAGTCGGGTCCGCTTGAGTTGTTTCGTTGAGGAATTCAAGATTTTATTATGTGAAAAGCATTCATGGCACTAGGGCCTGAGCACAAGGCGACTGTGCCTCTACCAACGTCGTGTCCGGTCATGCTTAACAACACAAGAGAGACCCTCAGACTTTATTGGGCCGACGCGCCTTGCCGAAAGGAAATACGGGAGCAAACTGAGCATCATCCAAGGCAGGTTTTGTACTGGTAGGTAGATTAGACGAGTTTTGCGCCACGATTTCATCAATCCCGCGGTGCCATTCGTATGTGAGACCTCCTTCCCAAATGGTCTCTTTCTAAGCCCGCCTGCCATATAGAGTTCCAGCCTCATTACACATGACTGTCTAAGCGGCAAGTGCCAAAGTAAGGGTTGGTGTGACACGTAGGCATCTGATAGATCCATCACGCCCGGTAGCTGCCATCGAGAAGAAAAAGGGGTTGTGTATGTAGGCGGATGCGGGCCGGACCAGCAGCGTGCGATATTGATCTAAGACCATGAATGGTCGTGTTCACGCCAAACAGAATAGCTGATCAGCATCAAGCGGTAGTAGCGGGCCCGGCCTGAGGATTCAAATTAATGCGATTGGAAGTCTATGTAAAAGGGACGAGATCGCAAGGTGGTTGGCTCCCTCGACCACTGGTACGCCTGGCCCGGGGCGTGGTCCCCATCAGATAACGAATCCAATATCATTTGAGCTGCCCAGGTAGTAGTGCCGCAACTCGTTGAATAGGATACAGACTAGGTTAGAATAAACCAAGGGGCCGGAAATCGCCTTTAATCTGGCGCGAATCTCAATACCAGCCCATGCCTAGCCAAGAGGATACATACGCGCCGGGCGGTAATTCAGAAGGGCGCGATACTTACAGGTAGGTGGATTACCGTGCTAATAAATTCTCCGTGATGGAGATTGGGAAATTCAATAAATGGTCAAGTCGTTAGCGGTAAACGACCTAAATAGTAGCTTATTGACCGCAACGTAAGGAAAATGTGCTCCGAGATCTGGGAACAAGAAGAGAGAAAGGTCGGTGTACCGTCGCCGGGTTTCTTCGGGGGTCCCAAAATTTAGGCAGATAGGCAGATAGGATGGAAGAGACTGCGAACACGCACTTTGCGATTGGGCTTTCATAAAGTCAGTCGTATGCCGATCTGGCGATCACTTGAAAACGCCTACAAGAATAGAATAGAACGTGCAGATGGTATGAATCTGTACCGCATATTCGCATAGCAGTTGATCACAATTGGCTCCTCCCGGGTCAGGCGGTCGCCAACATATGCAAGATAGCTACTTTGCCGACGACGGGAATGTCTTTTTGACAGCCCCGTATAATGGGCTTATCAGTCGGCCGCCGGCGGGCCTATCGTGAAGTCGGTGGAGCAAGACGGGTGGACGGTCTCAGTGTCTCTGCAGGGAAAAGCATGCCGGACGAGGCATCCGGCTTGGTCGCACGTGGTACGTGGCTCGTCCCAGAGATGCATCGTGACCAAAGGTTAGTCTAACTATCTAATAAGACTCAAGAGAGGGTGCCAGGCAGCCAGGTGCCGACGAAGCTGCATGGTAGTACACTCTGTAGTTAAAACGTACTGACTGAGCGACTGACGATCTTATGACTGTGCCCAGATGCGAGCGTCCACACCACGGAAGTATCATTGGTTTGGCAAGCCGGATAGTCACCACAGAAGGTGAGATCGGCACTCCGAGGCATGTTTGTCGGTGAGCGTCTTCGCCAAAAGGAATGTAGGTGCTGTTGTTATGGATGCGTGCACAAACTTCGGATGGCGATAGGTCAGACACGGATAGGACAGCCATCCTGTAGTACTATATTGTAGATACTTGCGACTACTTAGGTAGTCAGTGACTGAATAGTGATCGAACATAGACCTCAATGCTCGTATCGTCAGATCGTGTTCTGTCAGCTGTCACGGCGTCGAACATCGTGAGGCTTGCGGATTCGGGCCTTCGAAAAAAGTTCGGACCAAAGAAGCGGGCACTCCTCCGTACTTACTTAAGTAATCAGATAATCATACAGGTGAATTAGATGATTACGGAGTAGAGGCTGCGGGGTTCTGTCAGGAACCTTCCGGGCCACATCCTCCTGACCGCCAAACCCCTTTTCGAGCCTCTTCGCAGTACAAAGTCAAGACAAACCGGCTTCGCGAGTAACATGGATGCGAACAACAACCTTCAATTAAGAGTGATGTCATGCGAGTGGGAGCACAGCAGCGAAGAGTGGAATGAGGTACCTGGCCATGACGCTGGAGGGGCTGAAAGGGTCAGAGATTAGGTCGGTCCGAGGCTGACAGGGCCAGTAGAGCGCCTCTGGCCGATAACGCCACCGCCTCCCAAACATTCACGAAACGATAAATGCGCCTGCAGGGATACCCTTTTGTTGTATGTCGTCACCATAGCCTTGCGTGTATGCCGTACTGGAATGGATGCAAGCCAAACCAGGCCACGCATAGGTGCGCCTGACATTTCCAACATCTTCAAAAGATGCTTTAGACATAATGGAAGAAAGAGTTTGTCAAATCATGATATTAAGCAGTATCAAGTGTTTACTTAAGTAATTGCACCAGAAATTTACTACAAAAGTCTCAAGAAAGGGGGGAGAATAAAATGGCGACTGCTGGTCACATGGTCGCAGGGTCGCATGGCCCAAATAAGGATTTCCTCGAGGACCTTCCTGGGTAGGAAATGATATGTCCCTGACAAGTGCACAACGATCAAGGGGGTATGTAGATGGGAAGACCATCCGTGGCCTGTTCGCTGAAGATCCTTATTCTCCGATATGGAGTAAAACACGCCTATCTTGCAACCAAATGCTGAATGCTCATGGTTATCGTGAGACTGAAAGAGGAACGAGAGAGATGTAGTGCGGCTTCTCGTGGTGGGAGAAGACGGGAGCTACCTGAGCAGGCAATTGGAACTGATGAATGCAGACAGAGAGTTTGAGAAAGGATTGTGGCAGAGGGGATGGACGATGGGCTTCTGATTGGCGGGACCTGGAGGAGACTAGCGCGGATCTGCATACGATGACATCATTTTGTCTCTCCCGGAGCCGCCAGATAACCTTGGAACCTTGCAAGATATCCACCATAGATGTATCGGTCTTTCCGCGCACTGTATTCTAATAAGCTTCCAAGGTTCAGTGGCAGATGTGACCGCCCAATTTCTTCCGCCCTATCACTCTGTAGGGAATAGGTACTCTTCTGTCATTTTATCCATTTTATTTCATTCACATCAGCCCCAATTGCGAATAATAATACGTGTGCCCGTCCGCCCGACCTCGTCATCATCAACCCAAAGAACCGAAACGAAACCAGCAGCACCACCATGTCTTGGTGTTTTATTAGTTCCCATAAAAATCGGTCGTCCAGGAAATCACTCGCAATTCGACTCAGCGTCGGAGCCCGCTCACATCATTCCGGCTCACTGGGATAAGATGATTGACGATAAATAATAAGGTGTATCGAGCTTGACCGCCTCAGCGCTTGTAGTGGCGCGTGTGCGCGTGCCAAGCTGATGGCCCAAGTGGGATTCTCCTCATTCCCATGGTGCACGGCTTTGACTGACAGGTTTCTGGATGGCAATCTTGCAATGCCTGCCACCAAAACCTGCAAGGCGCAAGTGATGTTTGATGACACCCCAATCCTTAAGGATCTTTTTTAGGGGTCCTCCCTGGATTGGATTCATCCGAAAATGGGTGGGTGTGAAATACATACCAATCTGCCAGTCTACTGCACGCTGTCTAGATCCGTTGGACACCAGAAACACCAACGAACAACTCTATCTGCGCGCCAAGGTGTGCCTCGCTTCCAGTGTGCTACTATTCATGGATTAAAAAAATAATCATACATAGTACTTGTCATGTCCCCATTTCTAATAACCCCATTACAGATGACGCACTGTCTCTTCGCAGCCTCACATACTCCGTACTCCCGACATGAAGCATCCTTTACGTACTGCGCATTCCGTCAGGCACTGTGCCGCATGCAGGCAGCAGGTGATGATATCGTTACTACACAGCACGCCGTTATGTCGGCGCGCCTGAACCAATGACAGATGGGTATGGCGTTTATCCCTTACCCGAATAGTCCAACTGAAGCAGGTCCCCTTAGAGTCTCAGGTCAGCCGCCCACCGAACAACCCCTTATTAGAACACCGGCATAGTCTTGCCGTAGCCAATCTGTCATCATGGGCTCCAATGAATTCTACCCTGACATTGGCTACATTCCCGTCAGCCAAGCATCCCATTTTTATCTTCCCCATCTTAGGGGACCATATCTTACACCAAGCTTGCCAATGAATCATGATAACCTTAGCGAGCTGTAAGCATCCAAGCTAAAAGACGTTTATGTGAAGCCTTGCTCATACCGAGTACTGTATTCCAGAATCTTTACCTTCAATGTTATTGCGTCCGTCGTGTAGGTACAAAATCAGGAACATGAATTTCACTATCAGGACCACATGGACGACCCCCGAATGATGATGGTCGCCTTTCGGATATTTGCAGTTGAACGATGCGTCCTCGCTACTTCGGGCTATAAGTACCTCAAATATGTACAGTGTAGATAGTGTTCCCCCTATTTTTAATCGACTATATTACCTACCTAGGTAGGCATGACCTAGGTAGAGAGTTATCGGTGGTGTTGTTGGTAATGTGGTCAGCGCGCAGTCAAGACTCAAGAGGGCCCAACACCGAGGGGATTGCCAGCAACATTGAAAGTGTTAGCATCCGTATGTACCTACTGAGTAGGAAGGTTTGGGGTGCCAGGCACAAAAGTTGAGCCATCCATGGATAGTGTACCCAATGAGCTGCCTACCCAATCGAGCCTTAGCTCGCACTTAACAGACTTGATACGGTTAGCATTAAAATGAGTGAGGGTCCTAATCGTATCCAACTTTAATGGTTGAGTGGCCTGACTCCCCCCTTTTTACAGTGAGAGAGCCTCTACCTGCTGCGGGCTCGTATCCATCCATGGTTGTGCTTTGGCGCGGGAGTACCTACTTAGGTACCTAGGTACCCTGGGATACTTACATTTCTCTGGATCTGCAGTCATGTTTCCATGTACAATACATAATCCGGCAACAAAGGCCACTGGTTGGGCAGTAACCCCAGCACTTCAAACACTGTGTTGGACAGGTCCCCTGCTTTTCCGCTTCCTTTTCCTTTTGACGTTCCTATGGTCTTTGGGTCCTTGAATGCCCTCCCTCCCGTCCAATGCCGTGTCGAACACACCCGTCTTCCTCGCACACCTCCCTGTCGTATCCAGAACAAGCCAAACCTGTGTTGCGCTGTTCTTTGCTCAATCCGTGCTGATCGACAAAAACTTCGCTTCACCCCCCTTTTTCACTCGTCATTAATGCCCATCTGCGCTTATGGTACCCTTCCCCAACCCACCAAAGTAACTCGACACACCCTAGTCGAGCGCTGAGGTTCGGACTGACGATCACCTCACCCTATCGCTAATAAGGTAGACAAAGTACCTACTGTGTAGACAAGAGGCCCCTCTGCCCCGTACCAGCCCACCCGTTGCGTCGCAGTCGCCCCAAGATATCGCCGCCCAAGGCTCTACTCCATACTTTCTCGTCTCTTTTTTACCCAACGCCAGCCCATGCGTTTTCTTTCCATCTCAATTCCATACCATTACTATTCACACAACTGCAGTCCGTCAACTCAACACGACTAGCCTACTTCACATTCCGATGTGTGCTGTGTTCAGGTGATAGCCGAGGTCGCCTCTCACCTGCCCTTGCCTCTCAGCAACACCGCCTCACCAATAAGTTGACTCAGCCTTTGCCTTTCGACAGATCATCGAATTATTTGCTGGATGTGTGGCATCTGAAGGGCAGCGTGAAGGAGGATACGGGAAAAAACGATCATTCAAGGTGATACTTGATCTAATAATCTTCGATAATTCGAGCACACGGTTGCATTCCTCATCTGCGCCATAATCATCACTGGCTTTCTCTCCAAGCGCCAGTGACCATCTACGAATAATTATTCAACATCTCTCGCCCGACGACAACATGAATACTCAACAGTCGACAAAACCAGCCCCTCCTACGCGGTCGGATTCATCTTCAACATCGTCGATAGATAGCCAAGAGATACATACCCCCGTCCCTATCCGACCCAATCCATTTCACCGCAGAAGTAGCGGTACCCTAATAGTCCCTCGAGACTCCACGGAAGCCGAGATAGAGCCTTCAGAACCGTACTTTGAACCAGGCGATGTTCGAGCGATGAGTCCACGAAGGACCAGCGAGGATCTCGAGATGATGGGGAAGGAAGCGCGTGCGGAACTCCACAGGTAAGAGCTCTTCAATGACCCCTCGCATTAGACAATCACTAACGTGACGCAGGCATGCACGCGCCCTGCAGGACTCGTTGCTTATGATCTTTAATCGAATAGAAGCTGTTAAGGAGGAACACGACAAATTGGATAACAACAACAAGTTCTTGCAGAAGTACATCGGCGACCTCATGAGCACGAGCAAGATCACCTCGACAAGCAGCAGAGGCAGAAAATGACACAAAGTTCTCCAGTGTCGCTTCACATTGAGTCCGGCCTACGGCGTTGGTTAAAGGAATGAGGAGAGAGAACGTTCATCGTTCATGAAACCGATTCACGATCAGTCAACTTACACGGCAGGACAGGATCGACATGAAATGACTATGCCGACCAACTTCCCATTTCGCTTCGTCCAAACTCCGCTGAAGCACTAAGTTTCCCGATACGGAGGCTTGTCTTCTGACGAGTCATCGCATCATCACATGTCTGGCCCGCCACGACGCGGTGATGCTTGTTACATGTGATTTTACCAATTCAACAAGGGTCCGGTGTTAAAAATGTCGATATACCACTTTCGATTATACTTTTATATCAGCATGAGGAATCCCACTGGTCTACAAGAGGGGGCGAATTCCGGGGGGGTACTGGCATAACCAACGGCGTTTTACAGTTTTATGAAATGGAATGTTTACGGCCACAGGTCGAAGGAGACGGTCTTCGTACTTTCTCGACCTCATGTATGTAGGCGGCGTTCTTGTGTCTGTCGTTGGGGACACGACACCCACGATATGGCTTTCAAGCCAAATATGTGGCAGCGAATACAAATTCCATGTTTCGCATCGACTGCCGCCTTGGCTCCCGTGATATTCTTCGGGATAAAACCTGGATGATCAAAGTTGCGACGCTATGTTGATTAATCGGTCTGCTTATAGTTTTCACAACGGCCTCGCCATCATATACTAAGACGAAGTTGGCACATGGCGGGTACCAGGCTGGTTCGAACCGCACTATGAGTAAAGAGTTTGGATGACCTGGAGTGCGTATCGGATAGCGGAGCACTAATCTGCCATTCCGAGATCGATTCATGCCAACTGCTTTCTTCACTCTATGGACCAAGTCGACGCGTATCTGAAAAACGTGATTATTTCTTGGTCTCATTACAGGATACTCTTGCGCCATTTCGCGACACCCCCCTCCTCCGCCCGACACTCACCGACGACGTCGACGATGAAAATGTCAAGGCCTCCACAGGTCCATACTCTTGAACGAAGACCCTACAATCCATGTTTGGGGGCAGAGGATGCAAAAGGATCATGTCAGCGTGACGTACATATCAGCCCCTAGGGACCCCCGTTACGAAGTGGCGAAGGAGGGATACGAGTTGCGAGTCTCCGCGGCGGCGGAGCGGGTCGGAGAGCTAAACAGGACTTCTTCAATCCACAGGTGGAACACTGGGAAACTGGGAAACTGGGAAACGTTGAGGTTTTTGGCGGAGAAAACAAGGATGAACGTGAACGACCAATGCGCTCATGTCACGATATTTCCACTCTCTACAGTAAGTCCTAAGACTTTTCGTTATGGAAATATCATCCATCACATGAGCGCATTAATTATTTACAGCTCGACGTCGCGGTACATGGGCTCGCTGACCCGGTTTCACCAGGCCCGAACGGCTCTGCAGAATTCCTTCCGCAACGAAAGAGAAGAGTATCTCACGGAATACAGTCAGCAAGGTAGGGGGGCGATTCGTGGTTTCTCGAACATGGTGAACCGAATGCGTCGGTGGGGCTTGCGCAAGGTGATAACGTCTCGTGAGCACCAAGGGGGCCCTTCGAAACCATGCTGTCGATATTACTGCGGTGCGCGACTATGCAACCAAACATTCACCACGGCCCGCTGGGTATCGCCCCTGAAAAGTTGGACACTGTTCAAAAAAAAACGGAAAAAAGCAGGATGGACTTGGTGCACGAAACCTGGTTACGTGCAGCGTTGTAATCTACCGGCCCCGTTGCTAGACGCTGGACCGACAAGGTTGTCGAAAAAAAAAACTGTCATTTCATGAAGCAAGCAACGATCATGCCATGCCGAGGGTACATCGAACTTCCTGAATGGCGCATTCCCAACTAGAGGCATGGCGCAGTACGAGCACGAGGGCGCAGCTGATGGGGGGTGGTAGTAGTGATCCGGGACGCGGACCCAAAGAAACAGGATTAAGACGTTGATCCGTGCCCCGGCACTTCGATCACGAGGGTTACGAGACTAAGCATTATTACAGGTCTCTATATTACGTGTGCGAATCACTGTTCGACTCATGAGTATGGACTTATGCCATATCTCAAAAAGAGGGATCGGGAGACCGGCTCCCGGTAGACACTTAAAGGGGGGCTGAAGAGCCGGATTCATCACGCTTGCCTCTATGTTGATACTCTCTTAAGCTACGTTGGCTCAAGCCGGGCTGGTGTCACCACCGCTACTATCTCTATCCTTCTTCGACGTCAGCACGTCTTCTCTCCCAGTGGATTGGAAACCAGGCGCTCCGGGCACGAGATACGAGCTGTGACTCACAAGTAACGGATCGTGACTAACGCTAGTAGAGTCTGACATCCGTAGCAGCAGTGGCGCACCATGTATGCCCGGTTTGCGAGTCGCTGACGATGGCAGTCGGGATCGTGTTCAATCTGTCTCTGCATCTCCAGGGCCGTTGCTCGCCAGGGACGGTATCGGATCGATCCCACCCGGCGGCTACGAAGGGCGGGCGAGACGGCGCCTCCGAAGTGTCACAGCACGTGCACCAGGTGCACTGCTCGTTCCGTCATGCTTGGGCTCGTGATCAGGCGGAAGATTACACGGGCGGCGGAGAAGAATGGTGATCTGTCTGTCTGTGATCGAGCTGATTTGCGTCTGAATCGGACTCTTCGGAAGCATGCCACTTGTGTGTCACTGGTTTACTCCATATCCACAAGGTGACCAGTCGTCACTTCAAGTACGAAGCTGTCTGGCAAGCTTCCCACGTGCAAAAAGCAACGCTTAATCCAACTGTATGCTCATAAATTTCGTAAGTCTATCCCAGACGTCGTGCCGTTTACCTTACGCCCCTTGCGAATACGTCACAATGGACGTCCTGACCCCTATCTGCCCAGGCGGGTACAACGCCTCCTCGCTGCCGTTCTCTGTCAACCCATGCTCTATCGTGGTGTCGAATCCGAACCTATGGCTCTTCCTACCCGGGTCGAGGTCGCGAAGGTCTAGGTCCGCGGCACCTAATCCCCGGTGCATTATCTGAAATCCCACCCGCTGTTTGTTAGGCTGAGTTGTTCCTGAAGTGTTGATGGAGCCGCGAAGCAGGTGTGGAGCGTATCGCTTGGCAATCGATGTGTATGTCGGTATCGACGTCGCAAGGATCCCAATGTTCACCTCGACCACCGACCAGGTCATCGCCCCTGTCAATACCCATGTGACATCATACGAATACAAGAGCCGAGGGATAAATGCAATCCGGATCCCCGAGGATATACAAGCACTAACACGCTATCAGTCATTCCGAGTGGAGTGTGTAACTGTGTGAAAACGGCACAACTTACAAGAGTCCGAGGCCCAACACGACGATCAAGGCAATCTTCTGACGCAGTGGCATCTGCAGGCGTAATATAAGCCTGATCGGTAGAGTGTAGGTCAATATGTCGGTGACGATGTTGATTCCTGCGGTGACTAGATAGAAGGTGGCGATGTTGATGCAGCGCTTCTCATCGGGGCGATAATCAAGATCCCACGCTGCTTCGACCGGCACACACTGGAATATCAGCGCGATGATATTCGCACCAGACTGACAAGTGACGACTACCATCATCCCGATCGCGAGAAGGCGCAGCGTTTCGTCACCCAGTCGCATATACAAGGCCAGAACGGACGTCTTGATGAAGCCAAGAGCGGCATTGTACAGGATGAATGCGAGCCAGATCGTGAAGCTGTACGCTTCTCCGTTTCCTCTTCCGAGCTTCATCACCTCCGGGAAATGCTGTCCAAGGCCGTGATGCACAGCTGGGCTAGTTAGCTGCCAAGTCTAGGGGTCTGCTGGTTGGCGCCGGGCATTTACCGAAGATTATGTCAATCATGAGAGCCCATGACAGTATCTATGACAGTCAGCCCGTGGATCACTGCATGAGTAGGAAGCCGAAGTCCTACTGACAGCGGCAATACATATCAAGGCTAGCATTAACAGGGTCAGCTCAAGCTCCGATATTCCAAACCAGCACGCTTACCATCATCAGCGCCAAAAGATTTCACCAGCCACGAACGAGCCCATACTCTCAATGTGATCGCTATCGCCGTTAGGATCCCAAACGCAATCGAGACACCGATAACCGTCGTCTCCTCACTCTCGTAAGGCATCGAGGGCAGCTCGAAAGGCGGGGGGCCCTTTGGACCTTTTGGAACGTCCATGTCGGGCCTGTGACGAAAAGGGGGAAAGGCGTCTTTAAACGTGGAATTCAGCCTTTCAGAGAGGTAACAGATCGTACGATTGTTACCAACATCGCACGAGGCAGCAAAGAGAAAAACAAAGTTCCAGAATCTCAGGCCTGCACACGCGTAACGACATGCCCAGGGGTAATATAGACTGGTCGAGCTCTCTGCTCGAGCAAGTTAACCCTGCCCTGGGCGAGTGATCTGCCTTGGCAGAACGACGGCAAGCCGGTACTGATCGGACCAGGTGCCGCAGGCTTAGTATGCTCTCCTGGGCAACGCATGCAGAGTTCTCGAAGCATCACCTTTTGCTTGACGATGGAACGCCGTAGGGTTGCAGATGCGTGGCACCCCGTGGCGGCAAGTAACAGGGGCCGCATCTGGGGTCTGCCGGTCTGATTGGCGGGCGGGAAAGACGGCATGAGGAATTGATTTGTGTAGGTAACAAGTCGTCTCAAACCTACATCGCTGCAACCCAACCCTCTTTGCACACTACGGATATTTTATTATCATGTTGTGACAATCCGCGGGGTTTATACACCTCGGGAGCGACAGAGCAGCTTTCCCCCCAACGGAGAACATAATCAATACTGGCTTCAAAATATTCGGAGACGCGGTCAAATCGAACCAACACATAATATTCCAAGGTCTTCCTCCTCGGACAGTCTGCAAAGGCGGGCAGAGCATAGCTGTCTCCAATACGAGACACTCAAAACTCCATCGTCTAGTACCTATTGGTGGATGTGACTACCCAAGGTAGGCATTAATTCATCCCCTATACCCCGTCTGCTCTTGGCATATTGTGACCGCGTCATATCCCAATGGGGCAGCTCCATGTAGGAACCCCAACGGCTGTGGTCTCGGTACGTCCCGACCTTCCGCTTCCGGCAGCCGTCACTATGCAACGCGTGTGATGCTGTCGCTTTTGTAGTAGTAAGGTACCAAAGTGCTCGAGACGCGCTGCTTACTACCTTGGTAGGTACTTCGGCCCACCGTCGCAGATCCGGGAGGTTCCCGCACGCAAGGCCACGTAACCCGGCTTCGGCGCCGGTTAAAGAACTCCGGACCGTATGCGGTTATAGGTGAGGCACCTGCCTGACCGAAAGGTTGGGGGGGGAGGGGGGGTGCTTTTGGTCGGTGCGCTTCTCAATGCTCGATGTACTAATACACCAGGAGAGAGAAGGGGAAAGAAAGAGGAAAGCCGGAAAGAAAGAAAACATGACTAACAGCACCGTGTTTTACTGTTCCCGTGAATTATGGAGATCGACAGTTACCTACCCGGTGGCTGCAAGCGATGCTCTGTTCTCTAATCTAATAACCCGGAATGCAAAATCTAAAAAGAAAAAAAAGGAACAAAAATCAAACAATACTAGCTAGTATGAACAATACCAAGCACTACTCGACAAGCCTCCGGTGTCTTTCACTCCTGGGCACGATCTTATGCGGGAACGGCTTGACGCGAGAAATGACGCCGGGCAACATCTGATACACCACGTTGAACACGGCCAGCGTCTGCGCGATGGAGAGGAAGAGGTTCTGCTCGGCGATCCATTTCCCGGGACACGCCCTGCGCCCGAACCCGAACACCACCTCGGACGCGGGCGGCTCGCGGCGGGGCTCGAGGAACCGCTCGGGCTGGAACTCGCCCGGGTCGTGGTAGACGGCGGGGTCGTGCGCGAGCCAGGCCAGAGCCGGGAACAGGACGGCGCCCTTCGGGATCCGGTAGCCTCGGTAGACGTCGTCCTCCGTCTAGGCGCCCGGGCTCGTCGCCCGGGAGAACTCGTCCATGACCCGGTTCGAGTTGGCCACGAGGGGATCCTCCTTCTCCGGATCGGTCTCGTAGTTGTATAGGATACGGAGCATGATGGAGCCCGATATTCTACAACGCGCGGAATGTGTCAGGTGATTGCTTGGGCATCGCTTACTGCAGCAGGATCGATCGATCGATCAGAAGCGGCACTTACAGGTCGAGATGACGCTCCACCTTGTCGGGGGTCGCCACCAATCTCCTGAGGAACCGCAGGACCTCTACCTCTTGGACCGGCTCGAACCGCTTGATCGATCTTCTGCTGACCTGGGTCTCGGTGAGCTTGCGACGCAATCGAAACCTCGGACCGTACGGCATCATGCCCATGCTGTCCCGATACCCGACCCTGTGAGATTGTAGTGTGAGCGCATGATGATGAATTCAACCAGGCATCGGGAAGAGACAAAAAAATTTTCTTCTCCTGACGTACACATCACCAGCAAAGACCAACCGGGGCCTCGAGGCACTCTTGAGAGCGCGCGATTCCAGGAGGTCGAAGACGGCCTGCTTGTCATGGATAATGACGAAGACCTGGCCGAGCACTGTCACCGAGCTGATGGGACCGTACTGCTCCTTGTGCCTCAGCCAGTGCGTCCATTCGAGGGCCCCCTCTGGCGGGAGGTCCTTGATGTTGCCCACCAGGGGGAGACCTCTCGGTCCGGGGGGAAGCGGGCCTCTCCGGTACTGCTGAACCCATCTGAAAATAGCATAGACCACCAATGCTGAGGCCAGCGAGGAAAGTAACGAAGCACCAGGCATGCCGGGACGAGAAATTCTATACGCAGCACGTGACGGGGCGTTGTGTGCGGCTGAAATGAGATGTGAATGAACTTGCAACGAGTACTGCTTACGTGCGGAATGGGAGTTGGTTGTTCATATAAGTACTCATCAGCGGTGAAGCTTATGTTGCCTGATTCAGATCAAAAGGGGAGTGCCTGCACTGTTCGTATATCGGGAATGGAGTCAGCTGAAGCGGCAGCCCTGTGCAATACTTGTGTGATGACCGGCTCTAGACCCGGAGACGACCTAGGAGCCCGAGCCAGCTTCCGGCGCTAGAAGGCGTGGACACTGACTGGCATGGAACGGTGACCGGCAGGCCGAAATGCGACAACCGACGCCAACTGAAGTGTTGCTAATTCTGCTTCTTGCCCCCTTCTGTATCACTCCATCTTCTCACCCCCTCGAGGTTTCTTGTCCGTATGTTATCGTATGACAGGTTATCAAACAATAGGCTATTGGGCAATTGGTTATCATGTGAGAGGTTATCAAACAATAGGCTATTACGAACGGGTTATCACATGAGAGGTAGGTGACCTAGGTAGTACCTGTAGATAAGCAAGCCAACTAAGTCATAATTCAGGAGACAACCTCTTGTGGTCAGAAAATAAATCCCAGAAAATACTTAGCAAAGTCTCTAGTCGTCTTTGACAGAGATTCTACTGATACTTAATCTAAAGCCTGATAATGCTCAAGATCAAGTCGCACTTGTTGGCTACCTATATAGCTCAACACCCCCTTTTCTGATCCCTCGTACTTACTTAAGTCTTTTCCTTGCATTTTCTCATCTGTCTTCGACTCCTGGTGTCTGAAGCAGATTTAAAGTTTAAGTTCGTATCTGTACTTAATAAACGACTCTTGGCTTTGCTTGCCGGCTTTGCTAGTTTCAATGGTGGGTGAAGAGGTAGTTGATGATTTTATCATATTAACTTGGTAAAATTATGTTTATGATCAGCCCTCTCCCCTTGAATGAGTGATGATATTTCATGATTCTAATCTCCGATATTTCGTGCGGAGGCCTCGCCCCTTATTGTTCTATCTCGCCCCGTTGGGTTATTGTTATCCTTGTGTGATGCAAATTACAAAAGGCAACCATCTATGAATCTCCGATATTTCATGATAATCTCACTACTGGGGCCCTAGGCAGATATCCGCCACCTCACGACACATCTCCATATTCCTCGCCTGCATCGCCCAGTTGGAATCCGCGGCGTAGAGGCCAGCGCCTTGGTACAGCTCCTGAAACAGGTCGAGGGACGGCCCGAGGAACCGCAGCGCCTCGACCCTGAGCTCGTGCCGCCTCAGCGCCCACCTGCTGCCCGTCGGCGGCCGGCCGCCCGCGGACCGGTGGTGGTCCTCCTCGTCCCAGGCCTGGAGCTGCGAGAACACCCTCTCGTACCGGGCGCGGGTCGCCGCGTCCATCGACGCGTCGGCCCCGTCGCACACCGGACACGCGCAAGGGGCGATGCCCCAGACGCGCGCCAGCTTGGCGGCGCGGCCCTCCGTCCACGGGTGGATGTACGCCAGCGTGATCTCCTCGCCCCTGGCGATGTCCCGGGTCGCGTGCACGAAGCTCGTGGTGTCCGAGTCCGCGTCCGCGTCCGGCCCCCCGACGGCGGACTTGCCGGCGTTGGGCGCGCACGAGTGGTTGAACCGGCTCAGGACCAGGAACAGCTGGCCCCCGAAGCTGTTGCTCGCGTAGGTGTAGAGCGCCTTCAGGCACTGCTCGGCCGGGAGCTGGGACGCCGCCGGGTGGTGGGAGGTCGAGAGGTACTGGTCGACGATCTGCCCGAAGGGCTCCGCGTACGCCGGCTGTCGGTGCTCGGACAGGTCGAGGACGGCGGCCCGCTGGTCGGCGCTGAACGTCTTCTCGAAGGCCTCGAGGAAGTCGGCCGAGTAGAGGGCCTGCCCGGATGCCGTGGTCTTGCCCACGAAGATGGCCGTCTCCTGCAGGATGCGGGTTCCGACGGGTATGTCAGTTGTGGCGAATACCTCGTAGCCCTTGGAGGTGGTCTGCCGGATTTCGTAGCACTTGGACATCTTTGGATTTGGTGTCGAGGTGGATTTAGTGTCGAGGTGGATTTAGTGTCGAGGTGGATTTAGTTTCGAGGTGGTTGTGGTAAGGTGTATCTGGAAATAGTACTGGGTGTCAATACCGGTAACTAATTTAACAGCTAGATTTTCCCACAGGATACATACGGGCAACTAGGAACTTATATGACTTCTTATGGACGATGAGTGAAAGTGGTGGAATACCCTCGCCAATGATACAAAGGAGATAAGAGACCTGGTTGCTTTTCTTTGTCTCTTCACCGTTTGAGCTAGAAATAGAGAGAAGAATAGCATTGTGGTGGTACATAACATGCTCTAATTGATGCTTAACAAAGAGAATCCGTCCTGAAGCAGACCAGCAAGAACCTTTGCAACTCTCAAGGATGCCAAAGGACGGCACAAGCTCTAACTTTACCATTGGTATTATATATCAGAGCCGATCAAGTAGGAGTTCCTCGTAGGAAGCTCATGCGATGCCATTCATACAGTTAGCTATATCCTGCTTACACAGTTACACTATGCTATCTTAATGATGGTCGTGTGCAATTGTATTGCACAGGCATAATAATAACCCAACAGGGCGAGATAGAACAATAAGGGGCGAGGCCTCCGCACAAGCCTCAACTGTTTACTTATTATAACTGATAAAAAATTTGTATTGTTTACCATTCAAAACCGGAAACCTGCAAAAAACAGAGAGGTGGGTGGGGTATACTTTTGGTATCATATATTATCTTAAAGATACCTCCTAGACCAGATGCAAACATTGTCTTGTCGTACGACAGACGAACAACAATAACAACAACAGGACAATCAGAGAGGGGCCTGTTCTTCCCCACCTCCATTTCCCTGATAATCTATACACTCCGCCGGTGAAATGCCCCCGATTTCAATATCATTGTCGCTGGCCTTGTAATTGCCACCGTAGGTAGAGCTGGACTACAAGCGCCAAAAACCAAGACGAACGAGAAAGGGTCGTCCCCCCTACATGGCTGCCGCGAAATGTCTTAGCCTCCCCCCCCCCCCCCCCCCCCCCCCCCCCCCCAAAAAAAAAGGCTCAATACCCAAAGCTGTCATGCTGATGCACCGGACATCTGCCGGGGTGATCCACAAACCAAGCGTTGATACAAAGCCGGTGAAAGCGGCATAGGCACTCGAGCCTGGCCATGGGAACCCCGACCTCAAACTCCTCCAGACAGATGGTGCACTCAGCCGAATCCACGCAGTCCTTCTCCGTGGCCGTATAAGGGAACATGCCCGTCCTCCTGGCCGTGCGTATGGGAGGTATCCCGCGGTTACCACCCCCTGCTCCACTACCACCAGGTTGGTTACGGTTCCTGGAGCCACCGCTACTGGGGCCGGGTGTGGGTGAGTAGGTGCTGTGCGCGGTGATGCAGGATTGAACGTGAGATTCGCGCAGGGTCTCAAAGTTAGGCAGGTCACGGGAAGGGAGTTCGCGGTGGCAGACGGGGCACTCGTCTTCTTCGGGGATCTGCGGGGCCGGAGGTGGGGGCGGGGGTAGTGAGCGCTCTCGCCAGTCCAGCGGGAGTCCTGGAAAGAAAGATGTTTCGTCGACTCCTCCGTGTGTCGTTCTTCTTGATCCTCTAAAAAAGACCGGCCCCGAGGGCCCGTATCGTGTCCCACTGGGCATGTATGCCGAGTAGCCTGGTGGGGTACCGGCCAGAATCCGGTTTTGCGTCGGGGGAAAGATGTTATCTGCTATGCGCGATAGTCCGGCGGAATTGTTCTGAGGGCAGTGTATCAGTACTGGCTCTTTGTGATGGTACAAGGTACAACGGTAGATAAATGAATGCAGGGAAATGAACAGAAAAATAAGGGGAGGGGAGCTTACGAGGGTAGCACTTCTACTCCTAGCAGAAGGATCCACCAGAGGGCTCCTATGATAATACATGGGATCCTGATTTGCGGGCAGCAATCGACCGTATCCATTGGTCGAATTGCTTTGTGCTCTCATATGGGCAGCCCTGGTGGGCGAAAATGGTTCGGGCGAATGCTGGGATTGAGGGGGTGTTGTATTCGGATCAGGCACACATGGATTACACAGCCTAACCCTCTCGCCTCCCCCGATAGTATTGAAATCAGCGATACCGCCCTCCATGAAGGAATACCGCTGCTGGGCTTGTTCCGTAGGAGGTCTAACGATGTACTGATGCGGAATGGTGATGCGATGCGGGGAGCATGCATTACATACTACTCTGCCGCATTTTCTAGTCCGTGATGTCAGCCCCAGAGTCCTCTGAGAGTGCAAATGAACAGGCTTACCGGCAATGATGTTTCCTAGCAAAAAAGCTGAACTGCGTATGACAGATGGGACAGTATGTTACCTCAGCATCAGGCTGCCATCTGGGCACCATGAAATCACTATCTCGTCTTCTGAGTCCGAAAGGAGGTGCTGCAGGGGTTGGGGGCTGTGGTCTGGTTGAAGAAGGGACTGGCGGCGGCTGTCCACCTGATGCTGCCTCTGACCCCTCATGCCTCGCAGCCTGGCCAGCTTCGGATGAAGGGCCGTTTTCTATCGACGCTTCACTATATACATGATCAAGTGCCTCTTGTAACGTGAATCTAGCCTCCGGATTTGAATCGTCTTGCTCCCGTCGTGAAAGGGGGGGTTCGCTCGAAGGACCTGGAACTGGTGCCTCAGCTGGCCGGTCTGCTCCTGGTTGCGTTTGCGGTTCATGTTGTATTGAAGCCTCCGCTTCGGACGGAATGAAAGGGTCCTGTTCAGTAGTCCGCGCTTCTTCGTGGGTCTCAGGCTTCATCTGAGTACCTGAATCTTGCGCAGTCTCAGTCTCCTCAGCTGGGGCAGGCCGACTCCCCGTTTCTGCTTCGGTGGCCTTGTCTTCTTGAGAGCTCCTCTCTTCCATATGGGTCGGACAGTCATGATATCGAGAACACTCGTGCCCAAAGTATTGGGAGTCTTGATATGGACAGGCCGGCGTGTCCGGAGCGGCACTACCAATAAACGAGCTTCCCGACTCGGTATCACTGCTCATCTCTTGGGCATCCTCGGCTATTCTCCCTGGTGAGGTGCCGCCTCCCTCAGCAGTAGACATGTTGCGACATCGAAGTGATCAGACGTTGGAGGCAAAGTTGGATAAGGCAGTTTCTAGGGTGCGGTGCGTATGCAAATAGGTGCTCGGCGTTGGTGGCGAAGTCGGAAAAATGAGGACTCGAGCTCGAGGTTGGAATCGGTCTATGGGCACAAGAAAAGGGTATCTTCCAAGCAAGCTATCTTTCAAGTTTACTATCGTGCCGTGTTAGTATTGCGATATATGCTAGGCTTGAGCCGATGATAGCTGAAGGCAGAGGAGTGGAACGAGGGGTGCAGTCGGTGATGACCTTAGAATGCGGCACGAGATAGGGTTATCAGTACCTCGTGCATGGTTCGAGATAGTAAAGACTCACGAGCAGCAAAACGTACGACTGGGAAGAAGCCAGTCCGGATGAATAGAATCTGTTGCCTGTAAAACTCTTCCAAGGTTCATATGTTGGGAAAAGTCTAGTCTGATTATAAAATGCTCACCATGCGACAGATAGAGAGAGTTTGTTGGTACCAGGTACTTAAGTAGGTAGTGATGGCGACAGAGTCAAGCTGCCAAGGGTCGAAGATTGCCAAGCAGATTTCCTATCTTATCTCCTCGTTCTAAAACTCCAGCAGCACTATAAATTAGGCTGTTCCATAGGAGGTTAGACTGGCATTGTGAGACCCACTGCTCCACCTACAGTAAATATTAACATTGCCCACTTGCCGCGATATCACCCACCCTGCCACCACCCTGCCACCTTGATGTTGATAAGATCTGAGTCTGACCGAATCTGAATCTCATATCACAGACTCCAAAGCAAAATACCAAAGTACAAGTAGGTGTTTATATAGATAGCTTCACATAAGGGATTTCGAACCCTACAAATATTTAAACTCCAGTTTGCCCACCCCCAATTACGTGAAAGGATGGGTATAGAAGAAGTAAGCGATCTATACAGATAATTTTCGAAGCCCGCTTTCCCACCCCCGATACACCCGAGTCCCCGAAGTCTCTAGATATACCGTACATGCCTGATATGAATGTTGATTGATAGACTAACACACTCCCTTATTCAACCAAACAAGCGGGATTTCCCCACTCACGTCAAGGGCACGATCCCTTCGTCGTTCCAGTTGCTCCCGTCAAACCAGACCTGCCGGACCCGGCCCCCGGCCACCTGGAAGAAGCACCGGTTCATGTCCTGCTCCTGGGACAGCTTGCCGCCGGGCGCCGGGGGCATCAGGCACGCGATGTCCGTCCCCGCCGCGGCGCCCTCGAAGACGTCGTACGTCGCGGGCCCCTTCCACTGCCCGCTCGCGTCGTCCTGCCAGACGACCTGGATGGCGCCCCCGTCGTCCTGGTACAGCACGTACGTGTTGACCTGGTTGTCGTCGTCGTACGGCCGCCCGACGGCGAACCCGGCGAGCGGCGTGTCGGCCGGGACCGGCTTCTCCAGGCCCCCGCCGCGCCGCCACGAGACGTCGTCGTTCTGCGGCGCCTGCGCGCTGTCGTTCTGCACCTTCAGGTACATCTGCTCCGCGCTGCTGCGGTAGATGACGCCGCCGCCGCTGTCCGCGTCGTAGTCCTGCGCGATGGGCAGGCAGAGCAGGCCCGCCCTGTCGGACCCCGTGATGCCCAAGGCATCGGTACTGTTTATCCACCACGGCTGCGACGCGTTGGCCTTGTTCTGGCCCAACATCCTGGTCCACCGGATCTGGTCATCTGCGTCTTGCGACACAATGAAGGGGAAGTAGGACGATAGTCGAGTCCCCTCGGCCATAGATAAGGGGTAATCGTTGATGCTGGACGCGTGGCCCTTGACCGGCTCGTCGCTGTCTTCGAAGCCGAAGCGAAAGATCTGGCCCCGGACGGTGTGGTCTGTGTCCTCATAGAACAGTTCCAGCATCGGCTATTTCGGTCGTGATTAGTTAGCACTGCAGACTATGCGGTATATCGGTCCATCGGTGGTTTTAGCTTACAGGATCATAAAGGTAGGTCGACATGGTGATCGCTCCCTCGGGCTGAGGTTCGTATTTCAAGTTGTCGAGGATAGTGGAGTCATTCCAGTTTCCATTCTTACTCTCCTTGCTTGAGAATCGTAATCGATTGTTAGGGTCCTGGTAGAACAATATGAAAGCATAATCCGAGTTGTCCCTTTTGTATCCTGTCACCGCGAGCCTGGAGCCTATCCTGATTGTTTCAAGCGGTGTCACATCCGCCGTGTCGTTCGCAGCAGCAGGAGCAGCAGCAGCAGCACTGTTATGACCTGAATGCGATTCTCGTGTCCCAACAACGCCGCCTACTATGGCGCCTACACCGACCAATATCAGAATGATGGCAACGATCACCCATCTTAACCGTGGCTTCCTATGTATTTTCTTGCCCGTGCTTTGTGGCTGTTCATCTTTCATCCACGACGAAGCCGATGTCGTGCTCTCTCCGGGATGGAGATGTTGGTAATCGCCATATTGCGCCAGTGGTTGGTGGAGGTCGTGCGTAGATGGTTGTTGGTACGACCACGATGCAGAGTCTGATGTGGCCTGTATCTGGGAGGGCGGCGCATATTGATAACCCGAAGGCAGCGCGTTGGCGTCAGGCCATTGATATGGTTGCTGCGGTAGCTGCGGTGCTTGAATTGGAAATTGATGTTGATACTGAGGAGCGTACTGCGGTTGGTATTGGGCTTCGTAATGATGTATTGACGCCGGAACGGACACCGACATAGGCGCCGACACGGCTTGAATACCTTGATCTGACAACTCGTCAGCGTGGATGGCGCCGACTGTTCTATAGGGCGCAGCTTGTTCGTATAATCCGCCATTGGCGAACTTGGTGGCCTCCTCAGGCAGCGGTTGCAGACCAGGCGTCCCTTGTTCGTCCCGCAACGGCGTCACCTCGAGCCAAGGTTGGTGGTCGGGCTGTGGCTGCCTGGCTTCGAGTGTGCCGGCCGGAAAGTAGTATTTTCGGTCATCGAACATTGCCTCATGTTCGCGGTTGTCCTGCATGGGAGCATTCTGTTGTGACCCCGGATAGGCCAACGGTCAGGTTGGGATAAACGCACTCGCACGTCGGGTCTTCAGTCACGATTCATAGGCGCAGTAGATGGAACAGTCTGACAGTGAAGATCAGTGAAACAGGAGGTCAGACACGAAGGCCGGGTTTTCTTCTATTAAAACTACCTGGGTACTCAGGAGTCAGAGGGTCATCCTCTTCTGCGCAGTGCGGACTGCGGCTGGTCGGTAGTCCCAAGCGATAGATGTTATTATTGGAACTTTCAGGGGTACGGCGGAGCTGCGGAGTTGCTGGGTCGCCACGAGGGCTTCAGCACCAATCAGAATCGACACTAATCTAGTCGAACCTTATTACCAATAACCTTAGACTTCGCATTCCCTTTCTGATTGGGCCATTAGCTTCGGAGTCTACCTGCTTCAGGTATTCTAGCGAGTCCAGTCTCGATTCCTGGTGGATTCTCCATCGTGTTTTGTTCCATCATCCATCGTGCCCTCTTGAATCTGGGCAGCCATCCTCCCCCTTTCCCGGCTGAATAATCACGAAAGCGTTAACTCACCTACACCCCGCCAGCCCGCCATGACTAATTCTTCGATCGTCGATTCTTCCTTCGGTCATCAATGCCCTTCCAAGCGCCAAGTAGATCGTAAGAGGTATTCCCTGATTCTATGAACATCTTCTCCAATCTAACACTAGTTAGGTAGATAAGTAGATATTTAAAACCTGAACGGTTCTGCATATGGGGCATGTTCAGCTTCATAAGAATCAAACCAGCGCCAACATTAAGGGCAGAGCACGCCAACATATCTCCCCCTTGGCCCCCAGAAAAGTACCACAGGCTAGCAGGCTAGCATGTCGGAACGCTTCATCAGCTCCACTGGAACCCATAGCCCATGAACTGGCGAAAGCTCCCTGTACGCTTCGCCGAATACCTTACCTACCTACCTACAGTACGGTTCCATCCGGGGAGTCATTTGTGTCGTCAGATCTGTGCCCGTGGTTCTTCCCAGATTTGGAGGGAAGGTCTAAGGGGGTACCTACTTAGGAAGTCTGAGGAGATTCAAATCATTCAATATCTTCTATAGTAGTGGAACCAAGCCCTCCTGGAATGGGGGGGAGCAGCCTGGCAGCCCGTGACAGTAAGCAGCAATGTAGACTACAACTCGAAAAGAAGCACTCGCACACGCAACTTGGTCCATCTTGGTGTAATATATTCGGCAGGGCCATGGTATTAATAGAGGAGGTAATCAAAATAAATCAGAGCAAAACCGAACAGGCCTTAGAGAAGTTTGTCTGTCCCTCCCCAAACATAGCGCAAAACGAAGAACAGGATGAGACGCCTATAGACTGATTCGGCTAAATTGAGAAACACGCCCCCAATCTGCCCGCCTCCTCCTTCCAGCGTCCAATTATTGTTTCTTGCAAGAATAACGCCGCAACCGCTACATGTACACAGCAACTTGTATCACCCGCCTGCTCTCTCACGTAGGCGTACCCTCGCGACTCATACTCTGTCTAGCTTCTCTCTTACTGAGGAAGCCCCTCCTGAGTCCAGTCGGGTTTCCACCACGGGGACTTCCCTCCATCGAGTTCGGTCTCGTCTCAACAAACGAGCTCTTGAGGGTGACAGTTCCGCTGCCCACACTCAGTTGCTGCTCCTCATCTCCATTATTGCTGACGTAATATAGAGCATCACCCAACGCATTGTCGCTACCAAAGGTGTGATGTTCCTTGACTTCGACGCGGAAAGCCGTGGCTTCCGTGCACATGCTCTTGAAGGTTTCGTTGAACTCGACCGACTCGTGGCCCTCGTGATGCTTCGTCTTACCGATCGTCTTACCCTTAGGATCCGCGTGCCGGATTAGGACGTAGATATCCGACGATGGAGGGTAGCCTGATGCCGATACAACGGTAAAGGTGGCGGCGCCAGCCGGTCCTGCGCCACTGGGAATCATGCTGTGAACAGAGACAGCGCCCATACTCGAGGTACGACCATGTGGTGACCTGGCCTTACCGTTGGGAGTGGTCGGGGGAGGCGGGGCCGACTCCCCCTCGGCACTTAAGCCAGTGGCCCGGCGGAGGCCCGACGAAGGTCCAGGAGAATCTGCACCATTGGTCACAATCGAAGGAATGTCAGAGTTGCTTGGTGATAAGACCGATCCATTCCCTTCGTCCTCTTTCTTACCCCGCAGCCCACGCTTGAGGAAACTGGCACCCTTCCCAACGCCGTGTCCGACTACGCCGGCCACAGCGACACCGCCTTTGACCGGAGCACCCACGACACCGGTAACAACGCGGCCTGGGCCACCAAAAGTGCCCGAGAAGGTACCAGTGCCCAATCTTGCACGTGTGACGTAGTCTGGTTTAAAGAGCAACCGTAGTCTGATGGAGCCGGACTTTCCATCGAGGAGTAGACGCATTTCTTTGGCCGCAAAAGGGTCTAATTGCTCGAGATTGATATCCGCGCCACCCAAGAAATCAGGTCTGTCGGCAAAGTCATAGTCGTATACTTTGAGACTAAACTTGGCCGCGGTTCGCGAAGGTATGGAGATTTCAAAGAATTCATTCCACGTAGGGTTGAGCGTCTTCTTTTGCGTTTTCGTTTTGAACACATCTTGACCGTTGAGCTCGAATTTGCAGTAAGGATCACTCTTGCCATTTGCATCCGCGGCAGGGAGGTCAGCAGCATCCAATACGTCGACCCGCAGCTTGCCCATATTATTGATGCTTTCACTCGGGTCCAGCTGCATCTGAACTGGAACATACTTGAGACTGACTTTTACGCTGGCAGTCTTACCCTCTTCGCCCCTCAGTTTAAGAACCGTGGGATTATTCTGTAGGTGTCAGCTTCATCTTCATACTTGAATGATCCAAGGGTGACTTACCAGGCATTGTTTGAGAGTATCCAATGTGTTCCCCTTCAAATGGGCTACTGTGTGGTCCTCGTCGCGTTCTTCCCCTGGCTTCTCGCGTTTTTCTCTCAACCGGAGGGAAAGTTGAGAAAAATCCAGCTCCCGAATAAAGCAATCTCCAATTTCATCAAATTTGAAATTCCTCGACTTGGCCGTGCCTGAAATATAGGAAGGAAACATCATGTCATCAACGTATATCTCCAGATGCGTCCCGCTCTTCGGAAGCTCCGCATCCAGCAGCTTGAAGATGACGAAACCGGACTCATACTTGAGCAGTTCCTGCGGAGAAAGGTAGACTTTCGGTGGTTCTCTTGGAGCATCGCGTGATTTACGACTTGAAATTGCCGACCTGGGCGAAGTGGGAGACTTGGGCATCGTTGGCGTAGTGGGCGTGACGGGCTCTCTGTTACTGTCTTTCTTTTCCAATGAAGAAAACTTGCCGGCCTCTGTCGATCGCGGAACATCCAGAGATTGCCTGGCAGGTTCGGACATCGCTTCTGTCTCTTTCGCGTCGGCTTCTTCCTCATCCTCAGGATCGGCAACGTTGAGGCAAGGGTAGAATGCCACAGTATAGATGAGCTGGCCCTTCGCAATGCCCTTGCCATGCAGTTTGAGCCCGTCTTGATGCTCCCTCTTTGCATCATTAACGAGGTACGCACCGTCTTCTCCCTGTTCGACATAATCACCAGCAAATAACTCGACTAAACCCAGGCTGCGGTCTTTGCCCATCTTCTCCGCATCCATGACCTCAAGAGTGAGACGATCGCGTCGTGAGTGCATTGGGATATATACGACCTCATCCCATTCAGGGCTCAAAGTATTTCGATGAGTGACTGTTCGACCTTTCTCGATCCCAGAAAGAAGCACACGCACGTATGGATCCGATTTGCCCATAGTCTCGAAGTTCCGAAGACTGCGTGCAGCTTTGAAATGCAGCCGCATAACCCCGATGGGTGTCTGATACCCGCCGGTACTTGCGAGCACGCCGGACAATGCCACAGGTTTCCATTGAGCCATAAGTTTGGCTCGGCCAGTCGAAACTCCTGACAAATTATACCAATCTTGGCCCTTCTCCATCATGTCCAACATGTCATCGAGCTTGATCTGGTGAGCACCGACAAGTTGGTCGCCGGCGATCTCCCGGTCATCCTTGATAGCGAGTCCCAACTTCGCGTTCTTGCGGTCCGTTATAAGGATATCTTTGGACCCATCGTCCCAGATGGGATTGTTGGTGCGTTTGAGCTTCTTTGTCTGATGTACCTCTTTACCATTCAGAAGCAGGACCGCATAGGGATTGAGGAGGCCGACCACGGATTTACTGGCATCGAGGTCCTTCGCGCGCTCGATCGTGTACCGGAGAATTCCGGTGTTGGTCTCTGGAGGGGGCTCTTCCTTGTCGTCTATCACTTTCGTCTCGAGAACAGGGAAAAATCGAACATCGGCATTGACCACTCCACGAGCCTTGCCATTGGCCACCACCTCCAATCGCTCATTTTCGTATACCCCGAGCTCTTCGACTCTCTCGAGTGGAAAGGAGGCAACACCGAGCTCTTTATCCTTACGGAAGTCGTTGAAATCATAAACCACGATATCCAACGAGTCGTGGAAGGAAGTGACGATGACATAGTGGGTCTCGTTCCAACGAGGGTTGGGAGTGTCTTTGATAAACTTCGTCCGAGCCAAAGGAGCCCGCTTATTCAGGGTTAGGACAGCATATGGATCCGTATTGCCAGCAAAGTTATCCGGATTCCTGAGCCCTTGTGCACCATGTAATGTAACGGCGACCACACCAATGGCTTGGTCGACAGGAGAACCGGCAAGCATTTTCGCAACCTCGATGGGGAAGACATTCGGCGCGTACATCATCGGGGCGAGGTTGCCATGGATTTGCTCCAGTATGAAACTTTCCAGTCCCGGGATGAAATTGATATCAAAGCCAAATGTATCTCCGCCGAGTGGCTTACAGACGTAGTCAATCTTGGGTCGCTCTAGGAAGCACATCTCGATCTTCTCGATATGCGGAAACGGGAACTGGAGCTTCACTTTGAGGCGCATAATCCCAGAGAACGCCATATCCTCAACGATGACATCGAGGCCTTTGCTAATCATAGCCTTGCCAATACGAATCTCGAGCACGATTTTGGGGTTAATCTTGTTCTTGAGCTGGCGAGCAGTCATATCGGCTGTGTCGTTTGGCGTGAAACTGAACTTCCAGTCCATGATGACAGTATCATCCTCGGCTTTGGGATACGTTTTGACGTGGTCCATTCTGGGTGGTTTCGAACCCAGAGTAAAGGTCTCCAGCTTCAGACTGTCGAGAAACGACGGTGTGGCGGAGCTGAGGACCTGATCGACGGAGTTTATAATGGTCTGGGCAAGCACTGGCTGGTAAATAGGCCAGAACTTGACAAGAAAGGAGTTGATCCATTCTAGAGATTCGACATCGGTATCGAGTTTCTTCAGAGCCATCTCCCGAACAACGTCGTCGCGAAAGTTCCGTCGGACCCGTCTCGAGGAAGTGCGGTAATAAGTCCCGCAAGCCGCCATGATGATGAGCACCCACCCCAAGCCACCGCCGAGGACGGCAATCAGCCAGGAAGAGAGGCAGGCGAAGACGATTACTGCGGCATTATGGTACCAATCTGCGAATGGTCAACAACCTTGACGTCTATTCTTGGAATTTATACGGGGGAGGATACTGACCACCGTATAAGGTATCGGGCAGTTTGTCTTCAAGCCATGTGGAATGATCCAGCAGACTATCGCCGGACAAGACACTTTCAGTTGGCCAGCCGTAGCGCTGTGTCCATCCAACTTGCGCAGCCAGGTCCTGCTCCTGTTCAGGGGTGTTTCCGTCGCTGATCACATTTCCATCTTTATCCTTGGCCATCTCGACAACGCCGGCTTTGCTGGGGGAAGGAAGATAGTCGGCGGCTTTGGAGCCATCGTCGACGTCGGTAGCAATGGCTATTCCGTGTGGTCTACGCGAGCGGCGAAGCTCGTCTGGTATAGCCTAGAACAGTATGTGTGAATAGAGCAGCCAGGTGATGCGGAGGAGTCGCGGGCTGTCTTACGGCTTTGGCTTGGGCTTTCTTCTCCTCGGGACTAGCATCAGGGTCGAAAGTAAAAGCAGGAACGCCCGCATTTTTGCTTTCTTCAACCAGCTTCTTCTGTGCGTCTTTGGCGGTGACAGAGGATTCGGGGTCGCGGGAAGCATCAATGGCGCCTTGCTGCTTAAGCTCGCTTACTTCTCGGGCGGTAGCCATGATGACCACGGGTAATGCTGCCGCAGCAGCTCAGTCGCGTCGAGGAGTGCTGAAGCGGTAAGCCGTGTAGCAGTATATTGTTCGTACGCTGAGACGGTCTCAGCTCTGGTAGACTGAATGGTCAAGGTATGGCAAGATGACACGGAATGGTGAATAAGGAGTGTCGGGTTTCGAGGCAGTATGACAGGCAGGTATATGGATATAGCTAAGCACTTAGAAGAAAGAAGATTTGGGGGAGAGTGAATAAGAGAAAAGCGTCGGAAGATTGGGGAAGTAAGCTAATGGTACATGGTAAGACGGCGTGGCGGTGAAATTAGTGAAGCGAAACACCAGAAGACGGAAGATATCTAGTACCTAACGCAGGACAAAAGAGACAAGCTGGACGGGCTGGCAGGCTGGCTAGGTTTGCGATGGTTACTACGAAGTACGAAGTACTAACCTACAAAATTCCTGTTTACGTAGCTCGAATGGATATTTGCTCGATGCTTGCTCGGTTACCTCCCACCCCTGTCGTCTTGGCGCTGTCTGGGTACCTACTACGCAGTAGGCAGTCTGTATGCCAGATCCGAATACCCAGAATCGACGTAATGTTGGACGACGGTGATAGGGTGTACCCTGAACGGTGGCATGTACGGGGCTACTTTCAGAGCATTGCAACCTATCAACGCGATCAATTCTCATATTCAGGCGGGGACACATCACCAATTCGACGCCAAATCTGCGGAAGCTACGAATTACTCCAACTACCAATGATACTACCAAATACTTTTAGCTAGGTAGCGCTGGCGGCCGGAGTCTGGCCTCTACCTATCTAGGTTAGGTACTGTTCCATCCCTGGCACTGGCTTCTTCTTCATCTTCCTCCCTTGTCTGTTGTATTCATCTCTATCGCTGCCCAGTGCTTCATTTTCAAGTTTTCTTTGGCTTGGCCGCTGCAACTTGAAGCTGAAATAGCTATTTCTTCCGCCCATGTATGTCAGTCCGTCCGTACCATTCAATGACACCTTTCAATGAGGTAAGATAGGTATGCTGCATCCAGCCGGAACACGTGTACATAATCCTCTCGGCGGTGCGCATGTCTCGGTCTGCGCTACTTTGACGTCGCGTTTGACGTTACCATAAGGCGGATCGATGGCACGCCGCCTATCTCGCCGAGGACGTGATCTTGACATTTCTCGCAGATCACTTCCAATAAAAAAAATGAGCTTTTGGAGGTATGTCCATAATGCCATATCCCCGTCAAATATTTCCATCCAGTCGGGTGTGATCCAATCATAATGGTAGTATAGTAAGCTGTCCAAAGCCCCCTCGAAACAATAAGAGTCACTTTGCCTCCACGCTCTCTTGCGGAGTCGGTGACGAGCAATCTACCAACTTCATCATACAGACAGACATACAGACAGACCTCCTGGATGGCCGGCCACAACTCTGATCCTTTGACTTGCCGGTTACCCGAGCCAACTTTTATGCGACAACCGTCTGACTACAGTACCTACAAGGGAGGTATTAAAATTCAGCCACGTCTCGGTCTTTGGGGCCAAGCTACAACAGTACCTAGATGTTCACTCGATCACAAAACAGCCACGACGACACGAACAGGAATCCCATCCTCGGCAATATGTAATAACATTATCAATATCTAGGTAGTGACAGGTACTATGGATCACTTAAGAAGAGAAATCGACACAACCCCGCGGGTGGCTATGTCAAGTGCGCGCCCAGTTAAATCGCAACCGCGTCCCAAATTACGCACAAGGACAGTTAAAGGATGACGATGGGTGACTCAAAGAGGTAGCGACGGTGAGTGACCTCGTGGGTGAGGCCTTTCAGGGACCTTGCGATTACGGCGCCGCGATCTGGTTGAGTTGCGGGTCACCTGAGGCTAGGGTGGTCGACTCAAGACGGGCTCGGGTCATCCAGCGGACATCTCTCTTTGCAGCCGCACTGCTCGCCGTGGAAGAGTTCAGAGGCAAGGTGCCATTGAGTAGGGTCGCTACGTCAAGGCGTCAGATACTCGCTTGGTTCGTCTTGAGACTCGAGAAGAAACTCACCTGATGGTACCCAGTTGGTGTTCACCTGTTCGCCTTCGAAGGTGACCGAAGAATCACAGACTGGGGCGTCAATGATGAGGCCTGTCTGGGGGAATGGGTCCAGAGGACCCCATAGGTTGCCATCCTCGTCGACACCAACTCCCTGAGTGAGCCACGGCATCTGCGAAAAGTCAAAGGCAGGTGGCGGTGTCCCAGGAATCGCTTGCTCTCCGTGAACCCATACGTTGACCGGTTGCACATATGTTCCCGCCAAGAAGCCGTTTTTCGTCGTTCGTGTCTTGGGGATACCGTCGATCTCTGTTACAGCACGATACTCACGCGCATAGCCGCTCAGGATATCGGCTCTGTACTCGAACTTGTTCTGTTCATTTTGGCCTCCCCTCAATCCGAACGCCGCGATGATCCGGTCCGTCACACCCCCTGTGCATGGATCGTAGTCCACTGCGTACAAGACCACGGTGGCCCGAGAGTTGGACACATAGCCTATGAACTGGAGGAGAACCTCGTCAGCTTACTCTAGATATGACAGAGGACAAGGCGGTACCCGTGGAACATACCCGAGATTCGCCGAGCTCCGCATTGGGGTTGAAGTTACTGATACCGAGCAGGCCCAGTTCCATGCGAACGTAGACGAGATCCTGAAGGGTTTGGATTTGAACGTTCTCTGCGACGATACTGAAGCATATCACTTCGTCGCCCCGTCGCATGCCCATGAACGTCACAAAATCGCCAGGAAGAAACGGAACCATGCTAAGAGGATCAGGGGCGGTGCTATCACGTACTCATTAGTATCGTATGATTGCCGTGACAGTCATTCTATCCAAGTCATAACTTACAAAGTGCCCGATCCTTCGAATGGGCGATTTGTCGATGGGCACAATGGGTCGGATTCGTTGCGAGGGATACACATTGGGAAGCCCGAAAAGGAGCTGATACTCGGGCTCTCATCGTCAGCAGTGAAGAAGGGCGCTTCATCATAGCCGACCGAGAAGACTGCGTTGGGGTCGTTGATACGTAGGATGGGGCCATTTTCAATTTGCATACTGCCATCCTCGAAGTCGATGGACTCGATGAAGCCACTGGCGAGTCCTTCGAAAAACTCGTAGGTGAGGATTTGGGCTGCCATAGGCTGTCCGTTGATGAAGTTCCCAATGACCTATTTCTCATAACACTTTAGACACGTCGACTAATGTTCCCCAGCATTCTTCCTAAGAGCTTGGGCTCTGTTACCGCACGAGAAGCTCGGGCATGGAGGGAGAGTTGGCCGCACTGGTGAATATAGCGCACTGGATGGACAATTGACGATGGCACACCACGACTTACATTCGTCTCAAACCCGACCATGAAATCTTGATCCTCGACAAAATCTTTGAATGGCACCCAGGCAGCCGGGAACTGAACCAGCATGTTCTTGGGGACAGTAATGTTGAACCCATTCACGACAATGGTGCCCCCAGTATTGTATGTGTTATCGTCTTTGGTGGCACCTTCAAATGCTCCTTGGACGAAGAGTGGGGCATCTTGGGCAGCGGCCTGAGGAAACATGCTTGCAAGCTGGAGACCCAGCATAAGCAGGAAAGGGAGGGAGAATCGAGACATGATATAATTGTCAGGGCCCAAGGAAGTCGGAACGATTGCGGCAAGGTGCTGAGTGGGGGATCAAGCATCTTTTCATGGATAAGATCGACTGTTCTTATAGGAGGCAAAACAGATGAGCGAGGTCGGCCTCTCGAGGATCTTGCCAACATTAGCTTCGCCATCCCCCGATGCTCCAGCTCATCCAGTCCAATCTTGACAGTTATCCTAGATCATCGTGGGCACTTGGCGTTTAGTCTTCAACGCCCTCCTTTTCGTTCGAGACCTCGTTCGATCCATGGGCCCCGGCACGGTTTGTAGCTTTTCGAGGCAATCCCTATCTCGACGTGCGGCCAGGGCGACCTTGATCCTATCTAGCTTGGTACCTCTCCCAGCGTGCGTGGTGGGCTACCCGGATGTTTCTCGACTGCCAAGGATCTTCTCGAGAGTTATGGTGTGCCCCAGACCTTCAATGGCGGGAGCTCAAAGGACGAAGGCGAGGGGATTGCTAACATTAGCAATCATGTGAGTGAGTATTGAGTGCTTGGCGCCGAGCGCTATGTTTTCGACTCGACAAATTTTGCCGTTAACGCATGCAGGAGTGCATCGACAGAGATACCTTGTATGTGCTCTACGCCTCAATGTGTGGCAGCTCTACCCGGGTTTGCATTCATGGGGGGTTACCTTGTTTGGATAACAACTGAGCCGGTATGTCGTATTTGGTAGGGTTCGTCCGCGTCTTGAATATGAGCAACTGGCGTACCCTGGCATTATATTTGGGAATTATATACCTTCGTGCTCGCACGTGCCATCAAGCGAAGCCTCGGATAGGAAATAGACGGGTTGCAATGGCCTCTTCTTTTGGCGCAACGAAGGGATCCACGTAATGAGGTATGCTACTCACCTCACACACCGTCATCTTCACCAGCACGCCGTCTCTGCTGCGTTCTGTGGGTTAAGGTGCACCGCAGGTTCCGTAAAACGCTGTCGGGAATGGCCCGGTACACCCGGTAGATTGCCTAGTCTGCATCCAGGAATTGCTCCTGATAATATTGGCTTGTATATCGACACACTTCAACGCGTCCTCTTGCGTCCCACTGGGCCCTCTCTACAGCGCCAAGTCCATGGACACCACATCAGAATAACTAGGTTGGCGGGCACACCCGTCTGCAGCCGGATGCAGAGCTGCACACGCCCACTACAGCCTACCTCCGCAGGTACCCCCAACAGCTGCAAGGGGATCTTGGATGCCGTCCCGAAACGGGGGCACTACCGTGTCCAGAGTCGTCGTCTGATATCGTGTTTCTACCAATTACCTCATCATCGTATTTCCTAAGACTAGGTTAGGTGGTGTTCTCCCAAGGCCGACGTTCACCTGGTATGGCCTATGCGCTTTCACATTTTTTACTCCAGACCGTCGAGATAGAAGTCAGTTCGTAGATGCTACGGTATCACTCCTCTCAAAGGTCGGACGCCACGGGTGCCGATATGAGCAATGTGGTGTTCGTAAGACGTGCATTTTCCCGGCGGTATCCCCGCAGGACCCTTCACAGCGGAGGTCCTCCATGCAACCCTAATATGAGAAGGGCTGCAATTGTGCCGATCCAATCCAATTTACAATTCTCACGTCAGCATTCTATTCTTTCCTCCTTAAGCGAAGTTCCACTGACGCCTTCAGGTCGTTGTTCAAATGAGAATAAGCTTTGATCAAATGGCAACCTGCCGCCGCGAAGCCACGGCCACCCGCAGGAATGAGTGTAGACCGTGATCGCCCAGCGGCTGGGTACTATGCTAACGCCAGCCTCACCACTCAGGGAGTATCCATGGCTCTATGTATCTTCTTTCGCACCAAGCATGTGACCATGTGCTCGTGTGTCGTGATCTCAGATGTGGCTTATAAGCCATTGTCTGCCGTACTATCTTGGCGGCTCGGACAGTCTATCAGACCCCTTTCTACCCCTGAGAAGGCGTTTCTTCCGCGACGCTCAGTCTGGAACAGGCTTCTCAACCCCGTCCATCAATACAATGGTCTGCCAAGCTTCTAGCACACGAAAAATAATATCTGGATTTCTCAGCAACATCCGCCTTCGGAACTGCCACGCATCCTTTGCCTTCTTTGGCGATTGCCTGTTCCCTAGTGAGCGCTCCTTGAAGCCCTGTGATCTAACATCTCCGACGATGCCTTCGTTTTCCGAAGCGGCCTCTCGGCCTGGACTCAGAATCAGTTAGTCTCGAGATACAGATTCATTACCAATCCTGACACTTGCTTACAGTCTCGAACAATCCCTGGTAAAACTTGGCCAACTACAATGATCTAGATCAGGGGAACAATAAACCGTCCTGGAAACCTGATGATAGTCTTGATCAAGCAACTCAAGCGCGAACGGCTTCGATGCTTCGTATGCTGTGGCGCGCTCATGACGATGCGCTTGCGACGATGGAAGACATGGATAGATTCTGTTCTTAGGACCAACGACTTAACACCTACGGATAAGGCCTCCGTTCTATATATTAATCTAGACGACGATCCCTTCCGAATCGCTTGTTTCAGCTTGCCTTGATATTCTCGCAGACACTCACGTCGTTCTCTATATACAACAACCGGCTCAGATCTCCCCCTTTCCATTCTCTTATCTACACGATGCTGTCGAAGCTTAGCTACTTGGCTGTAGCGTCCTATCTTTGCGCGGGATCCCTCGCCCAGACGATCTACGAGCACGAAATCCCTGAGGAAGAAGTCATCGCTCTTTCACAGATCGTCGAAGATGATCCGGGGTTGGGCGATGACGTCCATATCTCCAAGGACTGGGAGAGCCCCGAATATCCCCTCATTTATCGTGTTGCTCTTCCAATCCCCCCAGTTGCTCAGCCTATGCAGTAAGTACCAATGTTCCTGGATCTTGATTTTACTAGGATGCCCTTCTTACTGATCGGATATTAGGGTCGTTGTCAATCCCGTGACTGGGGAAGACATCTGGTACTATGAACTCGAGATCCGCCCCTTTACTCAACAAGTCTATCCCAACCTCAGGCCAGCCGTACTAGTTGGCTACAATGGAACTTCTCCCGGTCCGACTTTCATTATCCCGAAAGGCCGGGAGACAGTTGTTCGCTTCATCAATAACGCTGCAATGGAGAACTCCGTCCATCTTCATGGATCTCCCTCCAGGGCCCCTTTTGACGGCTGGGCAGCCGACGTGACCTTCCCTGGAGAGTACAAGGACTACTACTACCCCAATTTTGAGTCAGCTCGCCTCCTTTGGTACCATGACCACGCCCTAGGTATTGTAAGAAACACCTGTTTACTCTGCTCTGTCTCTATTGTATCTGCAAGTGGACTGACAGAAGTAGACCGCTGAAAATGCATACTTCGGCCAGGCAGGTGCCTACATCCTGACTGACGAACAAGAGGACGTCCTCGGGCTTCCTCAGGGCTACGGCGAGTTCGACATCCCACTTATCCTGTCCGCCAAATTTTATAACGAAGATGGCACGCTTCAGTCAACGGAGGGCGAGAAGGAAAGCATCTGGGGCGATATCATTCATGTCAACGGACAGCCCTGGCCTTTCCTTAACGTCGAGCCCCGCAAGTACCGTTTTCGCTTCCTCAACTCGGCTGTCTCTCGCAGCTTTGCCCTCTACTTCGCACGTACCGCCGACGTCGACGCCAAGCTCCCTTTCCAGGTCATCGCCTCGGACGCCGGTCTCCTCGAGCGCCCCGTCTCGGTGACGCAGATGTTCATCTCGGTCGCCGAGCGCTACGAGGTCGTGTTCGACTTCTCCGCCTACGCAGGCCAGGCCGTCGAGCTCCGAAACCTCCCCAAGGTGGGCGACCTCGGCGTCGATGACGACTTCCTCAACACCGACAAGGTCATGCGCTTCATCGTGAGCGCGAACCCGGTCGACGACCCGTCCACGGTCCCCGAAGTCCTGCGCGAGGTGCCGTTCCCGACCTCGACCGAGGGCATCGACCACCATTTTCGCTTCCACCGTACCAACGGCGAGTGGCGCATCAACGGGGTCGGGTTCGCCGACGCCGAGAACCGGGTGCTGGCCAAGGTGCCGCGAGGCACGGTCGAGATCTGGGAGCTCGAGAACGGCAGCGGCGGCTGGACGCACCCGATCCACGTGCACCTGGTGGACTTCCGGGTGATTGAGCGGCAGAACGGCGAGGAGGGGCGGCAGGTGGAGCCGTACGAGGCGGCGGGCCTCAAGGACGTGGTGTGGTTGGCGACGGGCGAGACGGTGCTGGTGGAGGCGCACTACGCGCCCTGGAACGGCGTCTACATGTTCCACTGCCACAACCTGATCCACGAGGACCACGACATGATGGCCGCCTTCAACGTCACCCGCCTGGCCGGCTTCGGCTACAACGAGACGACCGACTTCGGCGACCCCGAGGACCCGCGCTGGTCCGCCCGCCCCTACGACCGCGCCGACTTCCTCGCCCGCGAGGGCATCTTCTCCCCCGAGGGCATCGAGGTCAAGGTCCAGATGCTCGCCCTCCAGCAGCCCTACTCCGAGCTCGAGCAGGTCGAGGAGGCCCTCGACGAGTTCTGGGCCGACCGCAACATCGGCGACCCGGATGCTGCCACGGAGACGCCCTCTGTTGCTGCTGCTGCTGCTACGGCGGCTGCCGCCGGACCTGCCCCTAGGTACCGGCGCTTCAAGCTGTAGCAAGCCAGGTTTTAGAAGTTAATGGGTATGTTGGTAATTTCGCTTCTAGTTGGATTGGAGAAACATATTGGCTGTGTCAGAGAGGGTGAAAGACACCTCTCTGACGTTTGGTGATTGATTCCCTTGGTGCGCTGTCTACGAAGTACATACCTACCAGATAAGACTGTCATTTCCGCTGTTCCATGTTTATGAGCTGTATGTAGGGTAATTACTCGTACGAGGTATGAGAGAGAGGAAGCAAGTGGATATAGAAGTATATGGGGGTTATATAAGTAATATCAATAAACGAAGGGACTGCAGAATCCAGATGCTTGGTTTGAGGTCCCCGTGCTATGCCATACCATCGTTCTGTAAAGGAATGCAGCGGGCTAACACGAGTATATCAAGGCAATGTAAGAACTACGGTACCTAGGTAGTTTGAAGAGCAAGTAACAATCTAGGTAACTAGCGATTTATATTTCAAATCTGCTTAAAGCTCCTGAGCCTTAACCCCTATTTTCCTCACGATTTACCACACTGACAAAAAAATCTATGCATTTCAGGAGGATGAAACATACACTTCATAATGCTCTGGAATGATTGGAAAATGTCGAAAGGGTCTTTTTGCGCTGCTCGTACTACTTCTATATCTTTTGTGCGCCTTTAAGATCACGAGTTGGGGAACCGCAACTACAAGCCCTGGTGAATAACGCTGTACTGCATGTATGGCTGTTATCCCCTGTTGAATATTGAGGCTGTGTGCACCTCGGCAATTGGTCTGCAGACTGCCTACCGAAGTGTATGATATGAAAAGTGGCGGTGCTGCATGCAGTATAAGATCTGAGTTGGGGGTTGCAGGGCGCCCACCTAAAGATAATCTCATTTATTTCACCCCGTCTTCTCATCGTGCCACAGCCCCAGGTATTTCTTTATTGCTAAAATTCATCATGTGTTTTCAGATGATAGAGGTCTACTCCGTCTGTCGATGTCTTTATTACCAGCATCCTGTCGACCGATGTTCAGCATACGGACGCGCTGGCCATGGCGTGACTCGCAGGACAATCCTTGTTGGATACACATGCAAAGAGCACTCAGAAGATCAACTGGAACTGGTCGAGGGTCGCAACAGCTCGTATCAAGAAACTACAGGTGGTTACACATCTCACGATCTCGCCATATCTAAACGGCGGCCTCGTGACAGTACCTGCGATACTCAAGCCCCTAACCCTACCCAGGGACAGAAGCTCCCGGCGCCAGATGCCGTTCTTGTTTCGCCTCGACTGGAAGATAAACGGCCAAAGCCACAGCCGGATGGACTGAAATATCAAACCAAAGCCTCAGAGGGTACTGATTTGGCAATACAAGATCTCTCTAGCCGTGGCAAAAAGCTGATGAGACCGCGGAACTCTAAGTCGGCTGTCGAGTCTGGAGCACATTTACGGTCAAAGGGCCGCCACGAAGAAGAAGGAAAAGAAGAAGATCTCAGGGATGAGCCACCGACGAGTCCTACAGACGTACAAGCGCCACCCGCTGATAGATTCCGCGAGCGCGAGGCACATTCGGGACGCGCTGAAGAAGAGGGAGCAGCGTACTTCACTTCCATCATGAACTTTCTCCGGGTGTACTTTCATAACGCATTACACCTCTTGAACGAGTCAACGGCTGCCCCTGGCTGCCAGAGACTTCACTGGGCTTGTGTATGACACACTCTACCACTTCTTCCCATCTATACCAACTATACTGACGTGTCCAGGAATGCGGCCTTGAGTCTCATGACGACTATGAGGAAGTACGAGCAGGCGCTCTGGACGACCTGAAGCAGGTTTTATATCGGTATGGTGTCATAATGAGATCGTCGGCCGATTTAGAATCGAATATCGAGCTCGGAGATCTATCAACGGCGGCGAATCCCCCGTCACCCGCCGCCCCGTCTCGTAAACCTTTCGAAATTCGCTGGCCATGGCAGCAGCAACAGGCTCGGGTATGTAAGCCAGGAAGTTGTCTCGAAAAGTCACAGTCAGGCTCCGCTGAGCATCATGATTACCTGCTCGCGTGCCTTCCCTTCGGGCGATACGTATCGAGGATTCTCCAGCCAGAAGTCTGCACGATCCGATCCGACCAGGACTTCTTCTCCCTTCTGAAGCTCCTCTATAACGGCAACCGCAGACGCCTATCTCTATCTCTCTTGCGAAGAGTCAAGGGGATACACTTCGTCCAGGTATTCATCATCATCCGCCCCCCCCCCCCCCCCCCCCCCCCCCCCCCCCGGCGTGCCAAACTTATTTGACTGAGTGAGTATCGAGTTCTGAAGATGATGATGGTTCCATCTAGTTCGATATGCTACGCACGGAGGTCGCTGATATACGCTCGCACCCTGCCCTGCCGCCCGAGGGCCTCAAAGACCAGTACATGTACAACCCGATGCCGGCGGACCTGATGCCTCCAGTTGGGCCTAATCTGCTGGCGCATTTCTTCGACCACCCGAAACACGCTAGCGCTCTGCCCGACTTGTATCAGAGAATACCCAAGAAGCTGAGGGAGAAGCTGACCCCATGTCAGGTAACGGGCATGTCAACGGGGTGGGGTATACAGTTCGTTGAGGGTATAGACCCCTTCGCGTTCTTCCTTTGCGGTTGCGCGTGTTTTCTCCTCTGCCTGCTCATTGCGGTCGTGTGGACGTCGGCCAAGCAAGATGTTCAAGGGGGCTTCGGTATAGGGGGCTTCGTCTTGGCGTTTATGGTGTTTTGTGGGGGTGTTGTTCACTCTTCGATCGAATCCTAGGGCCAAGAAGTTGTGATTGCAAGCCACTAGGTTGAGAATCTCTGTATGTACAGGTGATCCATGTGAAAATACCACGCTTATTCCCTCGCCGTTCATCTCTCTTGCCTTTGTAGATCATTGTTTTGGTTGTGCAATGGACTTACCCAGCCATCAACATAACTAGTTGTTCATTCATCGATCCAATACGAAGGAGTGTGATTACTTTTTTACCTTAATGATGGTCTTACGCATTTGTATTGCACGAGGATGAGATGATAGGGCTCTATGCTTACGTACGCAAATGAATTGAATGAATCCTCTGGTCTATTGATGATGCATAATAAAGAAGAAGAACAGAAAAGGGGCTGGAACAAGCCTGAGACCAATTAATCGTACAGAATGGGTCGACACGTGACCTAGACAAGGGGTAACATCACGTGCTCCCCATATTCATACTCAGCCCAAATCCTTCATTGAGTTTACTCCTATGTTCTGGTCAGCTTTCCCTAAAACACTTTAGCTTAGTAAGTAGATATGTATATCTACTCTGCGTTATCACTCGTGACATGTCTGTCTACAAAGTCCACCACCATAGTGTTGGATCAGCCAAGGATTTGGCGGGCCATTGAGAATCGATAGATTAAGACTCGATAGCGGCAGTCTATTGCTGACGCGTCCGGTACACACCGATAGCCTTGGCCAGCACTTTGTTCCCCTGCATTGCTACTCATATGACGACACAAAAAAATTGGTCGCTATTCCCTATAAGACGCGAGGCGACGGCGACGAATACAGCATGGGCCTGTGTGCATCTGGCTCAGTTTCAATCCCAAACATCATAGACCAGGAGTTTAAAGAAATTCACATGGTACTTGATGGCTCAGATGAAGAGGCTGATATGAAGTGGCGATTTGGCTTTTACGTTGAGAATAACGTGGGCAAGGAGCTGACACTGGTGGAGGTTATCCCCCGTGAAAGCTGGATAGAAACGAAGGGCATCTTGCTACTTCCCAACAACGATATTGCTTCGACGGGGCTTCAACAAATCTGGACAAAGCTTCGACAGTAACGAGACGATGACCACGACTTCATACTCGTTCTCGAGTTCTTCTGGCATGATTCAGAGCCCAGATCACGTTGCCACCTCATGATCTCTAAGAGGGAGATCAAACTAGAAGACATTAGTCAAGATTTTGGTCATATCGCGGGAGATGATCTCGAGAAAACCTCGGCTGGTATTGACGCTTTCAACCTGGCAGTTAAGCTCAAACGAGAGCGTGTGGGCAAACAAGACATGTTTGTGGTCAAGCTCGTTCAGGCTAAGGAGACGCCAGACACATACGATGTCACGTGGGAGATGAATAGGCTATACCTCGAGCGACAGCGCGCCAGGGCATACCGGCACTACCATCAAACAGTAGTTCAGGCGAAGCCCTTGGAGTCGAAGAAGGAAGAAAAAGTACATGCGCAGAGATCGATCAGGAAGCGAATTGAGGAACTCGATCTTAATAGTCGTCTTGCGCAATTGCATTACACATTGAGGAACTCGATGAGAAAATCAACGCGTTGCAATGAGAACGACAAGTGCTACATGACGAGGAAGAGAAATTGACTTCGGAATTGGCAAATCTTGCGTCCGAGGCTGGAGAACTTCAAAAGCGAGTTGTATCATGTGTGGTCGAAGCCCAGGCGTTGAATGGCCAATACGAGAAGCAATTCGAAGAAACCGCGAAACCCCAAAAAGGGCGAGAGGGATCGTTGTCATATCATGATCACAGCCATTGTGGATGCAACATCACCATAAACCACTTCAATAATATACCAGTCTCGATAACATACCAGCATCAATTCTCGCGGGATCTGAAGCCTGACAGCCGAAGCCTATTATTATTCTATCTTGCCCATTCAGATTGTCATGTGTTTGTAGACGCAAATACGATCCTGAATGACTCCATCAATCTTCTTGAGCCAGTTGGTGGCTGTAGTCCTATCAACCATGAAGTTGTCAAGTATCATCTTTGGTTATCATGTGTCCGTTTCCCTTGGCACTTGACTGGAATATAGGAAGTAAGGCAGAATGGATCGAGAAAAAACTTTCTTCCCATCGCTCTTACGGAGGGTTGAATTGTCATTCCTCCTGTAATAGGTGGCATAAATCGTGCTACGGGTTGCGAGGTGCAGAATGCCATTCGGAATTCTAATAGTATCATTGCACACCTTTCATTTAAAGTACACCCGTAATAAATATTTAGTCTCACGCTCTGTTGAGTTGCTGTTATCCTTGTGCAATACAATTGCGCAAGACCACCATAAAGATATCACCACATAAAAGTGCAAATCTCTAAGCCATCCAGGCGTCTAAAGGAAAAGACAATATACCTAATTCAGTATATAAAGTCATTGACTAGAAATTATATTTCTATTAATTTTCTCCTAAGCTACAAAAGGCTACTAGTAAGCTTGCACCATGTGCCAGAAAAGTACGTGATATGAATAACTCAAGAGCGGGTGGCGGGACGTCCCGGACATGGATAATGGCCGATATATTGGGCCTTACCGTCTTTCAATGGGTCAGCCGTGGATCCGCTAGTGCAAATGGACCCTAGATACTCGGTACACATTAGGTATCAAGAGGATGATAACCTTACCTCGTAAATACGACGGATTACTGCGGTTCGTTAAAGTATGCATACAAGGTTCCTCGTTTAGCCAACCGATGTATACGACTGCCCAGACGCGTGGCGCCCTGCGCTCAAATCTATATAAGAGTCTCATAATAAAACCCCTTAATTCCACGGGCTCCCGGAGTATTCAAAACTCGGTCGGTCATCTATGATTTCTTGATGGTCCTGTGACTTCAATCTATATCCCAATTTGAAGCCATGACTCTCCCCGCAGCTTCAATCCCGTATGGAAAACGCTTACTACCGGCGGTGATAGATGAGTTGGCGCTGAACGACCCCAATCGACCATGGGCGTCCATCCCAATCGACGACAACGACCTGTCCAAAGGTTACGAGGATATTTCTTACAGGACGCTGGCCAACGCGATCAACAAGCTAGCACACTTCGTCGTGTCCAAGGTCGGCCCGTCCTCCAGCTTTGAGACGATTGCCTATCTCGGCATCCCTGACCTGCGTTATCACATGCTCAGCATGGCGGTCTGTAAGACTGGCCACAAAGCGCTCTACTCCTCGCAGTTCAACAGCTTGTCCGTTCACCTGGAACTCATGGAGAAGACAGAGTGCACGGCGCTCTTCTCGGCAGCCGGCGCTCAAGTTGGGGGTATCCTGGAGAGGAGGCCTATGCCACACGCAATCATACCAGAACTTGACGATCTCCTAGGATCGGGGGAAGAGGCAAAACCCTACCCGTACACCAAGACCTTCGAGGAGGCAGCCAACGACCCGTACCTCGTTGTTCGGTACGTATAGATCCGTGTTGCTGATTGATCTCTAACCCCCTTTTGCTTGAAACCTCTCGCACTAAAAGCCATTGCTAACGGGATTCTAGTATGTGAATTACTCTTCGTGTTTCTTCCTGAGGACTCATGAAGTACAATCACCAACTCACAGATCTCAATAAAACAGATTCTAGTGGAACAACAGGAGCCCCTAAGCCCTTCTTAGTGAATCACGCGTATGTTGCGGCTGTCGACAGGCAGATCCTACTCCCTGCTGTCGATGGCTGGACTCACTCCACGAGAATGTCTCATCCGGGCATGGGGGTCCGCTTCCTTGCCGTTACCCCCCCTTCTCATGTAGCCTCATCCGTCGGCGCCATGTACAGTAGCGTATTTGGCGGAGGCGTTTTTGTCCCTGGATTGCGCAACCGCAGCGTCGCCACGAGTGACATTTGCGATATACTCGACAACGCGAGAGCTACGCAAGCCATCTTCACGCCATGGATGATGGAGGAAGTTGCCCGGAAACAGAATGCACGGGATTATATCCAGCCTCTTAGCCTTGTATTTTTCGGCGGTGGTAAGTCGAGCCCACTTCGAGAAGAAGAAAAAAAAAGACCTTCCAGGAAGGATACTGGCACAAGCTAACGATTCCGAAGCTGCTTTGTCGCCTTCGGCTGCTGAGGTATGGGCCAAGTATACGCGCATCCTGAACTACTTCGGGTCGTCAGAAACCTTGGGACCTCCACAGCTTGAAGGGGCAAACGAGGATCATAAATATGTTTGTTTTGATGTCGTCAACGGGGGTCTTGAGTTCCGTGAGGTCGAAGCTGATTTTGTCTCGGACGAGGGCGAGGCGGTGAAGGTGTATGAGATGGTCATGAAGTTGACACCCGAATCCGCCCCTTATGCCAATTGGCATGCCCGCATGGGGATCACGCTTGACTCACGAGAGCCGCCATATCCTGAGCACAAACCTGGTGATCTCTGGATACCACACCCAGACCCGAGCAAGGCACCATATGCATGGCGCTTTGCAGGTCGCACAGATGACTTGATAACTTTTTCCTCGGGAACCAACTTCCAACCAGCACCGATAGAGACATCGCTGACCAGCCATCCGTTGGTACGAGCTGCGCTCGTCGTCGGTAATGGACACAAGCAACCCTTAGCACTGGTCCTCCCCACCGAAGATGCTGGCCCTGACGCAGCCGACAAGATTTGGGAGGAAGCTGTAGCACCGCAGAATGATAAAATTCCCGTTCACGGGCGGGTTGCCAAAACGCACGTAATCCTCGCACCAGGTGCGGATTTTGTACGGACAATCAAAGGTAATGTTGTCAGGAAGCTGACAATTCAGAAGTTCGCAAAGGAGATTGACAAGGTCTATTCAAGGTATGGTGATGAGTGGCAGGGAGCCGACAGGTCCAAAGTGGTTTAACGTACTGGGCTTTGGCCCCCCTCAGAGCAGAGTTTATCGAGCTCAGATATTTACTAAGCACTTTCGAAACGGTGCATAAATTGCCAATATGCGTGATATCAAGTCAGAAGATCATGGACCTTATACACAATCAGCCCATAACGCGTCGGGCTCCAGGTAATCTGAACCTTTTCTATGAGGCCATGATTGGTGTAGCCTCACATTCCTAGCTACCTTGGTAAATCACAGGATACCAATAGTATAGGTGACTCACTATATTCTTTCAACTATTTCAATGTAGATTCTTCAGTCTCCAGTTCATTATTCCTAGCTTGCGTAGATAGTGTGTATAGTTTCCTACGAAGGCGAAGGGCCGCGAAGGCTCCTCCCCAACCAGCCTTAAGACATGCATACGCAGCACCAAATGTTGACAAAAGGGGTGTTGGAAATAGCCAACGATAGTGTTCTCCAAGATTTCAATGCATGTTACTTCCAGATCCTCATTTTGGCGTTCATGGAGGTAATTCGAGACAGAACCATAGGTTGCTGTCTCAGATCAGAGTCAAAATTAGGCTCTGTCAAATGAGCAGAACAAAGGAGCCCGGTCATGCTCCTGTATTCCAAGCAATAGGAAGCTGGTTCTAGAACTTAGAATATTAAGTGTGCCTGTTGGCGACTGATCATCTAAGTCTATATAAGGGCTAGTCTTTCGCCAGATGATAATCCAGTCACATCATAAAGTTGTCCACAGTACCTCCACTGAACCAGCAGAGCATTTAAGCACCAGCAGCCACTTCTATCTCATAACTGTCGGGAATCAAAACTTTTTGCGGCAATTCTTCGACCTAAGAAGCAAAACTCATATCCACAATTTACACAAGAGAGATAGCATCGACATAATGAAGTTATCGACGGGAAAGTTCTATCACAAAGCGGAGCCTAAATATGCCCCATTCGCCCAGGAGAAGATAACTGTTGATGACTATGGCTACAAGCCTCGAGATCTCCTTAAGTTCTCCATCAAATCATTTTACCAGAGAACTCAGAAAGATCGCAGCACAGTACAAGATAAAGCCCGTATTGATATCATTAACAAAATCAAGGAACGCCGCGGGGCATACGATAGACCACGAGATGATGAAACCAACGAAAAAGAGCTCCAAGAAGATGTCATGCACTTCATTCGATCCCTGGATGAATTCTTCTTTCACGGTTCCCTGGAAGAACATTTGAAGATCAACACAGGGTTTAGAGTGGCCGGCATCGATCCCATCTCCAAGAAACCATGGCATGGGGAGTCTGTACCGTATACCACAAAAGGCAAACAAGGGAGTCAGATGACCATCGACATCGGAGACAAGGAAAAAGTCTTCGACATTCTCACCATCCTGGGGAACTTGATGCACGAAATGGTCCACGCCTGGTTCCAGGTCTTCAGCTGCGATTGCGAGCAGTGCAATCGCGCGGTACTCAACACCATCGGCCTCCCCAATGACGGTCACGGCCCACACTTCTTGATGCTCCACGCACTCATCGTGCAGGAGATGCGACGCTGGGACCCCGTGCTCAGCGGATTCCTGGAGGCCGACTGCCCCGAAGGACGCATCAGCAAGTCCGCCGAATCCCGTGCCAAAAAAGCGATGGGGCAGCTCACTCCCGAGAAACGCGCAGAGTACACGAGGGTCCGCAGCGCGGCACAAGCAAAACGGGACTTGATTCGCATCACCGCCAACAGCCATGTCTATGTGGACCCGCGGTTCAAGCTCAGACAGCTCATGGAGGAGGACCAGCTACTCTCGCAGCAGAAGCGAGACTTGGAAGCGGACAAGGATATGACGGAGCGCGGCCGCAAGGAGAGAGAGACGTCTGGCGACTCTGACGATGAGTCCGCTGCGGGGCCAGTATCCGAGGAAGGGGAAGAGGAGGATGCTATCGAGGGATCACCCGAGGCGGAGGACACGACGACCAAGGAGTAACTCCTCGAGAGAGCTAAAAACGGAAGGATGCTCTTGGGACCAGACCAGAAGCTCTCTCGAGCTGACTTTCATACCTATGTACTACTCGCCGAAAGGCTTTACCCCAGCTACATCATCATCCCCGCCCTACTCTTTACCACCACTCATCAGCAACAGCACTGGGGTTTACCATAGCAGCACTCTGGTGCGCAGGAACTGGATCAGGCAACAGCGGTTTCATGGGATTGAATTTTGGAGTTTAGGCGTGTGGATAGACGGACATATTTTCCTTGGTTATCATCTGCTTTAGGACAGAATTGCAATCGGGTTGGCTCTGAAATACTTACACGGGTACCCAGATACAGCATCATACTTAGATGCAGGCTTAGCAAGGCCAAAACGAATAGAGTTTTTTCTTCATTGTACTCAAATTTTGAATGTTCTCGAATACTTGGGGGTATGTTGAGACGTTTGAGTACGGTTGACCTGGCTGAGTGACATTTTCAGGGGCTCGGCTGTGCCTTTCCCTCCTTCCCCAGTTGTGTGTTCCAGGAGTCATGATCATAACTGTGGTTTATGAAAATCGATCTTAAGAAGTTATTTAGTATAGACTATTGGAGGGTGTTAAAATTTACTATAGCACAGTAAATTCCCCGACGGTACATTCCTAGATTTGGAAGGCTACTTGCCCCTGAATCTCTTGGGGTATCAGCAAAAACACTGAGGGGCGGAAATAACCCTACTTCAAGATGAGAAGGAAGTATCACTCGTTGCATAAGACTTTTATCGGGAGCCTTATATCTGCTTAGAGTATTTGAGCCCAGCGCAGTCGAGTGCTACTTAGTTTTGGTCTACAAAATCCTTTTACCCCTTTTCAGCCCCTGATGACGGTAGGTAGTGGCTGACAAATGGCTGTGGCGCTAGAAGCATCCAGATACAGTGTGCGCCACATAATGAGTGAAGTGCGATGATTGGTCAGCCACAAAAGCCAAGCTTTGAGCTTGAACTCTTGAATATCCACTCCAGCCATCTTTGGTCGCCAGAAGCTTTGCCTCTCCATCAGCAGTTCAACCTCGACATCAACATCGACAACCACGCAAACAACCGGGCCAGCAATTACTCACTGTAATACGCGGCTTATAGGCGAACAATTCACTCCGGTGGCGTCAATTCTGACAGCAGCAGTATAATACTCCACAACCTCAATTGAAAACACACCCCATCGCAATCTTCATCTCGGAGCCAACCCGCAACAGAATACCTCACACGTCCTCCTCGCGCAACCTCGATCCCGCGACATAATAATCCACCATGGCGAACTTCCTCGCCTCCATCTTCGGTACCGAGCAGGACAAGGTCAACTGCTCCTTCTACTACAAGATCGGCGCGTGCCGCCACGGCGACAGGTGCAGCCGCAAGCACGTCAAGCCCTCGTACTCGCAGACGATCCTGCTTCCGTCCATGTACCAGAACCCGGCGCACGACCCCAAGAACCGGCTCACGCCGGAGCAGTGCATGAACCACTTCGACGCCTTCTACGAGGACCTGTGGTGCGAGCTGTGCAAGTACGGCGAGCTGGAGGAGCTCGTCGTGTGCGACAACACCAACGACCACCTGATCGGCAACGTCTACGCCCGCTTCAAGTACGAGGACAGCGCCCAGGCCGCCTGCGACGAGCTCAACTCGCGCTGGTACGCCGGCCGCCCCATCTACTGCGAGCTGAGCCCCGTCACCGACTTCCGCGAGGCCTGCTGCCGCCTCAACAGCGGCGAGGGCTGCGTCCGCGGCGGCTTCTGCAACTTCATCCACCGCAAGAACCCGACCCCCGACCTCGACCGCGACCTGACCCTGAGCACCAAGAAGTGGCTGCGCCTGCGCGGCCGCGACGAGAAGAGCGCGAGCAGGAGTCCCAGCCCCGAGCCCACGCGGAAGCGATACTAGGAGGATGGAAGATCCATCCGATGTAAAGTCGGGGACGGGAGCGCGTAGAAACAGAATATGAAGTCATTCACGAGACTGGGGCTGGGTTATTGGCGTGCTTCGTCGACATTCCGAGCACCTCGTCTGACGGAAGGCATTCGGGACGGTGGTGTCTCAGATCAAGGGAGACACAGTGAATGGCGGTGAATCGCCAAGGGGGAATGGCGAACCATGAGGGGAATCCGTTTGCCGCAAGTAGGAACGATACCCTTTTCACCTACTGCATCTTCGGCATCAGGTGCATGCATGCATCTACCAGCCAGTCGCAGAGTCACCATCAACAACAGCAAGAATCACCAGGATGAGAGGTCTACATTTTTCCAACCCAAGTAGGGTTAATCCCCACCAGCTCTTTCTCCGCGAAGGACCTGGGAACGGCACTACCTTCTCTGATAAGACACCCGCGTCAGTGTCCATCCAGCTATAAATATGTCAAATTATCTAGTCAAGCAAAGGAGGGGGCGGCTAGGTAAATTGGGAGGAGGGTTCCGGCAAAACGAGAACGGCGTTCAAGGAGGTGGCGGAAACCGGGAGTCAATAGGCCAAAACAAAAAAAAAACCACCTAAGTAAATATATTTTCTGTCAGGTACACACAATGAATTGTGGTTTTTTCCTCCTATCTGATATGAAATTGACACCAGCCGGAATTACCAAGCTCAGTATCTATACTACAACTTGCACTCACATTCGCACTCACATAGTCTTTACTTCATAAGCATTTTTTTTTCTCATGATGCGTCTCTCTGTTATCTGTCAACACCACTCTGCATATTTATCTCCTTGCTACTCTGGGCAGCTTGTCCTCTTATATTCCTCTCCTCCTTGTGTCGTCCTTATCTTAGTAGTACAGTACAAAAAGCGCGTTTAACCAGCCAAGCTTTGACGGCAGAACTTGAACCGGGCTTATGATCTTGTTACCCCTCCCCTCCAAGCTCATTCTTCTTTTCTCACTGGTTATGGAGAAAGAGAGAGAGAGAGAGAGAGAGAGAGAGAGAGAGAGAGAGAGATCACGGTGATGAGGAAAACAACCATCCTATTCGATCCGATCCAACCCCGGTCCATACCGTCCAATCTGATCTGATCCCGACCAAATGAACCGCCTCCGGAGAATACGAGTTTGTTCTTCCCAAGCCCTGGGCCATCATCATCATCATCGTCATCACTGCATCAAGGTAGTCAAACTTCTCATACTCATCCCACTTCAGACCCGTGACCCCGGACCTATCAGATTAAATCATGATTCCCGTGTCCAGCCCCTGTCCCCTTTGCCGTCACTTGATGTGGTAAGTCCCTCTTCAGGTCCCCGGTAAAATCGATCAGGGGACTCCCATCCTCGGGTTTCCTCCTTGTAGACGTAGACTCCAGCAATGCATGGATATCATCAGTATCAACCTTGCCAGTACTATCTCTTCCCGCCGCCTTTTTCTCCGCAGATTCGGCCGCGGCATCAGTCTGGCCGAAGTCTATCAGATCGTTGGGCGAGTCCTGTGAGGCCGGCTTGCCAGCCGTGCCGGGATTACCCGCTGATGCGCCTGGTGGCATCATCTTATAATCACTGGGTTTCTGGCCTGGTATTATGGGGTATACAGACATGATCTGCTCGGCTTGTTTGTTGGGTTCCGGGGCGTCGCTGGTAGTAAACTTGATTAGCATCCACCTATCAGCCCATGAAGGTACGGGACTAGACTTACATGTGTGCGTTGATGATCCATTCCAGATCCTCCATACCCTCTTCATGGTGACCGGCTCCCCCCTTGACGCGTCGAAACAGTCTAGGGTGCCACTCTACACCGGCCGCTGCTCGGTTGGCTGCCTCCTCTCGTTGCCTGTCCTCTATCTTGGTCTTCTCGTCGGTGGCCAGCTCGTGGTTCTTCTGCTTGACGGCCAGCGCCGTCTTCTGCCATAATTTCTGCGATTCGCGCTCGTCTTGTTCCTCCACGGGACGAACCAGGGGCTTGGAAGGTCTAGCTTTTTGGCCATCAAAAAACATGTCTTTCTTACCCGTCTGCATGTAATGTTAGTTTTATAAGCACCGTTTGAAGATATGGCGGTTTCTCACCCTGAGATCTTTGATGAACATTTCTTCGCTCCATAACCCGGAAAGTTCGAACAGTGCTTCCCCTGTATGCTCGTTCTTTATCGTACCACCGATGGCATTGTACGTCCCGCTTACCCATCCTTTGGTCTTGAAATCGATATCGGCGGTTAGGCCCAGCTCGGGACACCGGACGAAGCTGTGGTCGCCCAACTCATATTTCATATTACCAAATAGAATACCCCTCGCGTACATATTGGGTTGCGTTAGAAAGCTGGAGTGCCATGTGTCAGCATCGAACGATCAAATCAGAGAAAATTATAGTAATGGGCCTACTATCTCTCTCCCTTGTTGGGATCCTTGCCATGGTTCAACAAGGTAAGCACAGCGATACCCTCCATCATGCTCGCGGCCGAGTTGCCCAAGAATTTGCTCCTGGGTTTGAGGGTTCCGTCTATGCGGATATGGTGTTCGGGATCCATGTAGAAGTAGCTGGACTTCGGGGGGTGGTGCGAGGTCTGCTCGGATATGTAGTAGGCTCGGGTCTGATCTGCCAGGTCCCAGTAGCAGGTGTAGATTTCACCAAGGATTGGGTTGAGCGGTTTCTTGACACCTCTATTTGTCTCTAAGTCAGAAAATAGCTTCTGGATGTTGGGTTCACGCGCGGATAGCTTACGGGGGTCTGATATGCCAGCCGCTGAGGTAGAATTTGACGACGGATACAAAGCGCGCGATCGGGTCCTCGATGTCGGGGATGGGGAGGAGCATCTCTGGGTGGCACATGAAGCTGACAGCGAACCATGTCAGCACTTTCTTTTCTTGTTTCTTTCTCGCAGGATAAAGGGGAGAGGCCGGGCGCAGGCACGCACTTTGTAATACGCTCCAACATGCTTCGCGGCTCGAGGATGAAGGTAGGCAGGACTACCCGGCTCAGGTCGGCGCCCGGTCGAAGTTGGGAGATGATGTGTGTAAGCACTGGGCGGGCATGAGTACAAAGCGCGCAACATGGACGGAAAATGTGTCTCTCGACATACCGTTGCCCTGATCGGGCTCGATAACCTGGCTATCATCCTCGACGTCGCCGACACTGCCATCGAAGGACGACCTGCTGCCTGCGAAAGGAGACGGATGTGAGCGACGGCGTTATGGTGGCGATCAAGGATCAAGCCGGGGGTTAAACACATACTAGCATTCGAGGTGGCCCGACGACGGCGTGTAAGACCTGAAGTGATTTTTCCTCCGTGCATGTTTGCTTTTTGAACTCGTCGTTGGGAGCTATGGGTAAGGTAGGAAGGATGGTTATTCTTGGTTGTAGCTCAGGCTAGGTATGTAATAAGGTAATAAGAAATGCCAATAAAAGAGAAAGGATTGCGACGACGGCGACGAAGCCAGCAAGGAGCAGGAGGCAGGCAGCGCAGCCCCTCTTCCCGAGCTGCGTTCCAAGGTTGGTTGGTCGGGTCGGGTTCGCAATGCGTTATCGATAGAGGGGTCAGTCAGAGAAGCCGATGACCTCACAGACCTCTCCAGGTCTTGTCCTTCAAGGGTTCTTGGGGGCCTCGTGATGTTTTCTTCGAGATAGATCGTCTCTCGAGAGAGAAAGAGATAATGATGGTTCAACGGCAAGACCAGAAATTTGATAAAATCTTTTTTTTTTTTTTTTTAGAAAATGAAGTTGTTTGGTGTTTGGTGTTTGGTATATGACTGCTTTTGTGGCCAGACCAGAGACCAGATTTATTCGTCACTTGTCCAAGTCTGCCTAGGTTAGTACTCCTTAGCTTGTCCCGTTCGTGTATGCCGGAGTAGAAATTCCTTCGAGGCAAGGTAGATAGATAAGTAGGTAGATATATTTCGTTGTGCTTGATTCTGGTAGTTAACGAGATGGCATCACCTCAGCGACCTATTTATAATGATAAATGGACAGCTCTTAGTATGCGCGCGCGAGCAAAGAAATACAGCTGGCTATGATTTAGATTCTGCCTAGGTAGGCAGGCATATCGGAGCAGTCTTCAAGGTTACCTCCAGGGCTCACACTTATTCCAATGTACAAATGACGAACAAGTTCACCAGCTTGAAAGCCACGAGGGGTTGGCCCCATCAGGGGGTATTTATGACGTAATGACGTAAGGACGCTGACAGCCGTCCATTTCATTTGGGGCGAGAATAGGGGGAGAATGTTGCATGCGGCCTTCGCAATTCCATGTCAGACAGACATTCTTTGTTCTTTGCAGAGTCGAACAAGCTAGTCGGTCTGACAAAGTATGGATTTCGCAGTTCTGCTTTCTACTCTTCAAGCGATCAGCATACACTAATAAACTAACGGGTAACCTTCTAACCTTCATACCTTCATGTCGGGTGACTTACACAAAACCCAGAGAGCCAACTTCATCCCAGCTCCCAAAGCGTCCTCCAGTCGACAGAGCCAATCATACCAAGAATGATACAATAAACATCAGCTGCGGCAGCACAGCAATCCTTCATTCATTCCCCTTGACAAGTATACTTCTCTCTTACTATAGTCCTTTTCTATCTCTCTCTCTCTCTCTCTCTCTCTCTCTCTCTCTCTGTCTCTCTCTCTTTTTTCATATCAAATCAACATATCTAGGTTCAATGGGTATGACTTCTAAATTTTATAGTGCAGGAATTGCAGCCCTTGGGGAGGCATACATCTCATTTCTCCTCGTCTATCACCATCTACCGACCCAGGTGGACGAAGGTACCAAGCAACAATAATAGTGATACCCCCGTATTCATAACCTTTCTTTTTTTTTGGCATCTTCGTCACCCCCAGACCTACGAACTTCTCCTTTTCGCAAGTCATGTTTTCTGCTTTCTGCTTAATGATCATATGCTCATTTTCCATTCGTTATCTCGCCGCCTCATAACTTCTACCTCCTCCCAGCTGTATTGTTTACTTGCCTCTGCTCAGCCGTGACCCCTTGACCGGAGCCGGAAGAATCGAACAAAGCCGGTCTCGTTCTGGTTACTCGTCAGCCAATACTCTCTCTCAACAATAATAATGATGTGGAATACTTACCCATGCTGTCGTCAAATAGAACAGTGAGATCATCGTGTTCTCCCGCATAATCCATCTGATCTAGAGACAAGAACGCCATGTCGTCCGTCTTTCCGCCTCCTTCCGTCGGGAGCCTCGGGAGCGGGAACTTCGCATCTGCCAGCTTGAGTCCCGCCTTCCCGTTCTTACTGAACGACTCAAAGACGTCTGTCCCCTTGAGAGCAAAGCCCATGCACTGGCCATGGTGCCAGTCCTCGAAGAATGCTAGCATCTGCACCGTCCGCTCCTGCTGCACCACTTGGATACGTGTCGTTCCAGCCTCCCACTTCTTGTGGATCGGCACAACCATTCTCCGTCGAGAGACGTTGAAATTCGCTGCAATTCCATCAAAGAGTACACTGTAACCCGTCAAGCCCGCTTGGAATGCATGCAGATCTTTGAAACTTGGGAAACGATATGTGCGAACGCTCTGGCCATTCTGGATCGTATTCTGTAGGTTGACAAACTCCTTAAGAGACTCTCGAGGGACAAGAGTCTCCATTATGGATATTGTCATATCGAGCTGTCGTTGTCTGAGAACTTGTAATGTTAAGATGTCCTTGGTCCCAAGCCTCAGCCTCATCTCTCCGGGACCGATATTGACTCGATCTGAGATGGTGCTGACAACACCAACACCGCTCTTATCCATAGAATCAATTTCAACCCTCAGTTTCTCCGCCAACACTGTTGGGGGGTTGTCTCCAGCATATTTATCGTTGACAATACGCGCTCGTTGCCATGGAAGTCGTTGGACCGCGGCGAGCCCGCCTCGCGAGTCCGTAATTGATTCTGACATGATCATGCCCTCTAGTGGAACATCTGCCACGACTTCTTCGTCTTTATGGACGTAGGTATTGCTGATCAATCTCAACAACTTCTCGCGTTCCTGATCGTCGTTGAACGACATGACCATCCGCCCCTTATCCTTCCCATCATTGAACTCCACCTGAAGCAAAGGCGAGCGTTGGTCGCCCCTCAAAAGCGCAAACACGATAGGTAGTTGTGGTGTGTAAACGTGAGATACACCGCTCAGCGTCCTGATCTTCGCGCCCGTCACGACCGCGACCCGGTATCCTCGATGGAACGTCCTCGTCCCGGTGGGACTTCCCTCCTTCAATAATCGCTCGAACAAAACCAGTTGACATGACCCTACGGGATCCTTTGGAAACACCCTGCTTTGCGGATTGGCGTCAAAGTAGTGAAACCCACGAAGGGTCACCGAGTGTATCACGGCCTCGTCTTTTCTCGGGTATAAGGACGCCTGCACTCTGTTGGCGAAATCGTAGATACTCCACAGCATCCGGAAATCTTGCTGTGAGCACTGGACAAGAAGCATAAAGCCCCGCGGCATCCTGACGTCGAGCGCACAAGCCTCAGGTCGCCACCTGACATCTTGCCAGGTCGGCCCTGCGCCCTTTTCGGTTTGTATACGCAGAGATACTGTACTATTTTGGCTTGCAATAACGAAATTCAAATTGGTATCGTTCTGCAACCGAACAATTGACAGTACGCATTGGAAATACGTCCGATCAGACGTGTTGCCTTGTTCCATCAGGTAGACTTCGGGGGTCACCCTTCCGTAATTGAAAAATTTGTTCGAGTCACCAAGGGGCAAAGCCTCGAGTGCCTCCATGGTGTGGATGGGTTGTTGCACGGCAGCTAGCGCAGAGCCCCATCTGCCATTTAATAGAGCCACGATGTCTTGACTCAAAGCCGGGTATTCTACCCAGATGGCCTTATCCATCGTCTGAGGGAGAAAGGGTTCTTCGGGTGGCAGAAAGCCGTTACGTTGCATGGAGCCAGATAACTTCCTTAGACTCGATACCAATGCATATCTGGTATCACCAAGTTCGCCGTCAACGGGACTGTACTTCCCTTCAGCGATTTCGGGAAGCGCCTGCTCCGTCAACCAGTACCCTTTCGACAGATCAGTATACGCCTGGTATCTTCTCATAAGGCTCTTGGTTCCGTCCGGGTCGGCCGGACGATCCCGAATACACGTTTCGAGGGCTATCCTCCCCTTCAAAAACCACCACAGTGCAGCTCGGCAGAGATCTTCGGGGCGACACGTCCCCAGTGGCCGGTACTGTTCAGCATGAAGACGAAACAACTCATACAGGTGTTTAGTACGTGCAAGGAAGACTTCAAGAGCATCGTCTCCTGCAGCGGCGGCGGCAGCGGCATCATTGCGGCTGCTGGCCTTCTCTGGTGGCGTGGTACGATATCCACGCAATGAAGGATTATGCATGATCGATGTGGCTTTGTGGGAGAGATCGGACGTTGAGTGAAGAGAGCTCGAGTACGTGGACGATGGGCTTTCACCGAGATGACTCGTATCGAGACGCAACTCATCGGTAGAGACTATAGGGCTCTTGTCGAAATCCGGGGGCGTTTCCTGCGGGGGGATGGGAGGTAAAGGCGATCTTAGAGGTGCATCCTCGTACGACGGTGGTGGGAGAGGCGATCGCAGAGAAGGATTGCGTGCCGGCGGTGGTTCTTTTGAAGGTTCCCTGGAGGGTTCTCTTGAGAGCTCCCTGGGTGAGAGTCCTAGTGGGGTTCTCGTGGACTGAGTTCGTAGTACTGCAGAGACAGATTCTCCGAGTGAGGGTGTGGGTAATGGCGGAGCTCGGTATGATTGCGCTCTTGATAAATAAGACGCATCTTCCACCGTTGCCGGAGGGAACTGTGGTAAGTCCTTGCGGCGCGTTGGCGTCCCCCGGACCGGCTCGGGAGAAGAGCTGTGATCGTCCCAGTCATGATGCGAGTTGGCGCTCGCGGACCTTGCCTCAGCGAACGCCCTAGCTTCTGCTTGCCTCTGCTCTTGTTGGTGGGTCTCAATGAATGAACGACGATTCTCGTCTTTATGGGGGTCTACGCCTAGAAAACGGGACTGCACCGCCTCGCCGGCAGGAATAGTGCGCGGCTTAGGAGGCTCGGGGGCTGGAATGGGTGCGGGCCCCGGTTCCTCGAGCCTGAAGTCGGATATCGAAGAGAAACCGGTCTGGGTCCTCCGAATGGGGCCGGGCACGAACCCATTGTCGCCTTTCTGCACCTCCTGATAAGCGCCCACCTGCCTTGCGTATTGATGACCTTGTTTCGTAGGCGGTATAGGTGCCGATAGGGGTACCGATCTGGATCGTTTTCTCCTCCCGATCTCGGCCACGGCGGTCTCGCACTCATCACCGCCCTCGCCAATGACTTCGGGGTAGCTATCAGCGAAGCGGACTACCAGTCCCTTCTGCTTCCTAGGCCGTGGCGGACTATGTGAACGGGTGCGGTGGGATATGGGCAAGCTCTGTTGGGAGCGGCTGTCGACGACGTTGAGAGCCTGGGGGTACCGTGTGGCCCGAGAAGTATCGAGCGCTAGGGTCGGGGGCCCGGTGGAAGTAAATGGCGGCGGCGGTGGAGGGGGGTGTGTCACGTTCAATCGGTCGGATTTCCCCAAGAAATCGGAGATCTCGTTGGCGCTCTCTTCATTTGTCAATTTCCTTTCCCTCGCGCCGCTTGTCTTTGCAAAGATCTTCCCCATAAGACGGTCTCTTCGCGAGGAGCGGCCACCCTCGGCCGGAAATTCGTTCTCCATGTTCAGCTGTGGGCGGTGGTGTGTTGGCGGGGCACATGTGCTCGTGTCTGGGATAGCGGGAGGACCCCTTTGTTCCTATGGCAGGACGGGAACCGCTGAGACTGATGATGGAATGCACGTCAGAATTGGTAGGAAGAATACAGGCAATGTCACTCGAGAAAGTACTAAGCGTATATTTAGTCTGGCTCGTATGCGCGTAGAGGGCGGTTGTTGGGAAGTGGTTTGGCGGTTTGGGCTGCAGGAAGATTGTCAGGAGTTCGTAGGGATGGTCGAGATAACTAAAGCCTTAGCTTGACGCAGGATCGTCGTTTACAGCGGGAACGGTTAAGTGATACAGGACAAATTACCCACTTATTGAACAGGGCCTCTTTAGCAGAAAGCGCGGTGGAATGTCGAGTAAACAGTGCCCAGGCTGCCGGGTAGCAAGGAGAAAGGAGAAATGAGAAATGAGAAATGCCAATTCAGGTCCTTCCAATCATTACATGCAGAACAGCATCGGGGGACAGGGACAGCTGTTACAAAGGGATGGTGATGGCGGATAGAGGATAGAATTGGTATTCGTCGCACCCGTGCTGGTACCCTATGGTACCTTATTATCCCCCCCAGTGGTCGATGCTTGGAAGAGGGCGGGGGGAGGTGGATGGATTCGAGAAATGTGTGGTGATGAGGGTTGTACCTTAATAACCTGCGGAGTACTCGTACGGGGGGTGCATTGGTGTGGTGTCGCGTGTCCGTCGACCTCTCGTCTCTCTTTAGCTCCCCGGACGAATTGACACGAATTGACACGACCACGTTCAATGTTCTTCTTTCAGTATGGAGTATTGTCGTCTAATGAACAACCCGCAGCATCGAAAACTTGATGAAGTGCGTGACTTTGGCGCCTCGTGCAGGTAAAAGGTGCCTGATTTGATTCGGACTGGTAGGTTGGTTTGGTTAGATCTACAAGTTTCAGAACTCCAACCAAAATAGCCCGGCCCCCGATGCTAATTACCTCTAGGTACTAATAGGTGCATAGTGACCTAATGGAAGTCCCTGAGCCCACATTTTGGTATGTACCTAGGTAGTTTCTGGCATTTGTTTTTGAGAATCTATTAAAAGCTCCAGCTTGCCGGTCGCACGTGAACCCCCATCTCTCATCAGAATTCAGGGCCTTCTTTTGTACCCTGAGGCACCTACTTTTAAGTACCTACATAAGTAGGTAGGGAAGTACCTGAACGCTACGGCCACCTAGCTTGGCCTGGATCATACCAACTCAGGGCCGCTATTTTGGGGGGGGGACCCCTTTTCCCCTTCAGCTTCTAGGTACATCCATCCCGCTGAGGCGCCGATTGCTGAGCTAACGCCTGTAGTAACGTGGGGCTTTTGTATCGAGCTGACAGCGCTGGGCGAATCTGGCAATTAAGCGCTGTCGAGAGATACGTTGATTTGCCAGACCTAGATATCCCCCCAGGAATCCCCCCCCCCCCCCCCCCCCCCCCTTTCCTTCTGCTTACCACCAGTCTAACGAATACTTTTAACCTAATATGTTACCGTTTTGGGTGGCGGGGGGGCTTCTCGTCGCCTTCCTAGACATCCTCCTTGCGAATCGGACAACACACCTGCACCTACTCGTTGGCACCAACCGCATAGCCTACGTATGTACATGTAGGCAGACAGCTTATTACACCTGCAGCGCATGCGCATGCGCATTTCGGCCCTACGACCCTGCTGACATTTGGTAGCCCTGTGCCGCATGCCCAGGGTCTAGATTCGTTACCGGACTTGCAGATATTGGATGACAAACGTACATACATAGGGAGGGACTTGCTGCCTCGATTCACCTCATAGACGAGGTAGGTGTACGTCAATCGACCATACCCATCGAGGTGAGTGAGGCCCGACAGGTATCTGTTTCTGGCGAACACTATTAGTCTCATTCATTCGTGTTCCTGACGAAATAGCCTGTCTGCCTGTCTTTGTGTGTATGTGTGTGTGTGTGTGTTTGTGGCACAGCCTCTCCGACGCTGCATACTTATCGAAACCCCCTAACCTACTGTACATCATCAGGAAGGCACCCATGACATTGAATAGCCGATACTTCCAACGTTGGAAGAAAATAGATGCGCATCCGCATCCGAATAAGGCCCCCTGACCAATCTCAGCACGGACTAGGAGCGCTTGAAATCACCTATATTTGATGCAGCAGTAAGCTGGGTTGCGTGAATCCCATTCTGGGTGGATTGGTACGTCCTTGCTGCCTCTTTTATACCGACCTAAGAGAGATAGGATAGGACGTCCTGCATTTGAGCAGCAGGATTCGGAGGATCGAACATATCACTAACTAAGTACTCACCATGTTGTTGGTGACCTGACATGCAGATCTCTCAGATTATATACCTCATTATATACTTATGTAAATACAAATCATATAGTCACAGTTCGCCGCGCCTCGCCCTCGCGCATTTTCCTGAGGATGTGCACTCGTGGCACCATCCTCGGGCCAATCCACCATCCGCCTGTCAGTGTCCTGATCGAGTCCTTGATCTGTCTCACCACCGCGCCTCTGCCGAATACTCTGTCTTGGCCGCTTTCGACGTCGCCCGTTCCTGTTGCTGCACTGCCCGGCTTGAGTATCTCAATACCTCCATAGCCCTCCACTACCCCTATTGTCTCCCATGGTCCTATGACCTTGGCGGTGTCTTCGGCGAGCACGTAGTCGAACTTCTCCCAGAACAACGGGTTGTGAAGAGTATTCTCGTCTTCCGTCTTGTCAAAGGTAAAGGTGAGAATCTCGTTGCTGGGACGCGGGTCGTTGGGCCTATAGGGATGCTGTCCGAACAGTGTGACACCCGTCATGCAGGAAAGGACATCCGTGTGCACCACAACCGTCTGCAGATCAGGTGATGATGATGATGATGTGACGAGGCTGCGCAACTCTGAGAGTGCTTCACCCCCGGGATAGTTCAATGATGAAACCACCAGCATTCCAGCGCTAATAGCAAATGACAATAAAACGGAGCCTACCACCATAGCCGTAGCCAGCGAGTATAGGATGGATTTCCCCCGACGCGTGAATATGTAGTTCGCCCCCAGGGCCGCAGCGGCTGTCAGCGGGGGTACGACATAGAAAATGAAGCGCGCCTCCTTGTGGGGCTGGATAGAGTATATGGCTACGAAAGCCAAGCTAGGTATGACCAATGCCAGCGCCTGACGCCTTGTCCCCGTGTTCCAGAGCGCGAGGGGGATGAGGACAGCCGGGCTCAGGGGGTTTGTGAGTATCTTCGGAATAGCAGAAGTGAAATAGTAATGCCAGGGCGAGACACCCCATTCCGAGGAAGAACCCAAGATGGCATTGTAGTAGAACCCCCATAACTCTGGCCACACGGGCTTCTGCCAGAAATAGGAGTCGACGGGTACTGAGGTAATTAGTGAGAATAGGAAGAAGACGATGAAGGTCGGTATAACGTCAGCAAGGGAGTTGTTGGAGAGAGCCAAGCTGTAGATGGTGGTAGTCACCAGCAAGATGGCCAGCTCGGACCTGAACACCGCTGCTGCCATGGTCAAGCTAGCAATTGCCAGCCTATACCGCTGGACTCGTGCAGGGCCGTCCGCTTGGGGTATCAGTTGCGAGAAGGCCAATGTTGTCAGTGCGAAGGCGAACATGTTGGGGAGTGTCCTCGAGGCATAATAAATGACGTGGAACTGACTGGCCTGCAGCAAAGCATACCATCTTGCAGTCGACTTCCCGAAAGCTTTTTCCAGGTTTGCCTTGAATAGCAACAGAGCACCAGCATTGATGAGCCCCAGTACCCCTCTGACGACCAGCTGTGCATGCTGGAAGCCCAGCAAGGCTATGATGGGTTGACTTGCCCCGGCTAGCAGGACAGATCCCAGGAAAGTCCGAGGTACGGCACCAGGAAAGTCAAAGTGGTCATAGCGAGATGAGAGTCGCTGATAAATGTGGCTGGTGGGTGTGCCATAGACCAGAATATCGTGGGTTGCTTGGATGTTAAACGATTCTTCCACCTTGGTATAAGGGGCAACCAACAGGTGGAAGATGATCAAGCTTGGTATAGCAAGTGAAATAAGAATATCTATCGTGATGTTAGTTGTAATTGTATTGCTAAGAATAAGACATTATATATCTCACCAAGAGCTCCCATAGTGTTATTACCCTTTCAATGAGATGGGAATGTCACCACTTGAGATGTCAGCCTGATAGCAAAAGTGCGAGGGTTATTCGAAAGCTGGTCCTGTCTCGCTCGCGGCTTTCACATGTCGACATGTCGCGTTGCAGCCAGCTAAGGGTGATAATCAGCACCGATGTGAATCTGGCCAGTCGCAGCTACTTGCAGCTGACCACAGTTCCTGCCGGCCCGTTCTCAATGCAAACAACTTCATTGACACCTGGCTACATTCAATAGGTGCCTCCGAGCGAATGGAACATCATCCAGAATTATATCATCACCTTTAACTCCTCAGGCCTCTACGAAGCGCGCAGCAACCTACCCTCACTAGCCAAGATGTTACTCCTTGGGAACTTCATATATGGTAAAAAAAGCCCTCTATCCAATCAAAGCTCCTTTCCTAGCAGCGATTGCGTAAACAGGACAAGTCAGTCAGCTAACGAAAAGAACAACACCAGTATCCGTGCTTCTCGTGAACGCCATTGCCATCCTCTCCGAAGACCGCTTCCTCGCTCGCAGTACGCGCAACTTACCCCTCGCCTCTCTCCCCTCCCCACGCGTCCTTTTCCAGACTGTGCCACTACTGCCCATCCCCGCGAAACAAAGCTAACCTTGGGGTCACCCGGCCGAAAAAAAAACAGTAAACCTATCGTCCTCCTCGTACGACCCGGCCTTCGGCGCCGGCCCCGACTCGCAGAGCGTGCAGGGCAAGGTGATCAATCTGATCGCGAGTGTGCGGACACTGATGAGGAGTACGTTTCCTTTTGTCCCACCTGTTTCCACCTCATACCGCTGGCCCCCCCGAGCGCATTTGGAAAGTAGAAAGAAAGAAAGAAAGCAAAAAACCAAGACAAGGAACTCGAAGGAATAATGGACCGACAGACGACACTAACCACTTGTTCCCATACAGTCCCCCTAATAGCGCTGAATACGGTGATAATACTCTACGAGCTGATATTCGGGTAAAAAGGGATGAGCGGAAACAGTCATAATACAAGAAGAACAACAAAAGAGACATATCGGCAGAAAGGGGGGAATTCACGCAAGACGGATGGAATGAATGATATCGGCGGCAGACAGGAGGGGTGACAGGCAGAGATATATCCCACTGCTATCGTTCCCCTCGTTTTAAGGAAAAAAGGGGGGGGACCAGCTACGCAAGGCAGGGTAGGCGTTCAGGTGTACCATACGGAGGAGAGCGTTCATCAAGCGCCGCGCGAAACGAGGAGTGAGTTTACTAAGCTGCTGCTTGGGGAATGTTCATCGGGTATCCCCATGCATCTTCATCATCATTATAGCAGCATGCAAGGTCAAGTGTATTCTTCGGCAATTAAAAAAAAATCCCAGCATGTAATGGAGGAAAATTCGCTCAAGACGGCCATCGCTAAGTAGGTTGTTAGGATGAGATGAGCTGAGACAAGAGCATCATCGTTCATGGCACATGTACTTCGTATACAGGCAACAGGTATATCACATATGCTTCTCACAAGGTCATCTGCAATTGTGTCCATATTAGGTACATACATACACACACACCATACCGTACTGCCACGGCTAGCTATTCCTACATAAAGGTCGGTGAGCCAACATGGCATCCTTTTCATATATGACAAGAATATGCACACCAAAAAAAAACTTCGACAAACATGGTATACCATACCTAGCCAGTAGCAAGAAACCGCCTCGGGGGCTGACAGATAGATAGATGCGTGCCTGACGCCGCACTTGCCAAAAATCTTGGGGGGGGGGGGGGGGGGGGGGGGGGGGGGGGGGGGGGGGCACGAGTTGTTCTTTTTTCTTCTTGATTCACCATGTCAATAATAGTATCCAAGTAGACTGTGACTACCAAGCCCCTTCTCTTGCCGACTCCCCCCATAGCTAGCTGGCTGGCTGAGTGGCGTTATTGAGCCCCGGCATATATGTTATATGAGCATTCCGATAGTCCTGTTCATGACAGGACATTATGGCTCTTTTTCCGCCCGATCCCAAAGCTGAAACTCTTCCTGAGCCTGAACGTGGGTTCCGACTTATCGGATTTCTCCGGTGCCGTCGTAGGTGTGGAGCTCTCGCCGTTCTGGCTCTGGCTGCTTTCCGACACATCTAAACTATCCCGTTTAATCTTATCCTTGTTGAGAAAACCAAAGCTCTTTCTCGACATGGATTTGCTACCCCTATTCGTCCTATTGAGAGAGGGAACCGTGTCGCTCTCTTCCTTTCGCTTGGCATCGTCCTCCTCTGCTATCTTCCTGCTCGCCTCGAGGGCCTTTCTGAGCTCGTCTTGTTCAGCCTTCCGAGCGTCACGCAACCGCTGGTCGGCTTCTTTTCGCTGTTTCTCTTTGGCCTTCTGCTCTTCTTTATCTGCTATCTTTTGGGCCTTCTCCTGTGCCTTGGCTTCCTTCTTTTCTTCTTTTGATTTCCCCTTTGCCTTGACGGTGTTCTTTCTTGTTATGGGTGACGAGGGCGACTGAGGCACCACTATCTGATTCGGTACCGCTGGAACGGGTGTTGTTGGGCTTCCGTGTAGATTAGGCGCAGTTGAGGCGTGATCCAAGTTGGCAAGTTCTGCTTGTTCTTCCAACGGCCTCGCTGGTTGCGTCATCTGTCTGGACAGCCCAGGTACTGGAGTATGGCCATTTGCTTGACCATTTTCCTGGGCAACACCGGCCTTCTCGCTGGCTATCCTGACTTCCTCGAGACCCTCTGCATCCTGTTCAGCCCGTACTTTCTCGAACGTCGTCTCCTGGTAGAATAGTACGTATGCGCAAGCCATGCCTGGCTTGTCTCCGAAGAAGTTGCGTACGTAATGTTTGTCTACTGGCTCCACCATTTCATCATCGAACAATAACCAGCCCCGGTCTTCCGTCTTGATGACCGAGACATAGTGACCGTGATACGCATTGCCACCTATATGGATGACAACCGCGTAGAGCTCGTAGAGCCGGTCAGGATCCTCGGCATCCTCGGTCGTGTTGAACATCCTCAGTTGATAAGGATATGTGACACGGTGGAACAGTTTCTGTAATCGACTGTAATCCTCTGTGTACTTGAACCGTTTCAAATGCAACGCGAGGACTTTGGGCAAGCGCTTGATCTTCATCCGTTTCTCGGCTTCCTGCAGACCTCCACAGTGGTCGCAGTGGAACTTGTTCCTCTCACAAAGCATCTCTTCGGCCGAGAACTTTTGCAGACACGATGTCACCGAAGTGTGCTCCTCCAAGTCGATCGATAGATCCAGGAAGGTCTCATCCCGCTGTGAAGCCGTCTCACAGGTGAGACACTTTGTTTCTGATGTCAATACGCCTTCGAAAATGTCATGGACCCAGCCTGTGCCCGGTGAGTTTATCCCGTTATTCGAGCTTTTTGCGACCGCCCCCAAGGCGGCCTTCAGTGATTCTGTTATACCGTCGCCAGCTCGAGCTGCTTCACTCTCGAGTAAGCGTTTTGCACTGCTCTCGACGTTGGAGATGACGTCATTCAGGACGAGACCATAGAATTCGTGAGCGTCCTGGTGCATAGAGTTCTGAAACATTTCGTTATCGCGCTTGAAGATCTCCAAGAATCGTTGCGGGCTCAGGACGCCGGTGTGAACGTTGCTCTCCACCAATGCTAGGAATATGTCTCTCAAGCCCGTGAAGGTACACTCGTCCATGCCATCGGCACCGTTGGCCTCCTGCGCCAGCTCCAAGATAGGACCCTTTAGCATAGCTTGCTTTTTTTTATATTCTGGGGTATCGGGTTTGTCTTCTGGGCGAACAGCTTGCCCTGGAGCAGTCTGGCCCGAATTCACTTGCTTCCTCTTTGCCAAAGCATCTGCTGTGCTTAAGGGCTTTTTATTTCCACTTGCATCCGCGGTGCCGTTCACATTCGGCGCTCGTATTTGTACGTTAACTTTGGGTCGGTTGCCATTCGGAGTCCCTGTCGGAGATAATGGCGGAAAATTCAAGACCTGCTCTCGAAATGGTATCGTATAGTAGAACGCTTGTACAATCGAGTTACAATAGCTGGAAGCAAGTCAGAATACACGGCCTAGAAGTCAAGTAGCAAGGGCACGAAGGGTCGCGGCGAGTTTACCATGTATTGCCAAACTACATCATCCAAGTCAGCAGGGTAGGTTTATAGATATTTAAGGGGGCCGTAGACACGCACGTTTTCCATACCGAAGAACTTGTCGCTCCCATCCTGCCTAACCGGACCGGCGCTTTGCAACATCTTCTCAAGCGGGGTGAGCTCCACTACGGGTTCTTCTTTCTTCTTCTGCGCATCTTTACTTGACGCGGCCTAGGTGCGATACCGGTCAGTCTACGTGAACACCTCGCGGGGCAGCAGTATCGTGCGGTAGCGAAGGGAAGGTATAGGCATAGGGGCGGCTGCTGTGCTCACCGAAGCGCCTTTCCATTTGGTAAGAAGGCTCGTCATGGTCACGATGGGCTAGACCGTCAACAAGGGGAGCTGGCAAGTGATGGGGTTGACGAAAGCGGCCAGCCTTGAAGCGCGGTCCTAGCAAGAACGGGTGGTGGCGAAGGCGACAGTCATCGAGGGAGTACGTTGTGGGAGCAGCAGCAACAGCAGCAGCAGCAGCGAGGTGTTAAAGTTCTCTTTGGCTTTTTCCTTCATAGGCGAGAGTAATGTTGCTTGCAGAATTATGTCCTGAGTCGCAACGATCGAGGGCGCGAACTATCGAGTATGGGGATGGGTTTCGTAGGCGATGCAAGGTAAAGGAAGGAGTCGCGCGGGTTCGGTAGGCGGAGGTGGGAGGACGGTTGGAGCCCACAGTTATAAGAGGAGATAGATAACGGTCGCAGAATGAATGTCAATTGGCCAAGCGTCACCAAAATAGTACAGTAAGTCAACAGTGACGTATGCTAGAAAAGAAGAGAATCCTAACGTGACACGAATATATAGAACCAGAGAAGCTTACGACGGGCGTTAGACAGGACAGTGGAAGCGGAAGAGAAAGAAAGGAGATGAGAGGAGTTGGTTGAAGGTGAGCATTGGTAATAGCATGGGCATTGGCAAGCAGCGCGGCAACATTATGTGCTTCCAGGTTCCAAGGTGTGTGGAGGATTCGGCAAGAGATGGCCGGCACCGCTAGGCCTAGAAGTATAGAAGTATGGGCGCGCCAGGTGCCCCTGGAGGTGCCCAGGTGATCACAGCCTTGACGTTTAGCGTGAGGAGAGCCCTGGGAAAGCTCAGGCGAGGCCCTGGAGACAGCCCTGGAGCTTGAGGAGAATACTGGAAAAGACGGGGTAGAAAGGTTTGGAAGCAAGTGCCAACGCGGGATAGCGCACTATTCTTTAGCGGAGTTAAACGGTCATTTTCACAGCGGCGCGTGCCCAAGTGCTGAGCTGAGCTCATTGAATTGACTTTTTCCATGTTTCATCCTACAAAATACCGAGTACTCGGTGGCACAGATTCGATTCACAATCTCTTCTCATCTAATTCGAAACGGCAGTTGAAAGGGAACCTCCCTGGTAATTGAGCCCTTACTCAACATCACAACAACAAAGACTGGTTGGTTAACTAGGTAGGACATAGGTCTGAAGCCGAGCATTTGCAACCACCTGACCTTTCACCAATCGCTTAACTTAAGCGTCATTTCCCCCTTCACCCTCGCCAACCAACAGATCATGATCAAGGAACTGGTCTGCAGCTACAAACGGAAGTATTGTCCGTCCGACTCGCTTCAGGCTGGCGCCAGGGTCGTCAAACCTGATCGGGAATAGCACCTCATCCATGGTAACCAACCGAGTGCAAGCTTCCTACGAAGTATGCATTACAAGCAGACACACATTGGAAGTTATTCTCAGCGGCCCAAGCAACTTCAGAGCATTTATTAGCAAGCAAAAGGACAACCTTCGTGTCCAATCCCGCCGCGGGTGTCTGTTAGGATTCAGCATAGCTGTGATATTAGGTAGTATCCGCCGATCCTTCGCGATCGATCCACCCTGCCTACATACCTAGGTAGGTATCCACAACCAACTCCAGCGGTTGGTAGCCGACCGTCTGGAACGTATCTCCCTCACATTACGGAGGAGTATGGGGTACAGCACGCGAATGTCTACCTCCTTTTCCGGCGCCTACGTACGTTCTATGGATCAGCACTAGGTGAACAAGGCTGTCATTCCTCGAGGTTTATTAAAACGGGCTGCTCTTGGTAACCTCAGGCCGACGCGTTGACGATTCGACTGGCGATGTTGTGCCTTTCTACAGCGTACTGCGTAGGTGCGTCGCAGCACCATCGCATTTCCTGCAAGTGCAAGCGAATGGATTACCACTGCCAGTGGCACTCTCTTGAATACTGCAAAGACCCCACTTGCCATGCTTTGTCAGCTTGTCTGGCTTGCCCACCGTTCGACCTACCCAATGGGTTCTAGGCCCTCTCGAATATATTGGGGTAGGTTGTGCTATGGGGCGACCGTCCCGAGGCCACGGAAACCGTCGAGACTGCATTGAAACGTTTGAAGAGTGTGGTCACTTTTCCGTATCTTCTCTTGACAAGACACTGCAAGATCTGAACTATTCCCATCAATATGTACGGTCTGATGGTTTGGGTCTGCCTGAAAGTTCGAGAATGTCCATGCTACTGTACGGCCCAAAGCTGTTGTCGTTATTTTTGATATGCCACAGAAATCGCCTTCCATTGCCGCAAACCATTATCCGGGATCTTTTATTATTAAATGGAATACATACGCTGGTCCGAACCAGGGTTTGGCATGATGCCAGGGGTTGGTCAGATTCAATACTCGACGTAAAACCAACGGACAAAAGCTTCGTACGCTTTCCATTGTCTCTCCAATCTATCGAGATATCCCGCCTCTCCAGATCTTGCAAACACCAATGACTTTCGAAAAGATCCTGAATGACCGACTACCCATGTAGCATCTACGTGTAGGTAGTTGAGGGACTCTTACCAACTGCATGCTGCATACATGCTACGAGACATCTTTGGCACTTGGCACTTGGCTCTCACACTTGCCTGGTTCACCCCTCAAAAAATATCATGTTGGCTGACGCTGATCTTTGACCTGACAGAACCGAGAAAGCGCCGCCTCGCATTTGGATGCAACCAACATGCTAGAGAAAAGCCCTTAGAAATATGTACATGTTGCGCGTGGTTCATGTATGATGACGAAAATGGACGAGGGAGGGGTGTGTGTCCCATCTGCCTAAAAAGCAAACATCCTGAAGCCATGTGGCACTCCTGTCAGCCATATTGGTGAACCCACGGCAGCCCTTGGTTTGGGTACGACCGTCACATCCGCCCGCTCGTCGTTCCACCAGCCATTTGTTCGAGTGACCGATGCATGCGGAGGCTTGGCGGCTGAATCCTGATTACTTTTGTCCGGCCAACCAAGAGTCGTCCGGTCGTATCATGTTGTGTGTGAAGATGAATAATGAGTTAATCACCATCGGGTTGCGTGAGAGGTTTGCCGAACCTAACGGACTTAATACCCGATCGTGAACCACAATTATCGGCCGTGGTAGTAGTTCTACCCGAGCACATCCTATGTACCATCCTTGACGTCAGAGCAAGAGTCTCGGGCAAGGGGCTACTCATACCTCCGGATAGAGATTCGCAACCGATCAACCGTCAGCTGATTCTCTCAATACCTTGAGAATATACAATCTTTGCCTCTCCGGATGGCCGTCCCTTCGAAGACGTTTCTGCTATAGCGGATATCTCGTATATGAATCCCTACGCATTATTATCCCCTACCTAGGTATTCACATTGGCTTCCGTTCACCACCTTTCCCGCGAAACCAACGTCATATGTTTCTTAGATATTCATTACCACGACTGATCCCTCAACATCCTATCGTGTTATCTCCGTCAGTGCGATGATTGGATGAATATGTAGTAGAGCTGATCCCCTCTGATGAACAAGGTGCCTCAAGTGAGCTTATTGCACTTGTGTCATACCACGCCGTGACATTACTCGAGACTCGTAATAAATAGCTCTTCGGGGGAGCGCCACGTCTACAGGGGGGTATCATCTACAAGACGAGCACACGGCTTCCAACAGCTATCCAGGCCAACTCCGGATATAATGCACATGGGTCACTGAATCAATACATTAACATGCTACGCGAGTGCTCTCCTGCCGAAGAAGAAGTCAATGTGCGGTTTCTGATGTGCCCGCGCACATTGTCTCAGAAGTTGACATGTACGCATGAGAGCGCACTGAATTAAAGCTGTGTTAACTCGGTTTAAGAGACCTGAACTGAGGCAGTGTGAATCTGATTCTCCGCCTCGGTGTCATTGAATGTGCGTTAGGCGGAATGGAGCTCGGAAAGTGAAGCATGCAAGCTGTGACAGGCAGTATTTGACAGCAGCCCGAGCCTTGTCAACAGAAAATTATATTTCCTCCCAACTCCGGATCTCCTCGCTTGAACACTTTACCTCAAGTCCCAAGTCCCATCGCTTGTCCCTTTAAACACCATACATATAATCATGTAGTTACCTCGTGGCCTACCCAGCTCAGCGGCCAGTCCTCAAACGAGTAATGTTCACCCATAGCCCTGACAGAATACTTATGTATAAACACACTCTCATATATTATCATTGGAAATGATTCATCGATGAACACGCCTAGCTAGAAACCATTATCCTTTGAATATACTCGAGAGATGACACCACAGGGAGACGACTAATCCTATGTTTGTCCAAGCCCAGCGGAAGATATCTACTTAGTGTGTGTATCTATCTGCCTTCACCTCCCCCATCTCCCAATCTCCCCTCTTATACTATACGCTCCGAGTACCAACTATAGTAGAGCCGCCCCCAGAATCTAGTCGAAGTCTACGCTCTTCAAACAATCTGAACTGAAGCGCTATTATCTACAATTTGCAACAGTCCCATTTCCGCACACGCCCCGTCTACTTCTTCTCCTCGGGCGGCGCAGCCCCACCGGTCGTCGGTAAACCCATGAAGATCTTGAAGTAGTCCTACGCAGCAAAACAAGTCAGCATCTCCCCTCCGGATTGCATGGATGAAGAAGGACAGGGGGTTTCCGTTTGATGGAGTTCATATGAACAGCTTGAGAAGGGGAAAAAAAGAAAAACAGGAGAAGCGAAGCAAAGACGAGACGAGACGAGACGGGAACAGAGGCGACTCCAACTCACGTAGATCATCCACTGCAGCCCGGTCAGGGTGCCGATCATGACGATGCGGACGGGCAGGCCGTTCCACAGGCCCGTGAAGCCCATGTCCCGGTAGTTCCGGGCGACGGCGGCGCCGAAGCCCTCGCCGGCCTGGCGGTTGGCGTTGAGCTTGCTGACGAGCACGTCGGCCGGGTGGGAGACGATGGCGCACAGGATGCCGGCCAGGTAGCCGCCGGTGAAGGAGACGGCCGTCTGGGCGCCCTTGCCGTAGTCGCTCTTGCCGCCGGGGAGGCGGTCGTAGATCATCTCGACGATGGTCTCGAACGACGCGAACTTCATCATCGTGTACGGGATCTGCCGGCCCCACAGCGGGTACAGGCCCTTGTACAGGCCCCCGACGCCCTCCGCCGCCGTGATCTTGCTGATGCCGTCGAGCGTGCCCTTGTAGGGCGGCGGCATCGTGGTCTGCATGCGGATCTTGACGGCCTCTGCGCGTGTGTAAAAAACCCCGTCAGCATGTGTGTCTCCGCCAGACGCGTATTCTAGAAGGGGCCGAGGGCATTGGGGAACAGAAAACATGATAACATCTTCCATACGTACCGAAGGGGCAGAGCGCGATGTCGGCGAGGAACTCGGCCGAGGCGGACGCGGCGAGGTAGAGGCCCGTCTTGTACTTGTAGGCGTTCTCGGGCCCGGCCAAGTCGCCATAGGTCTTCTTGAAGAATTCGTACCACCCGTACTTGAAGGCGCCCTGCGCCGAGTAGCCGAAGAAGGTCGGACTCCACCCCGTGAAGATGCCCCGGAGGCCCTCCCCACGGTAGATCAGGCCCCAGGCCTGGAAGTTGCCCTTGTATAGCTTCGAGTCCACCTGTCGCCGACACTTGACAAGATCGAGTGGTGTCACGGCCGTGTGCGTGAGCCCCTATGGCATGTGTAAGTGAGTGAGCGATTGGGTGGGTGGGTGAGCCGTGGTGGCATTAGCAGGAGATAAGTAGCGTCGACCTGACGATCGCCGCCGATGTGGGTCTCTCCCGGTCCCGGATCGAACTTACACATGCGAGAAGACCACCAAAGGTGCAGGCGGCGTAGTATTTGGGCGAGAACAACTCGATGGGCCCGGCTTTGGCCTGCGCGGCGCTGCTCGCTTTGTTGAACTCGGCCTGGGCTTCGGCGCTCAGCTTCTGGGCTTTGTCCTTGGCATCGTCGACCACGGAGTATGCGCTGTACAGCTCGGGCCGGGCTTGATAGGTAGTTGCCTTGTTCGGTTTCGATTGGAGGCGCGTGTTCACGGGCGAGCTGAAGGATTGCTGGAGGGCATATTGGCTCGGGAAGAGGGGAGACATGTTGGCTGGCGCTGTCGGGTCTGTTGATTGCCGGAGTTAGTGACTCCCACGGATGACAAGCAATCTTTTCATATTCCTCATTCCAGGGTATAAGCAATCCAAGTCGCCATATGGTCATGTCGACCGAGGATGGGAAGTCATGGGGAGCATAATGGCTGAAGTGGTCGGAATGGACGATTAGGTACGGTAGGGTAGAGCGGCACTTACGTCACAGCTGACAATGAGGGGGACGGCGCTCAAGCTCGTGATAGCTCTAGGGTTACGGAAGACGCTGTACAGAATTCCGTGCCAAGCCGGAGCTGTGATTCGATTCCTATAGGTTGAAAATGATATTCTACAGCAACGCAAGGCAATTCGAACAAAACAAATTGATTAGGATGAGCGTAGGATGACGAGAAGCATTGGGCGGAGGAGATCAAGTTGATCAGGTTGGAGGTCATGGAAACACCGGAGTTAAAAAGTGTCGCACTGCGACTGCCCAATGGTCATTCTCTCGGTCAAAAAAAGGACGTGAATTGCGCCGGGCGATGCCGTCTGCCGTGCTTCAGCTCCCCTTCAACCCCGTAGTCACTCTAATGATCAGCCAATCAAACACAACTGTTCCCGACTCGACCAATGAAACGGCTGAGACTTGAGAGTTCCACAAAACTAAATTTATCGCAAAGGACCCATCTTTAGCTTGTAAGTCAATTACGCTTGCCTTGGGATGGTGAGAACGAGAACCGACGAGGATTATTAATAGGTCCAAGCTTCTAACGGACCCTACTTCGCTACGCTTAATAGATGCTAATAATCTAGGCCAGCCAAAATTCTAGGCCACTTTAATTTATATACGCTCCCATATAAAAATAACCAAAAGCAAAGCTTAATAATAAATTAAATAAAATAGCTGAAAAAAATACGATATATTAAAATAATTAAAAGAAAAAAAATATTTTTTTTTAATTTTTATAAAATATTATTTATAAAAAAAATAAAGGTTTTATTTTTATAATAATTTATTATATAAATTATATAAGAAATTATTAATGAATTTATTTTTTTATTAAAGATCGATAATTTTATTTTTATTATTTATTTTATATAAAAGTTTCGATAGCTTAAATTTTTAATTAGCTTAAATTTTTAATATTTATTAAACGTAATAAAATAAAGTTCGTTAAAAGCTTAAACTTATTAATAAAAAAAAAACGAGTTACGATTTATTTTATAATATTATTAAACTTCGATTTATTTAATATTTTATATAAGGGTGTATTTTAAATATTTTATAATTATAAGTTATATTTAATTATAATTTTATAAAAATATTATATATTAAAATAGCTTAATATATAAAAAATAGCTTTAAAATTCGCATTAAAAAAAACCTTAATAGCTATTAAATTTATTAAATATTATAAATATAAAACCTTTTTATTTATTTTATTTATTTTAAAAGATTTTTCTTTTTTTTTTTATTAATAAAATAATTTTAATTAATAATTTTTTTTCGATTTTTTTATAGCTAAATATAATAATTATAAGCCTAATATTTTAATTAATTAAATAAAGCGTTTATAATTTTTTATTATTATATTTAAACGTAAATTTTTTATAAAAAAACTACGTAATAAAAAAATTTTATATAAATCCTTTTTTATAATATAAAATTTTTATTAATATTAAAAAATAAATTAAATTTATTAATAAGCTAAAAATAAATAGCTTAATTTATATTTAAAAAAAGCAAATTATATTATTAAAAAATAATATTAGCTATAATAATATTAAAAATATTATTAATTAGCTTAATAATATAAGATTTTATAATATATAAACCTTAAATAAATATTTAAAACATTTATTAAATTAATATTATTTACTCGAGCCGATCGATTAATTTAAATAAATAAAATAATCGATATTATAAATTAAAATAATAATAATTTTTAATTTTATAAAACTTAATTTATAATAAATAAAATTAAAGCTTTTTAATTCGATTAATTAAAATATAGAAGTTTTATTTATAATTATAATTAAACGTATAAATAAATTAAAAAGTTTAACGTATAAAAAAAAAATTATTAAAATTAGCTAAATAAATAATTATTTTTTTAAAAAAGATATTTATTTTATTATTTAAAAACTTAAAATATATATTAAATTAAATAAATATAAAAAATACCTTATTTTAAAAAATAAAATTAATATTAAAAACTAATATAAAGCTTATAAAAACGTTTATTTTAAAAAATAATAACTTAAAATTTTAAAAATATAAAAATAACTTATAATTAATAACTTTATTAATATTATTAATTTAATATATTTATTAATTTAAATATAAAATATATATTAATAAATTAAGCTTTAAAAAATTTAAGCTTAATATAATAATTAGCTTTTAATAAATTATTAAATTTTTTATAGCTAAAATAAAGGCTTTAAAGCTATAAAATTATCGCTTTTATTTATATATAATATTTAATAAATATTAAAATAATAATATAATTAAATATTTATATTTTTATAATTTAATAAGTTATTTTTAAAAGGCTTTAAAAATCCTTTATAATAATTTAAATAATTATAAACCTAAAAAAAATTCGTAATAAATATTAAAAACGTTAAAAATAATTTATAATAAGCTTTATTTTTTAATATTATTTATAAAATAAGTAATTTTAACGCTTTAAAAATTAGTAAAAATATAATAATTACGGGTTAATTAAAAAATTTAAACTTAAAATATATTAAAGCTATCTTTTAAATTAATAATTTTATTAATTTAAATAAAGCCGATGCTTTTATTATTATTAAAATTAAATATTAACGTAATAATTTTATTAATTTAAAAGCTTTTAATATTTATAATGCTATTTATATTATTAATCGATTTAAAAACCTTATTTTAAATATAATTAAAAAAGCTATAATAAAAAATATTATTATTAAAGGTTTAATATATATAAAAATTAAATACTTTAAAAATTAAATTATTAAAAATATTTTATATAAATTAATAAATAAAAATATTAGGGATTTAATATTAAAAAATATTATATATATTTTTAACTTTAATATTAATATCATTAACGTTAATTTAATTAAAAAAACGTATAATTTTTAATTATATATTTTAAATAACATTATTAAATTTAATATATTAAAAAATAATTAAATTATTATAAATTTAATTATAATTAAAAACGTGCTTTTAGCTAAATATATATTTATTACACGTTATTTTTATTATTTTTTATAATTATAATTAATTATATTTTTTATAAAATAATTTAATAAATAACTTTATTAACCTTATAAATAAAAAAAACGAAGAAAATAATATAACATTTTTATAATAAAAAATATAGCTAAAAAATAGCATTTAAAAATAGGTTCTTTACCTTTAACTCCTTTAAATAAATTAAAAAAACACTTTTTTAAAATAAAAATAAAAAAGTTAAACACGTTTAAATATAAAATATATAAAATTATTAAAATAACGTAAATTAATTTTTATAAAAAATTATAATATAAAGCTTATAAGCTTTATTATTAAATATTTATAAATTTATTTTATTTATTACGCGGTTATAATAATTATAAATATTTTTTAATTATTAATAATTAATATATTAATTTATATTATATATATATTATCGTAAATAAATTAAATTATATATAAATAATATAAAACTTTATTATAAAAATATATATATAAATTAAATTATATATTATTAAGATTTTATATAATAAAAATATAAAGTTTATTAATAAAATAAAAAAAATAAAGCTTAAAAAATACGCACGTAAAAAAGGCATTTTATTAAAAATATCACTAATAATTAATAAAAAGTTTAATAAAAAAATAAAACGTTTAAAAAAGCTTATTTAAATTAAAGCTTTTATAATAAAAATAAAAATAAAATTATTTAATAAATTATAGCTAAAATAATAAAAAATAATAATATAGCTTTATAATAAAAGTTTATAATAAAAAATTTAAAATAAACCTTTAAAATATTAAAGTTTATAATATAAAATATTATCTTTTAAAAATAAAGCTAAAATTAAAGATATTTAATTTAAAATTTAAAATTAAAATTAAAGCATAAATTAATTATCTTATAAATTATAAAATTTATTATATTTATAAAATTTAAATATTTAAACTTAAAAAGATATTTATAATAAGAAACGTTCGATTTTATTTTAATATTAATTATTATAAAAAATAAAATAAAATAAATTTAAATTAACTTTAAAACCTTATTAAAATAATAAATATTATACCCTTTCTTTTATTAAAAACGTAAATATAATAATTAATAAATAATATATAAATTATTTTATATATAAAAAACGATAATTTTAAAAAATTACCTTAAAATAATAATTTAAAGGTAATAATAATAAAAAAGCTTATAAAAAACGCGCTAATTTATAAAAAATAAAAAGATATTAAAATAATAAATATTTTTTTAAAAAAAAGATTAAAAATATAATTTATATTAATATAAACGATTTATAATTAATTTATATTAATATAAATAATTTATAGCTAATTTACCTTATAAATAAAAATAAAAAACGTTTAAAACCTTAAAATAATAAGCTATTAATATTAAAAAAGCTTTTAAACCCTTTAAAATAAATAAAATAGCTAGGTTAAAAGCTTTAATAATAAAAACTTCTTATTTTAAAACCTATTTTAAAGCTAAACGCCGTGTAAAAAAACGTTTTAAAATATAAAAAACGTTTATTAAAAAAAGAAAATTAAAATAATAAGCTTATAAAAAAGATAATATAAAAATAAAAGAAATAAATTATAAAATAAATATTAAAATCTTTTAATAATATATAATTTAATTTATTAATTATAATATTAAGCCGATAAATAAATAAAAAATAATAAAAAAATATAAAAAAAATTATATAAAATTAAGCCTATTTAACGTTTAAATAAAGCTTTTAAATTAAAAAAATATAATATATTTATTATTTTATTTTATTAACTCGAAAATAAAAAGTTAAAATTAAATAAATAAAAAGTTAAAATTTAAGTTTTTTACGCAATTTTTATAATAATAATAATATAATTTAACTTCGAATATAAATAATATAATATTATAAACGCTTTTTTAAAAAGCGTAATTTTTTTTAAAAAAAATAACGTTTATAAACCTTTTATAAAATTATTATAAATTAAGCTTTTTTAATTAATATAAAAATAAAAAAAAAGGTTTATTTTAATTAAAATATATATATTAAAAAGATTATAATAAAATTCGACCTTATTTTACCTATAATAAAATCTTTTCTAATATTTATTTTTTTTTAAACTTTTTTTTTAAAAAAAAAAAAGCCTTATAAAACTTTATTTATAATTATTAAAAAAAATAAGCTTTATTTTTTATATAATAATTATAATATAATTAAATATTATAAAAACAGCTTTTTATTTATTATAATTTTTAATTAATTCGTTAAAAAAGCATTATAATATTATAAATTAAACGATTTTATATTTATATATTATATATTTTTTAGCTATTAAATATAACGTAAAATATTAAAAAGCTTTTATTATTATAAATAACGCTTTATTTATAAATAATAAAAATATATAAAAATTATTATAAAAATATATTATAATGTTTTTTAATAAGCTAATTATATAAAAAGCTTTATTATAAAATATTATAATTATATTTATAATAAAAGCTAAATATTTTAAAGTTAAATATATTATAAAAAAAATATATTTATTATAAAGATTTATAAAAAACGTTTCTTTAAATTTTAAAAAGCCTTTTAAAATTTATTATAATAATTTTTAAATTATTAAATTAATTATAAATAAAAGCATTAAAATATTTATAAAGCTTTAATATATTAATATTTAAAATATATAGCTTAAATAAAAGTTTAAAAAAGGACGATTTTTTTTAAATATTCATTTATAAAAAATATATTAATAAATAAATTTATAAAAAACTTAAATCGTAGCTAATTTAAATATTTTTATTAGCTTTTAAATTTTATAAATATATAAAAAAATACCCTTAAAAATTTAAAAGAAAGTTAAATTATTATTAAAATATAATTAAATTATATAAAAAAATAACTAATAATTATTAAAAAACTAAAGAAATCTATTAAATATTATTAAAATATATTAAATTAATAAATTAAAAAAAGCATTTTTTTTAAAGCTTATTATAATTATTAGCTATAAAAAATAAGCTTTTTTTTATAATTATTTTAAAAAGCATTTATAGCAAAGTTTTTTTATTTATAGTTAAATATTTTATAAAAGCTTTAATAGCATGGTTTTAAATTAATTAAACTTAAGATTTTTAATAAAATTATTTTTTAAAGCTATAATAATATTTATTCTACTAATTAATAAAACTATATTTTTAAAATTTATATATATATAAAAAAAAGCTATAATATTTTTAAAAGGCTAAAAGTTAAATAATATATATAAATTAAATAACGTATAATAATTTATATATTAAATATTAAATAATTTAATTAATTTTTAAAGGCGATTTAAAAGATATTTAAAGGCTAATTTTTAAAGAAAAAATTATATAAACGAATAACGTAATAATAAATTATAAAATTATATATTTTAAGCTATAAAAAGCAAAAAAATAGCCAAAAAAAACGAGGGTTTAAAATATATTTTTATTATATTATATTTTTTTTTATTTTTTTAATTAACCTTAAAAAAAGGTTATAATTTCGATAAAATATATAATAGTTATAAAAATTACTTTATAAAATATATATAAATAAATAGCTTAATTAACTATTTATTTAAAAGATATATTATATATTAAAATAATTTAATATATAAAAAATAGCTTTAAAGTCCGTATTAAAAAGGAAAATTTTAATAGCTATTAAATTTATTAAATATTATAAATATAAAACCTTTTTATTCATTACATTTATTTTAGGAGATTTTTCTCTCTTCCTTTTTTTAATTAATAAAATAGCCTTAATTAATAATTCTTCCCCGATTCTCTCTTTTATAGCCAAATGCGATAGAAAGTGATCATTTGAGCCCTTGATTTTTTCTCCCTTCCCATTATATGAAGTACTGGGGTTGATCGTGGTCTCATCCAGGACTCAGCTTATCTGGCTCTTTGAGACGTCATTGCTTTACCCAGGGCCACTAAGCAATACATGCGCAGTCTCATTGCTAATTGAGGCAGCTTCGTCCCGAGGCATCCAGTAACTATACCTGGACAACTCGACGAAACTTGCTATTATGAGCTTCTTTAACTTGGTCATTATAGTATTTGCTAGAATCGTTGTTCGGTTAGGATAGCTGCCCTCCCAAATCTGCGAGCGGAGGAAAAGGCTTTCGAAGTTAAACCACAGTCTGGGTTTCATGGCTCGAAGCTCACGCATAACAGCAACACTGGATCCGTAGATGCTGTTTAGCCTACTGAAAATGCCATGTTCAGTATCACATTCATAAAGCTTGCGGTCATAAATATCCTGCTGGGCTTCAGCTAAATAATGCACCAGAACAGGTATCAGCTAAATAACCAAATCAAATTAAGACGGATATTACGTATACTATTGTCATAATCTAAGAATATTTTAAAACGAATATAAGAGCATGTAATGCAAATTACAGAAGGCAACCATCTATGAACATAAGAGCATGATTTTCCAAAGTAACAAAGTTGTGTGTGTACGACAAGGAGCATTTCATATGTTGGATCTTCTGGCTGTTTCCAGCTTGAGTTGGAGTATTATACGTGGTTAATGAGACTAGAACAGTACGCAAGACAAGGCGCCTATATTTACATGTCAAGAGTAGCCGACATTCACATCACTAGTCATGTGTTGACTACAAGGCAAAATATAGCAATACAGTTTTCTCGTTATTCTCTCAATGCCGGATATGCAATTTAAAGCTCCAGCAGCTACCAAAGCATAGAAGATCAAGAAAAAGCCAGCAATTTAGATGCTGGTTTATGGTTTACTTGTCAAAACTCTATAGAATGATTTCCAACCACCGCCCATACTTACAAAAAGGCAAGAACGCATTCGCTATGGAGAGAATTCGGATGCTCCCGCTAACTGCAGAGACAGAGACAATTCATATGGGCATGTACTTGTGTCAAGCTATTTCTCTTTATATGCAACTTTATTGCTCAACACTAATTTTCCAGGTTACACTCTGCCCCTAATCCTAACCACAGTCGATTATAAGTTATTTTTCATACATATCTACTAGCCCTCGAACCTTTGAATTCGCAGCCCCTCAACATGGGAAATACTACAACAAGCAATTTCAAGCAAATGCATCCTACACCTGGCAGAGACATGGCGATATTAGTAGCGTATGTTTGTGTGATGAAAAACTTGTCTGATTTGCTGTTTTCTGCTTCTCTCAACACTCTTCCCAAGTCGAAAACGTGATAATGTACGGAATAATATGTGATGAGCATGAGTGCCGCTTTTTCTGTTAACCAACGCCTACCTGCTTTAAGGACGAGTGGTGATCACCTCATCAGTGGTATATTCATACCCGCGGCTGTGATGGAGCCCGGCAGCATAGTCGCAGGTTTCATATGGATGGCTCCGCTACACGATAGATATCACGTCACATATACAGTTCAACGCTTCCACGGGCTATAGACAACTGATGAGGATTAGTAGCACTTGAATTGTGTGCCGAAGCAGGTGGCATCACCAAGTGATCATTGAGGAGCATCAATTGGGGGAACGCCAACAGGAATTTGCAGTACAATGATTCTAACGTAATAGATCTCATCAAGAAGTCATTCGCAACGTGGAGGTGAAGCAGTCGTTCAACTTACGAATAATCAGAGTACCCGGAGGGCCAGAAGTGAGTCTCCGAGCCACCCCTGGAGACTCACTCAATCGGGCTTCCGGACGATCGACGGAATGCATTCGGATGCGGCTGCAAGAGACAAGATGACCTGCAGGTTCCGATTCGACCGGTAGCTGGTAATATTATTAATAAGAGCTGAACGGGCATTTGTAGTGTAGCAGATTGTAGTGTAGCAGATGTCGCAATGGCGGAGGAGGGGTGGGTGGATCGACAGACAAACGCTGAAAGCTCCCCCTGGAAAATGGATGACAGCTTCCAGACCGAGCCCCAACCTCGGCTTTCTCTCCCGCTTCTCACTCATCAGCCTTCCACAGTTCAAGTTCTTTCATCCATCCATCCCACTTTCTTTGATCATTGCGTCTTCCGCCGCCTTCCTTCTGGAATACACAAGTCTCGGGCCTCTGCCGAACAGCTGTAGTATAGCTACTTAATACACAACAAGAGCATTCCCATCATTCCTAGCCAGCAGTCACCGGACAGCAGCCCCGCGCCCCTCTCAACATGGCATCGACGGCAGCGGCTCACGTCGGCCCATCACCACTATCCAAGCAGCCTTTCGTCTCCCAGCTCTCTTCGCGCTATCGAGGCGTAGGATCCCCCCTTCCTTGAACCGCCCCTTTTTACTTTCTCGGTCAATTAGAGAGAGAGAGAGAGGAATACATATATACTGTACATTTTTTACATATAGATGCTTACTTCTTCTTTTTCTAATCCCCGCAGGCCACGGTCGAGGACCTCGAGCCGCCCGCGGCCCTCTCGCTCAACCCCTCGGACCCGATCTCGCTGGCGCTGCTCTCGGCCTTCGAGCGCGACTACACGCACCTGACCGTCGTCGACGCCGAGACGCGCGCCCTGCTCGGCTACGTCGCCATCCCCGCCCTGCAGGCCCAGCTCGACGCCGGCGCCGTCGCCCCCGAGGACCCCATCCGCAAGGCCATGAACCGCTTCCAGCGCCGGGGCAAGAAGTACCAGGTCATCACCCTGGCCACCCCGCTCGAGGAGCTCGAGGCCTTCTTCGAAGGCGGCGGCCCCGCCGCCGCCGGCGACAGCCCCAAGCAGGACTTCGCCGTCGTCACCGACGACGCGAGGCGCTTCGTCCTCGGCGTCGCGACGAGGGCCGACCTGGAGGAGTTCGTGAAGAGGAGGCCGGCTTGAAGGGAAGGGGTGTCCACATTCATCAGGAGTAAAAATGCGCAAGCTCAAGCTTTCTACCCTAATGGAGCTGATTTTTTTCTTCTCCCTGCTTGGGGGTTGGGGGGGGGGAGGAGAGGTTAAATGTCTTTTCAAGCATACAGTAAGGGAGGTTCTTCGAGACAGCATTCCGGATTACTAGAGGCGTCGACTGGCTATGGCGTTGCATTTACGGGCATTGGGACCTTTTTTTCAACAGACCGGAAGGCGGCTTTCTCTGCCTGCCTGGGCTTGGGGTATGGGGGAAGAAAAGGGGGCTCGCTCGTGCTCGGGGTTTACGAGATGAGGATCTTCAACATCCGGCAGAGCCAACTCAACAATGGCTGGGCTTATGATGCCAATGGGCCTCTCAGGATGGGAATAAGAAGAAAAACTCTCGAGCTGGATATGATGTTATAAACAAATACCTATGAGAAGAGCAAAAATCTGCAGAACCTTCCTCGGAGAGCCTTCAGGGAAACACCCCTGCCGTCTGGGCTGTCACAAGGCATCATGACACTCCCACCAGCACGTATTCCTCTCGAAAGACAACCCCCCTCTCTGGCAGGATGCGATGTCCGTTTAGGAATAGAATAGATCTTCGGAAGCATCATGGCATGAACCGCGCTACGAAGTACCAGTTTTTCGAGTTCGAAGAATTGTCTGTCAGGTTTAGATGAACAATGCTTTCTCATCCTCATCCCTAGACATGGGAGATTGCGAGATGCAGTGGTTTTGTTTTTGCTTTTCGACTGCGTACTCGCAGTAAATACCAACCACCCCAGGAATTTTGTTTTTTTTTTCTTTTTTACCCGCACCTTTCCGAAGACTCTGGACCTACTGATAACTTACTTGCCCACCTCTTGACGCGACTGGCGGCCAGATGCCTTTACTAAATACGCCCCGCTCAGCAGATGGACAGCTCCTGGGATTGGTTCTATCAACTCGGTGAATTGCACGGGTTTCGAAGAGAAATGTCTTCCTATTATCATGATTAAAAAAAAAGAAAGTCCCAGCTGCTCGCCCCAGGGTATGATGATTATGATTCCGACACCGAACTTTTGTGTGATGTATCGATGTATGTACCCAACATGGAAGAAGTAAAAGAAGAGAAAAAGAGGATATCCTATCATACAGTGCCACCTCTACCTGACCCCCCGTCTCTCTGCACCTATAATTACCGTTCTGTAGAAGAAAATTCGTGACCGCCCCTGCTTCACAGCATGCGCCCTAGGATCGTTACCATGACGTCGTTGCCAGGTGATGCCGCTCATAGCAAGCTGCTAAATGACAGCTCTTCTTATGGCCAATGAGCCCGGCGTTCCTCTTGTCGGGGAAGGGGGTCTTTGTAGTTTGGGTGGGTAATATTGAGTTTCGTTGGTAGATGATAAGGGTGCCTGAGGTCAAGGCCACCATTTCATCTTCTTATAGCTCTCGATAACCTCCTCGACTAGCTCCTTCGTGATGTTCGGTCTCCTGTACTGGAATCCGACCACTGACTCGAGTCGACTGCCGTCCATGCTGAGGTCTGTATCCTTCAGAAGCTCCTTTTCCATGAAGGGGGTCAAAGGTCCCGGTCTTGTTATTCCGGCTTCGGAAAGGAGATCCGCCCAGGGCCCAAGCACGTCGTCGTTTACATCGTCGACCAGACTGTCCATGTTGAGCCGGGCCAGGTTGCTGAGGAGCTGGCCCTGGAAATCCCACTTGATGCCGAAAACCTCACCGATGACAGACGCAACCATACCCTGCGTGGTAACACCTTTGTCGACCACGTTGAAGACTGGCACCTCGCCCATGGCCTTCGCATCCCAATTGGCTTTTCCTGCGTCGTACCATGTCGTAATGTCCCACAGAGCACGTGTAACGTCGTCGATGTGTGCCGTGTTAGTCCTGAGGTCCTTGGTCCACAGCCACTTCATCTCCTCCCCGAGCGCCTGGTACACCCGCGCCAGGCACAAGGCCGTTGCCACCCATTGGGATGCGTAAGGGCCGTAAACGTGGGGTAAACGTACGATGACGAGGTTCAACCTGCGGGAAAGAAGCTTTTGGGTCAGACTCCACACACACGATACGACAATTACCTCGAACAGGCTCGGGGCAAGAGACCGGCTTACCCTTCGATCTTGGCCAATTCTTCCTCGGCTTGCAGCTTGAAGACGGCAATTTTGCTCCAAGGCTTGAGTTTGTCACCCTCCTTGCTCGGCGACGAATTTGACTTGTACACCATGCCAGTGCTCAACTCGACGAAGCACTTCACTTTCCGCCTCGCCGCCTCTTTGCCCACCGCCATGGATAATCCTAACGATCGGACCTTGTATACTTCATCTTCCTGGGAATATCTCGTCTCGCCCCCGCAGTTGAAGACATAATCCCATTGTTTACCGTCGGCTCGATCGAATATCCGTGCCAGTGCTTCTGCGAGGCAGCAATATCTGTTAGTTCCAGCCCGCTTGCCAGGCGCCACAGGATGGGGGACGTACGCTCTTTGCTCGCGTCGGCTTGCATGAAGTGCTCTGAGGAACATGCGGTCTCGAACTCTGGAGCCAGCCAAGCAAGTTGGGGGAGAACTTTGTCGACAAGGCGGAAATCGGAAGCGAGCTCGTTTTCGTGGATATACTTTGCTAGAAACCGGCCGATATAGCCCAGCCCTCCAATAATGAGTACGGACGGTTTTTCTGACGCCATTGTGGGCGGCGTTCGCAAGTTACTCGACTCGGGGTAACTAGAAGTCGCAAGAAACACGGCGAGGAGTGGTGACCATTCAGCGCGGGGCTTCGGTGATGGAGAGGATGTAGATTTGGGACGACGCAAGCTACTAAAGAGGAGACGGGTTCTCTGTCGTTTACTGGCTAGAGGAACTAGACAGTCTAATTCGTGATGGTGTACTGGGATCGGAAAGATGTTCGGTTGTCTGTTGTTTATTCATACGTGATTCGAACGTGGATTAATGCGATAGCCAGCCAACGCAAGGCGGATAGTTGCTCGTTCCGCCGCTGCTTATAAGAAATCTTTCTTCCGGTGAGAAAGGAGGCCAGCTTATATAGACAGAAATTCGACCGCCAGAGACAATGCACGCCAACGCTCACGCCCACGCCCACGCATACGCACACGCATGCACACACACAGAAAGAGAGAGGGAGAGAGGGAGAGAGGGAAAGACACCGGGACAGAGTGATCGAGTATTCAGTGCAACCCCAACTTAAAGAGGCCAAGGCCAAGAACGTGTGCGTGTGCGCGTGTGGTAGGTGTGCTGTAAGTGCAGATGTCGATGTGACGCAGGGAATGCTTGGAGGAAATATGGATGTTTTAGTGTAGCTCCAAGACGAGTAACGAAGAGTAACGAAGCAAGAGGAAATCGTTCCAGATGAAGGTACCCGGTAGCAGGAATAGGTGGGCAGTAATACCAAGACGCAAACACCACTGCCACGGGCCTATAAGTGACACAGACACAGAGCGTCTCTTGTCCTCGGCGTCTACTCTGCAGACTGCCCAGGTGGTGAGTATGGAATTCAAGGTTTGTAAGTGTGAGAGTGTATCTAGTTCATCGCCGGGCAAATACTTAAGTAGGTACCCAGGCTGCTAGGTAGGTAGAGAGGGGACGAAAGCTGAAAGGACGCCAGTTGGCAGTGAGAGAAGACGAGTAACTTAGGTTAGCCTACTGTAGGTACAGTACGTAGCAGATCGCATTCTGGGGCCGATGGTGTGGTTGCTAATAAAGCACTGGGTGCTGGGAGCATCTTTCTTTCTCTTAATAATACCACAATATGTATGGTGCTCCGTACTTCGTACAAAGTACGGAGTAAGTAGTCTATGAGGATAAGGCCTGTAATGAAATGTGGTCCACGGAGCGATCAATCAGGAGAAGCTGTGGGGACCGACGGGCTGGTCCTTCGTGCTTCGGATGGTTCAATTATTCATTCATTCAGTCATTCATGCATCAGCAGCGACTGGCAACTGGATTGATTCCTCGCTGGGTTTATTGAACGATTTTTTTTTTTTTTTTGATTTTATTACTCCGTACAGGCCGTGGCCCCCGAACCTCTAATGAGTAGTCTACCTAGGTAGGTACTTATCCTACCGGTAGGTAACGCGCAAAGCTTGACACATACCGGTGCCAAACCTACCCAGGAACGTTTATGTGTGTACCTGGCAGCCTGGTATGGTGACGACTAATAACGATCATAAGTATCGTACTTACAGCCCAGGGAACGTTGGACAGCCTGGCAGCCTGGCCGGGCTCAGGAGTCAAGGGGCAGGGGATGCCCCCCCCTGTTCGCATATAAAGGTTACATCTGGAGAAAAGCAATCGATAGATTTTTCTGCTCTCATGGTTGGTATTCTGGTCTCTGCTCGTAATCATCGCCATTTCCAGTATTCAGAGGTACCGAACTTATATCTACAGTTTGATTTCACTTATTGCTACCACCTAAGCCTGGGGACTCGGGTGAGATTTCAAAGCTGCCAAAAGCCGATCTGCCTATCAACTTTGGCAAGTCAAACATATGTAATAATAGTTCGTACCTATTATAATAATAAGCAAGCACCTGCAGGGGCCAATACATATCGGAGCCAGCGGCGGCGCGGTTGTCGTAGGACCCCGTCAAAGGATTCCCGCCTGACCAGCTGACCTCCCCAAATACCAGGTAATCAACTTTAACCCCGTCTCATCTCAAACATGGGCGTTCGAGCTTTCAACTCAACCTCGATATTGACAGCAGTGATACGTACGTACTCGTCACTACCTTATTCAGAATATAAATCAGTACGTACTCGGTACTTCGTAGGTGCTGGTAATAAGTCGAGATAACACGACACCGAAGACCCATGAGCTCCTCCCCCATTATTACTTGAGTACGAACCTGGAAGTATGTATCGTAGGTTAGGTACTTCGTAGTCATCATGCTCGGGAGTTGCCTCGCATATCCCACCCATGGGTCACACCATCCCATCCACCCCTTACGGGTTCTCTACGAAGTAATTTCTCTGTCTCTTCTCCGCAGGCTCGCCTTCTCTCCCTTGCGCTAGTCGGCAGGAGGCCTTACGAGGCGTTCTATAACCTACCAAATCGAGCCAACAACTGTGTCTCGTCTCACACCAGACTACCATTTACCACGCAAGCCCATGGTCATCACGGGTGCCACGACATATATGTGTACATATGTACGCAAGTGGACAAGGCATGGGCCGGTGATCATTCTCTCTTTTCCTCTCTCTCATTATTAGCTGGGAAGGGGGGGTGGGGGGGGGGGCATGATGGAACCATGACCGAGCCGGGACTCACCTGTGCTTGATACTCGCACCCTCAAACACTGACCAGGAGTGAGTGGTGAGTGGTGTTGTTCAAAAGTGGAACATCATCTGAAGCCCGGAGCATTTCGAGACATACTTAAGTACTTATTATTATCTCATCAACCTCCAGAAATTTGTTGTAGCAGAGCACCGAAACCGTCTGTGGTGCCATGTCACGACTCACCCCTGTTCCAGCGTTGTTGTTCACTCCTCGTCATCCACCCTGGCAGCCTGGTTGGTTTGCTCCCCCTGTCACTGTCTCTGCAGACGCGACGAGAGATTCACCCTAATAACGACATCATCGGCGTCCGATATCTGCCCGCCCCAACCGCCTCATTCTAAAGGTAAAAAGGTATGTATCTCTGATGATGGATGTCTGATAAAGGATCGACGTTATTGGGCACGCGCATACATGGCGAGTCCGAATTTCGGTCCTGGTACTACCCTGTCTGCCTGCCTGTCTGTCTGCTACCTATCACGGTGTATGTGCATGGATGTTCGTGGTAGAGTGACTGACTGGACACCCCTCGCAGCCCTCGGTCCCCTCCCCCTCCAGTGAGCCTCTCCTCCAAGGGACCTCCCAGCCTCCTTACCATTTCCACTACCTGGCCAAGGAACTAGTTTTCTTCTAGAAACATTCTATGCAGCGTAATGTATCAGCCAGGTAGGTGGCTTGCAGAAGTGGAAAGCAAGCAAACTGTTCCACCGTCCGTCCATATGCTGCCAAAGAACTTTTGTTTGCTTTGCTTTTTTTTTTTTTTTTGGTCCTCGCCCCAACACAGTGACAGTGACAATGACAGTGACCTGTTACAATATTTGACACGAAACCTGTGCCAGTTATCACTACCAACTAATCTTAGTCTAGCACATACGTACACGTACACATACAACAACACAAATCTCTACTATGTATCTCTGACTCTGCCTCATGCTAATAATAAGATGCCGCAGAGGGGGAAGCCCATAGCGGACGAGCGACGCTAGGAAATTCCCGCGCCCGTCCCAGTCCCAAGCTTCAGTCCCCATCTCCCAGGGCGCTCTGGGTTCTGGGTTCACTGACCGCAAGTTGGTAGCATCTCCTATCCGCGAACCGAAGCCATTAAGTTATAATTTATAAATTATGAACACTTCAACCTGCAGCGGGATTCTTCCCCGCCGATGCGGGACTGACAGATATCCATGTCTGTCTGTCCCTTCACACGTAGCGGAAAAGCTCTTCCTCTTCTCCAGTCTGCCACCTCAGCCTGCAGTAGCCGAAGAAAAACAACCTTGGAATACACTTCTCAAAAAAAAAAAAAGGGGTCGGATAATAATTCTGGACCAGATGTCAAAAGGGGGGATCTTCACTTAGTCTACCTAGCTCCGATGACTCGCTAATCGCGTCAACCGCCAAATTCTATCAGATTGACCCAGACGAAAAACACCACCCGACATGTCTTCTTCAAGTTGACAAACGCCTTTCCACCATCATACTAGCATACTAGTATGAACAAACATGCGCCGGGTTATTAGGACTGATGTCCTTCACATCTTCGAGAGCACGTCGGCTGACGCTTTTGTGTGCGTGAAAATTGCATCCGGACACACTACTTATGTATGTAGGTAGCAGACGTGATCGTATCCTAGAACCATCCCTATTCTCTTGACAGTGCGCCGAGCATCTGCAAGTTTATTACCGAGTAGACTAACCTACAGTTGCCGTCAAGCACTGGGATGATTCTAATGCACGCCCGCGATCGCTACTTTTATCACATGCATACATTGCGTACATACATGCATGCATAGAACCTTTCCACATTCCTTCTATGCAGCGAGCAAGGTCCGAACGACCAAGGGGGAATGGAATCTCATCAGTATCACACGCATCGCAGGGTGGCACGGAAAGACTTTGATACCACCTATAGTAGGACTGCGGAACAAGGAACATACTTCCATTCACGCATACTATACTACCTACCTAGGTATATAGGTGGCTATAGGCAGGAGACCGCAAGATTGGCCACGACGTGAGATGCATTTAACAAGTCGAAATATTCCGACGAGATGAGTTGCCTTGATGGGGGTCTTTACAACAAAGAATCACCCCCCTTTTCAAAGTCTTCATCTCGTCCTTGAGCCCGCCAAGTTTATCACGTATATTGATATGTATGCGCAGTCATTTCGTTTCTGCGCCTTTACGTACTTGGTAACTAGTTACTAGACTATCTTGCGGCCTCGCACAAGATTTAACAAACCCCCTTGCTTATTATTCTATTCCCAGCCCAATCTCGAAACCCATCTACCTACATAGGTAGGTATCTATCTCTGTAGTAACATAGTAATCCCAAGGCCTTACCGCGCCGGTAACGTTTTCTTGCCTTCCGCGTCTGTACATCATCTCGCCCGCATCTCTCCAAACCTCTTGTTACCTACCGCATACATATATAACTGCCGACAACATACGCCTCCTACACCGAGTGAGTGAACCGCATGAACTTGGTAACATCCCATGCAAGGTCTGATGTAATGAGGTAACACGCGACCGTATTTCCTCACGAAGAGCCCAAGTGGAAACTACATAGGTACGGATCCTTATCCTTCTCTCATCGAGGCTCGAAAAGGGAAGGTAGGTAGGGGGGATAGCCGATGGGTTCGTTTTACAGGATGCCCAACATCGTCATCCATCACCAGCCTTCATCATGCTGTCTACTACACAGGCAGGATCTCGAGGCTAAACGTGCGCCCGTAGTCTTCTTCTTGTTTCCACCAGGGACGTTCCTGCATATGGGGAGGGGGGGTCGAAGTTCTGTTACGATCTGACGTGACAATACGGCGGGACGGAAAAAAGATAGAGCCTCCAGGAACAAGAAAGAAGGGCACGGCAATAACCAAGTGATCACCAGCAATATCGATCCACGGGGCAGTATCTATCTATCTGTCTGCACATAGGAACTCAACATTACACGCGGCCCTGTTCTGGACATGATGTAGATAGATATACGTGTGAAATAGTCCTCACCCAAGCCTCAAGCCGCAGGAGTAGTGTTGCATACCAACTCCCCTACGTAGGTATATGTGAGAATATATCCATACATAGCCACCTAGGTTCAAGCCTTTGCCCGGAGTCTGTCTGGCTCTTACTCTTCCACCGAGTTTCATCAAGATCCAAGTACAACAACCTGCCAACGGAGACATACATATTACAACCTACCTAACACCTTTCCTGTCATACCTCTCACACCAGAGGTTGATTTCCTACAACAGTATGCTAATGTGGGTAGATAGGTAGGTAGTTACAAGATACTCAAGACTTCTCCCTGTGATCCCCAACCTCGCTTCTCCTCGCTTCTCCTCGCTATCTCACCCTTCTTGCTTTCCTCCCCCCCAAACCCCTTTTTTCTGCTGCCTGCCTGCCTGCCTGCCTGCGTCGGGCTCAGCGCCTTCGTTTCTGCAGCTACGGATGAGAACCTGAGAAACCCCCCGTGGGTCTTTATGATGACGTTCTTTTCCCACATCCAAAAAGGGAGAGAGAGGTAGACAGGCCAAGATAGAAAGATATTACACACGTTTTATGTAAACAAACAACCACCAATAAACCAACCTAACACCATATCCATCCCATCTTCTCATCACGTCAAGAGAGAGAGAGAGAGAGAGAGAGAGAGAGAGAAAAGGAAGACAAATCTACCAACCGACTCTACCTCCTCTATCCCCTAGTCCCCCCCCCTTTTATCCCATGTTCGAGTCCTATATATAGTTCGTACAAGCACACTCCATCCATACCTTAGACTAACTCTCATGAGAACACACACACCACGCCGGCTTCACTAAGCTTCACCAGCACCATCATCATGACCATAATCCTTGTTCTTTTGATTCTTATAAATTGTTCTGTCTGCCCGGTTCACACGACGAGGTAGCTAAATCTCGCGCTAGGTCAGACCACATCTCGCCCGTGCGGAAAAAACTTCCACCGCTTCGTGTCTACTGCCTACCTGATGGGCAAGAGGTGTGCGCCCGCATCCTCTTCTGCTCTCTATGGCGATAGCAGTAGTAGCCCCTGAGCGAGCTGGGCTGAGCCATCCCTGAAATCCCGACGAAGAGGTTACAGGGCTCACCACTTCCCGCGGATCTAAGACAGGTCTCTACCCCGAGACTTCTCTTCTTTTTCTTTTTCTGCTTTTCCTTCTCCCACACCTCCCTAGTCCTAACCCAGCTGTGGTAGGTTTTCGTAATTCGCGTGACACATGGGTGATTCGTTTCCTTGCATGCTTCCGCCGTTGCCGCCAGGCTGTAAACCAATCTCGTCAAGCGAGCAGGGATATAGCGAGACTCTGTCTTTACTGTACCTCCAAACGCAGGAACCCACTCCCAGCCTCATCATCATGATCATGACCATCGGCCCTCCTCACCGCCGCATACTGCCAATAATCTCCCTCTGGGCCTCGCGGTCCCGGGCTCCCTCGCTCAGGCTGCCAACGCTCCTCAGATCGCCGACCACGTCCTTGGCCTTGCCGAAATAGACCTCCTGCAGCAGGTTGCGCATCTTGAGCTCCATGTCCTCGACGAGCTTGCCGATGTTGGCGATCTGCTGCTCGTCGCTCTCGGCGGGGAGCTCCTGCTCGATCTGCCTCGTCATGTTGCCCGAGAGATCCATGTCGCCGAGGCCGCCCGAGCTCGTCGACAGAGACAGAATCACCGTCGACGTCAGGTTGTACTGTGTGTGGCGCGCCCGATCGATCGCCTCGAAGACGTGGATCGAGTCCCACGTTCCCTCACTGGAGCCTCCGGGCGTGGCCACTAGATGCTCACGTCAGCTATGGATGTCTGTGTCTTTCCTGGTGAGATATATTGTGTGTAAGACGAGATTAATCTATCGTCGACGCCACCCGGGTCCTTCGTCCTCCCCAACTAGGTCCTCGTGGGTCTCAGATATATATATGCAAGATCTTGAAATCTCCACGACCACAAAGATCTGTAGAACTGAGACCATTTCTCCGGTATCGTAAACAACCCGGTACCATGTCTCGGGCAGTGCGAGGCCACATTGGCGCCCTCAAATTTCTTATTCATGGAGGAAGTACGGCTCGCCGCAGCAGGGTTGGGGTCTGCCGCTCTCCTATCCTAGAGGGCGCCAATCCATGTCGCTCGGGTATCCAACAGCCTTTCAATCGGAAGAGGAGGGCGAAAAAGAACAACCAAACGAATAAACAAGAACCCTGCCACTTACCCTTCTTCAACAAGACTACACCGGCAAATCCGTCATCCAGGTTCCAGAAATAAACACTACTCACGCCGCCCTCATAGTACAGCTCGCGGTAGACGTCAAACGCCTCGTTGGCCCTGATCTCCATCCTGCGGACCTTCTCGCTGGGCGCGCCGGCGGCGTTGCCCGCGTCGGCGACGGGCGGGTCGAACTCGTTACTCCAGGGGGACCGGTAGCTGTCGCCGTCGCGGTTGTAGTCGCAGAGCAGGTAGTCCCGGCCCGTCTGGCGACAGCGGCGGACGGCGAGGGGCTGGTCCACAGACGAGAGCAGGTCCTCCGTCAGGTCTGGCGCCAGAGTTATCAGGGAGTTCAGGTGCGCGGTCGTGTGTTTCGGGTTCAGGCGGCGGAGGAGGTCCCTGGAAGACGAGGGGAGTGTCAGCTTGTGCGGTCTATTTCGAGGAGTGGAAGGAGAGCAGCAGTGGCAGCAGCAGTAGTAGTAGCAACAGTAGTAGGAGGAAGATGAGTAGGAGGAGTAAAGCTGCTTGGTGACAATGGGTAAAAGGGGTCAGGTCAGGGGATAGGGTAAGCGAGGAAGAGAGGTGGGCATATGTGTAAGAGCGGGCGAGCGGGTTGACTTACAGGGCCGAATCAAAAGGGTCGGCGGCCGCCATTGTGAAAGATTAGTAGTGGAGAGGTGATTTCGGTTGGTTCTGAGAGTGTGAGCTGAGAACACGAAAGGTGAGGACGTGATCAAATACTGAGGTTGACGTTTACCAAATGACCGGCTGACAGGTGACTGATTTGCGATAGGCCGTGCCGGGTTGGGACGTTTGTTCCAACCTTGGATTGAAGAGGATGGTGGGGGTTGTGGAGTTTCAAGCTTGGGGGGGCTACTTTTAGAACCCCTCAAAAGCACCCCTCTTACCAGTGACTTACATAATCACAGTACATGGTGGTGTTATTATTTCGACAAATACCTAGGTACCCTTCAACCTCTATCATGACCACCTGGGCATTGACAGAAAAGTACGTATACGGATGTACAAGTATTCTGTTTAGAAGCCACTCGATAATCTAGGAGATCATGTAGACTAGATCTCCAAGAAAAAGGGAATAGACGACCGATACACTCTCTCTCATCAGCCTTAACCGACAACCAAACGAATCCGTACATATATAGGTTGATACAACATCGTATTAGAAAGATTATGTACACGTCTTCCTCGCCTCACTATCTAAAAGGCCATCCATTCTGTAACACATGATCGATCGGCCTCCAAGGTCATGATTATCTGCCCAAACGCTGAACAATCCTTCTGCAATTCCAGACAACCGAGAACAAGCAGCAAGTTGCTAGTGGCGATTCTGCTTGGCTTTCCCTCCTCTCCCTGCTAATTCTTCTCCTGCGTTTTCCCAGCGGCATCGGCGCGGCATTTGCTACACTCTCACCAGGACAAGAAACCCCCCTGTAGCAGGCATATGTCCGACCACCACTGCGGGCCATTGCCCAATTTCGTCCGCTTTCCACCTAACAATCAATGAGAGACCCGTCATCTCATACAAAAGAGAGAGAGGGAAATGGAGACAGAAACCCCCAAAACATACAACGAGCCCCGCTGGAAACGCAGGGTATATGATTTCCCCGTAACGCCAAGCCAAAATAGTTGCGCAAGCAGGAAGCAGGAAGCAGCTTCGTGAGTAGTAGCTGAAGAAACAGAGCATAAGCGATGAAATCCGAGCCAGTGGAAATAGACAGATATATACCCGCAGTCACAACATCCGGAAGCAGTTCGTTCTAGCCATTCGTCAACCCAAAACCGGACCCCCTTAAAACGGGTGTTACTCGCGAATCTCCTCGTTGCAAGCAATGCAACGAAGGGATTCTATCCAGGACCTTTCCCCGCCGGTGACCCCTTCTCGCAGGTCAACAATCTCGACGACTGGCGGGCCCGTGTGATCATCCTTGATAGTGGCTTCGAAAAGACCTTGGTAGGGTTTCGTCGTGCCCGGGTCACCGGGCTCTGACTTTCGTGGACGTCGTTTTCGCTTCGATTCGCCCGTGGTGGGTGTGGAGGAAGCTCTCGTGGGATCTTCAGCTTTGATAGCCGGCAAAGCCTTCTCGACGTCGGCGAGCTTGATAGTACTCTGCTGCTCTTCTGGTTTCACGTCGATAGACTGCTCCGCCGTCTGCGCCGCCCCAGACTCGCTCGGACTAAGAGGTCGCTTGGCGCCTTCGCCGTTCTCCTCCTTCATACTTGTAGGCTTGTGTGGCTTGTCGGTGCCGAGTCGCATGTACGTATTCAGGAGCGTTTCGTGGATCAGACAGTCGTTGTGAAGCCACTTCTTACACTGGTCGTTCGTGCAGCCGACCAGCTTTCTATCGGGATTCTCTGGTCGATTACACTGGCAGATCAGCTTGGCAGACTAAACAAACTTGAAGTTAGAGAGGCAGTTCCAAAAGGTGTGAAGAAGCCTTGACTTACCGAAAGTTCCATGCTGCGGGCGTCGAAGGCCTGGCGCCAATAGAGGGCTGCCTGGACCTCCTCCTCATTGGTCTCATCCCACTGGTTTACGGTAGCTTGGGCCGTGACACTGACCACGTTGATGACGTCCACTGAGCCGAGTCAGAGAAATGCGCCTCGCCGGGAGAAACTGGACTGAACTCACTGTGGTTGGACGCGATCAACTCATTTGCGCCATGATATGACTGTCTTCCCTGGACATATTTCTTGCCTTCTTGGGTGCCAGCGGGCAACTCGTCTGGCCAGTACATCCAGTATACACGGGCATAGACGTGATGTTCGTCACTTGCTCGGATCTCGAGGATTCTTGCCACCCAGTCATCGTCCGACTTCTTTCTTGGTTGCCGGGGTTCGCCCGGGTTCTTCTGGCGCTCTATGGTAGAGCTATTGGCGACAAATATGAAGCCTTCGCTGTGGTACTTGACACCATTGACTAACCGGTCAGGTTAGCAGAAGACATGCGGAGAAGGGTGCTTCAAGATGGCTACATACGAACAAAACTGTTGTAGCGCGTCATCTCAGTCCACTCCTTATTGGGTTGTACCAGATAATGGCGGTCCATGGTATTGTTCTCATCCTTGAACTTGCCCATAGGAGAGAATGGCGATACTTGCAGAAGGACTTTGGGAGGTTGCTCGGCGCCGTTAGAAGCTTCGGAATCCTGCCGCCTCCGCTTGGGCTTGGGTTTCTTTTCCTTCTTCTTCTTCTTCTCGTTCGGGTCAGGGTGTATGACGGTGAAGGGACATTCGGCCTGGCTCTCCTCCACCTCGGAGCGCGGTCGCTTTCGTACAGTAGACATGGTGGCAGGCGTGCAGCGAAGCAGCTTCAGATGGTATCGGGGTCGAGGGGAGAGGAGAGGAGAGGCGAAGGGTGTTGACAAAGGGAGATGGAGATGCAGGATGCGAGACAGGAAGGTGGCCAGGAATGCGCGTTTAGCAGGTGTTGGAAGAGAGAAAAACAGAATTCTTGTCGCAATCAGTGTTCAGTACTGCGCGTTGGACAATCGGATGAGATCAATTGGACAAACAACCCTGGCAACAAGACAAGCGACGAAAAAAAAGAACCTTCTCAGCTCTCCGTGCCGACGGTGACCCAACTGATCCAACGGTTCCAAGGGGTCGTGCCTGAGCGGGTGGGTGTTGTTAGTTGGATCGGTGGTGGTTGAGGCGGATGCGCTTGAGAAAATCGTACTGTAAGTAAGCCGGAATGAAGGTGGCGGGGAAGGGGGGGTGCGAAGCTGGCAGCTTGGCGCGTTTTTTCCATCCGTCGAATCAGAGGTGACCCGTTGCTGCTGTATCGCAACTCGGAGAACCTGAGCGAACCTGACAATAACAGAAGCTGTTTTATTCAACGACTTCGACTACGACTACGAAGTACATCCATGCCTGTACCTTACATGCACTTTGGGCTCAGGACTACAGTACCTACCTACCTAGTTAGGTATTCGCACACAACAAAACCAAGAGAAGAAAAAAAAAAAAAAACTAAAAAAAACTGTTAACGATGAGTTATGGTGAAGCTTGGTGTCATCTTCGCGATTGTTGTCTAGGTACCTATATAATGGAAGTACTTATGTACATGACCTCGGAATGAGTATGTTCCTTCGGTACCTACCTAGGTAGCCTACATGTGGACAATCAGATGAACGCCGAGCTGTTAGGATGAGAGACCATTTATTGAAGGAAGGGAGGGAGTAATATATGAGAACGGACTGAAGATGGGAATGTTGAGAATTCCAGGTGCAACAAGTCAAGTTCCTGATAAACTCGGCTACGCGTTAGATATGTACGACTAGAAAAGGGATGGACGCAATCCTTTGAAATACTGCATATGTACTTCGTACATTGCTGCTTCGCAGACCGAGTATCATGTATGGTTTTGTATGGTCTTGATTATTGTAGCATCTCGGTCTTATTTTAGCGACTGTCTGGCCTTTACTGCATGGCGGTCTGCGAGACTCTGCACATTGCTGGAATAACCGACCGCTTACTACATGCAGGAGGCAGTCCTTGATGTAAGTAAGGGTACTACAAAGTGGTATGTACTACTGGCATGGATCTAGGTATGCATCGTGCATATCGCTACATACCACCCCGAACCCCTGGCCAGGCCTCCTGAGTCCTCGCTGCCTCGCAAAGGATTCACAGACCTTCCAGCTGTCAATCCCCTGCCCTACATACATATCACTGCGAGCTTCCACACATGTAGTCGGTTTCCGCAGTAGGCCATTTAGTTTATCATACAAATACTGAACCCACAACTACTGTCTTGGAAGGGAGAAATTACTCGCGACGGCAAAGAACCATATCCTTGCGAATGGGCGGCCTGATTGCTACGAAGGCTTCTTCCATCCTATATTATTATTACCCAAGCGGAAAGGGAGGCGGGGGGGGGGCTCAAAAACAGCCCCCACGATTGTTGTTGGCACCATGCTGTATCATATCAGCCACGGTACATCGCAACGTAGTAGTTGACTGGGGGGCTATTCAGGGTTACAGCCTTTCAGTGTTTTTATTTATATATATAAGTATATATATAAATGCATGCCAGAGTGATGCGGTTGCTCACTTTCTAGGACGCACCAATTCTTGTATGACATCGAACCTATTCAAAAAAAAAAAAAAAAGGGGGGGGGGGGGGGGGGGGGGGGGGGGGGGGCGGAAAAATCCAGGGGTGAGAAAGCAGTTCAATTGTAGGATATCACTGCGCCGTGCCAATTGTCCATATCAAAACCAAAACGTGCCTTTGGGGGAAACCAAAAATGCCAACGCCGTCGCTATGAGAATTGAAACCAGCCCTTGGAGTGCGAAGCCTAGGTCCCAGCAGCTCTCACGCCCCAGAGACGAATAGGTCATCGAATTCCATAACAACCGTCTTTCCTGGTCATCACGGACGATCCTCGTCATCCCCAGCATATGCTTCTAATATGCCGCGGCTTTCCTCTGTTTCATCAGGGAGTGGAGTGTGAACATCCTCCCTACTCTTGAGGCCCTCTATGAGGTCCGCGAGTTGCTCCCCCTCGAATTTGCCGCGCTCGACATTCACAAAGTATATAAGCGGCGCAGGCAGACCAACCAATACCGCCAGGAACCAGAAGGCTGGCCGGATCTCCCCCGTTCCGTCGATAATGGCACCAACAATGACTGGCCCGAAAATACTAGACCCTTTATCGGTAATCGCATATAGAGCGTAGAAGGCGGCCTCGGATCCGGGGGGGATGAGCTCGCCGTACAGCGAGCGGCAGTAAGAGCCCAGGCCTCCTAGGACCAATCCATACACAGCAGCCAGGGGATACATCTCCCAGGGCTTCTGGAGCCCTCCAACTTCCCACCGCTGCACAATTGGCAAGTACCCCAGTAAACCATAGATAGGGATGACCTCGAATAGCGCAATGCACCCTAAAAGGGTTTGGTGGGGCCTTAACTTGAAATGCCTCGAGATGAATGACCAGCTGAATGCTCCCATAACGCCTGTCGTCGTGGATATCACATTAATTAGTCCTAAAAGCCCGGGCTCCATGCCCAGCTGGGTCTTAGCGAATAGGATGGCCGTCGAAGACGTGGTCGCAATTGCGTCGGAGATCAAAAACCAGCTGGCGAGAAATAGGACAATATCCCTGAGTCGACGCGCGAGCTTGATAGTTCGGAACAGATTCTTCCAAGAGTACGCGATGTAGGACACCCATCCTCGGCTCCCACTACTGGCAAGGGGAGGGCCGGGCCTAGGTCTCAGCCAGAAGGCAGCGGGTATTGTAAAGATTGCCCACCATGAGCCGACGAAGAGAAGCACAACCCGTTGGGACCAGGTCGAGCTCCCCATGGCCACCAGAATCATGATAGAGACACATTGGACGAAAAGGGCTGCCCCATAGCCAATTCCAATGCCCTTCGCAGAAATCTGTGTGGATAACTGAAGTTCAATGGATGTAAGCTCTTCATGAGTCGGCGTCCGGTGTAGAACATGGATCTCGGAGGCCGTATCGTGCCGTGGTAGCAGCGCCGAAGTTGATGTGCGTAGTGGGTCTTCTGCCAGCAGGGTCGGGGATTGTGACTCGAATGTTGGATTTTCAGCTTCGGGCTCTGGTGTCGCAGGTATGCCAGCGGCGGATTCCTGCACCCTCGGGTGGTGTCGGACGAGTAGAGGCAGGAAAGAGTTCAGGAGAACAAACGATGCGCCGAAGCAAGTATTCGAGACTATGGCGAGTAGTCCACCTAGAATGTAAATCTCCCTGAATACAAAGATGTAACATATGACGCAGAAGCTTCCCATCCAGGCGAATGTTAACAATAGGCGCTTTCGATAATTGCCGTGATCTGCAGCACAGCTTATGCTAACAACCAGGAGGGCTTGGATGAGGACGCTGATGCTGAACGTGTACATAGCGAAGCTGGCTGTGTTGATCTCGACACCCAGGACGGTGAGGACGCATTGCCTATCATCGTAGGATCCGTTGGGCTTCCTCGTACTGTTGGGACATGGTTTGGTTCGGTCGGATAGAAGAACCGCGTTCTCTCTGGCCAGACTCTCTAGCAGTATTGGAATGAAGGAGGCTATCGCGCGTGTATATGTAAGTCTCAATCACGATGATTTTGTAGCAAAGTCGCGCTGCTGAGTGAAAGGGGGGGGTGACACTGAATAACATCAAGGGGGAGGCTGTCCAAGTCGACAAGGACTTCGAGTCAAGAGAGATCGCTTACAGATAGCTGTGCAGTAGATATATGTCAGTTGCTTGAGCCTATATATAAACCCAAAAACTGGTAGGTACATAAGAGAGAGACTTACCACATATCACATATGTTTCGGCCGCGAAGGCATACGTGTACCAGCCAGCAAGCTCTTTCTTACTGGTAGGACGAGTATCCTCTCCCGGGTACCGACGGCCCAAGAAGCCATTCTCGAGACTATCTCTGGGACTCATCCTGCCAGATTCAGTACTCGTTGATCGTTCGTCATCGGCTTCGAAGGAAGAAGAGTGCGATAAGAAGGAATGTTTTGACGCGACGGATTGGACAGAGAGTAAGCGAGGATTTGGTGGCGGTCGCCGCAGGTGTTCTTCGTTCCGTGGAACCATTATTGGCGGCTGAGGAGAGAATGACGTTTCCAAAAGACCTCCAGGCTCAGCGCTGGTGTCACCCTGAACTGCCTGACAACCTTGGAAGTCCGCCCTGAGAGCCCCGAGGTATAGCGCTAACGGCTCCAAAAGGGGGGGGGGGGGGGGGGTTTGTAGCCCGGAGCCTGAGTCTGCCCAGTTGATCAGTTAGAGATCCCCGGGGCCATTAGCGGTGGCCTAACTTCAGGTAATTGCCTACCGGTAGGTTACCTCCTTTTAGGTACCTACTTCCCAGCTACCTAAAGGTTTCGGTAAACTAATGGGATGGAGGAATAGTTGGAACTCGCCGCAGCATGCAATACTGATAGCCAGAATTTCAGTTCTTTCAGCTTCAGCCTCGGTTTCGAGTCTTCACCTTCAACTTCCAACTTCAACTTCAACCTCAATTTCAACCTCAACCTCGAGCTCACGCTCAAGTTCAACTCCTTCAGCTTGTACTGTCGTCAGGTTGTTATATAGTACAACCGCGCTTCGGATCGATGGCCGCTAGTGTGACAATCCAATTAGATCCAATCCTCCTCTTGCTCACACATGTCAAGCTCAGCAGACACCCATTTTCCCAACGGTCATGCCCCGATGATAGCTGATGCGGGGTTCTTTCATCCAGGTGTACCGACAATAAGGCGACTCTCGTGCGGACTGGTGATGTGAATTGCGATCTACCTACTTAGGAGGTACTGTAGAGAGAAGATCACAGCGTGGTTCTTTCTTGAGCCTAGAGAGTATAATCGAAATTGAGTCTCGACAGGCGCGTACGACAACGATGAGGAGAAAGAAGTGGTTGTTCCGGCCATCTCTTCCAAGCAGCGATAGGAAAAGATGGGCCAAAAAGATACGATCACGCACACACACACACGCGCGCGCGCACACACACACACTAGTCGCAGGTTGGCATCCATCTTTTACTTCCCTGGCTGAGATTCCCCAGCCTGCCAGCCCCCCGATTGTGGGCACACCTTTACCCTTTGCAGCAGGAGAGGCGGAGAGGCGGGGATGCGTGCGTACAGACGGGTAGCTGATCTGCTACTGTAATAAGAATCCGGTGATCAATCTTGTGGTGGACAAACTACCGTACATGACGATCCGCGACGCAAGCATCGACATGTTTCACGATAATGCTCGGCACTAGCTCTGATGCCTCAAAAGACGCTTTAACCTACATTTTTCGGTCCTCGAATGGCCAGACCAATCTACCGTTCCATCCTCGCTCCACTCACTTAGAGGGTTCATAGTATTGGGCGAGCCTTTCTCTGACTGATTGTCACTTACGGAGTACACACATGCAAATGCACGTCGATCGCATGCAACAGTTGTTTGTCAAGTGACGACTGTACCGGACACTCGCACGCACATTGATATCCATGGATCTGACGATAAGTCCGGCCCAGAGCCCGACGCTCTGGCTACAATACCTATGCGATTCACATCTAGTAACTATGAGCTGTTGGAAATACACATGTGCCACTCAACTGATGCCCACCCGCGAGCCGGATATCAGATTACACAAACGCACTGCGCTTGCTTAGGTGATTTCCAGTGTCAGAGGGCCTAGAACATCAACTACTTACTCCAATTTCCGTTTACGATCCTATTTATGATCCCGTACGGGGGTTCTGGCTTCTTAAGTCCAAGATCAAGCATTTGATCTAGGTACTGTGATACTCCTTATTAGCCGGCTGTCGACATGCCGTGTGAACTCACTCCCACCGGGTCAAGACCAATATTTGGGACTCGACTGATCTACTTCTACCAGTCGCCATAATTCGTCTGCATGAATAGTAGGAGGTGAAAATAACATAGACCTTTGCTAAATCTGTCTCGTCAGACGAAGAATATTCACTGGATTCGGCATGCTTTGCCGCGATCCACGATTTCGACTCATCGTGAGCGTCTACCTACCTTTAAACCCATTCGTTCTTCAGATGCAGCACCTCGATGGGACGCTTTCCGAATACGGGGATGTCTGGATGGATATCCGGGGTAGCAACGCCGGCTATCTCATCAATCTTGGGTAAGATGGCACCATGCTATATGAAGGTTACTTAAGCCTCGTGCCGGCAACGAGTTCAGGCTATTTTACTCCCACGAGTGGCCACGCTGCACTCCGCATTCGACTTCGACTATACGTCGTTGAGCCCCTTTCTACGCCAGCGACTCGGATCTACCCCAAGTTATGTGTTCAAATATGTGTTCAACCCCAGGTGGACCCAACGGGGCCTCGTGGGCCATCATATATTTGCCCACCCCTACGGCCCGCTATCACCGGCTTCCCCTCAATATTTGCAGGTGTATCGAGGCAATATAGAGAGAAAGGTCTTCTTGGTGGAGAACATTTCTCCATCGCTAACGGACAATCAGCATCTTGACCCTTTTCCGGCTACCCCTTTTCAAGGTGGACATGAGCAAGGAGCCTGGGCCTAGGTCCTTGTCCACGGCCTGGGCTCCTCCGTTGCTTCTATTCCATGCTATATATAACCCAATGCTTTCCTTACTTGGTCCCTCTTACGTCCTACACTGAACACAGTATAACGAACTGCTCCTCACGAGACGAACGGCCGATCAAACGTCACCATGAAGTCTACTGTCCTGTTCTTCCTGGCCCCCCTGGCGGCGTGGGCTGCACCGGCCGAGATCTCAGAACGACAGGCGACTGACAGCATCGATGCCCTCATCAAGGCCAAGGGCAAGCTGTACTACGGTACGTGCTCGGACCAGGGCAAGCTGACGTCGGGCAAGTCGGCGGCCGTGATTCAGGCCGACTTTGGCCAGGTCACTCCCGAGAACAGCATGAAGTGGGACGCGACTGAGCCTAGCCAGGGCAACTTCAACTTCGCCCAGGCCGACTACCTCGTCGACTGGGCCGTCCAGAACAACAAAACCATCCGCGGCCACACCCTCTGCTGGCACTCACAGCTGCCTGGCTGGGTCAGCAACATCCGCGATAAGACCCAGTTGACCAGTGTTCTACAAAACCACGTCACCACTCTCGTGACCAGGTACAAGGGAAAGATTAGGGCTTGGGTGAGTTCGACAACGATGCTGCCTTTTCCTTCCCCCTCTGCAGTACCGCTAGAGACAACCCTCAAAAACTAACCTTCAACCCCTCCCCCTCCTTTACCAGGACGTCGTCAACGAGATCTTCAACGAGGACGGCTCGATGCGGCAGTCGGTCTTCTCGCAGGTGCTGGGCGAGGACTTCGTCCGCATCGCCTTCGAGGCGGCCCGGGCGGCCGACCCCGACGCCATCCTCTACATCAACGACTACAACCTGGACCAGCCCAACTACGCCAAGCTGACGACGGGCATGGTCCAGCACGTGACCAAGTGGCTGGCGGCCGGCGTGCCCATCGACGGCATCGGCTCCCAGGCCCACCTGACCAGCGGCCTCGGCGCCCAGGCCGCCGCCAGCATCAAGGCCCTCGCCGCCACCGGCGTCAAGGAGGTCGCCTTCACCGAGGTCGACATCCAGGGCGCCCCGGCCTCCGACTACACCGCCGTCACCACCGCCTGCCTGAACGAGCCCAAGTGCATCGGCATCACGGTCTGGGGAGTCCGGGATCCCGTGAGTAGATTGTTTTTCCTTTTCCTTTTCTTTTTTTCTTCCTCTTCTCAACATCTTCACCGTTCTTTCTCCCCGTCCCTTCCAAAGTTTACACACGAAAGAAAAGAAACGAAAAACCCCAAAAACCAAGATTTGCTTGCTAATGGTGTGATTTTCTTTCCTTCTCTGACGGCAGGACTCCTGGAGAGCGGGCACCACACCCCTCTTGTTCGACAGCAACTTCAGCCCCAAGCCGGCCTACACGGCTATCGTCAATGCTCTGAAATAGGGGATTGATTTTTACGTGAGGAGGGGGAAAGATGGATACAAGTAGTTATGCATAAGAGAGCATGGGACTTGTGATTGAAATGCGGGAGATGATGACGATGGATGGATGGATGGATGGTATGTGTGTGAGAGAGAAAGGGGGGTTTTTTGTTCATAGTGAAGATTCAAAAATTAGAACAATGTCTTCTTGATGTGGTGTCTGATTCTGTACATGCCTGGGTGCCTTGGATATGCTTGCCCTGGGATGAGTGCGTGTGCCCTAGCTGCAAGTAGTATGTGCTCACCTGCTAAGATGTAATTTAGAAAGGCTGGGAAAGTGATTCGAGCTCGCTCCAGGCGTGTATTTCTGGTTTTCTCGTGGGATATCACAGTGTTATCTGTCATGGTGCGGTCACAGGAAGCGAGAATAATAAGGCCGAGGGTGGGATTTCTTTCGTTGCTGACGTAATAGCGGGATATCATTCGTTTTGTAATTAAGATAGCTACGGAGATGAGTAAAGGCAGCTGAGGGCAGATGCTTGTCGTCGAGATGATCCCGACATTCTTTTGACATCTGCTCATGCGAAAAAAAATGGGACTCATTTGGATCATTGATACGATCAGAGAAGAGAAGTAAAGAGAAGAGAAGAGGACCCCGACCATCCAACCCGACACTGTGCACCAATGGGAGCATAGCCGCCGAGCATGACAACGGCGGCGACGACGACGCCGCCCGCAAATGGATCCTCCCTGCGATCCGCGATGACGTTCCCTGGCCGACAATGTGTTTGAGAGAGCACACATAAAAACCCCCCTCGCTCACGTCTCAAGGCGGACATATCTTGTCAGACTTTGCCTTTCCACCCCTATCCTATTTCTTGTGGAAAGCGCCCATGATCTTGTGCTTCAGCTTATCGGCCAAACCCTGGTTCGACGATGGGGCGCTGGTCGTGGGCGTGCCGTCGGTGAGCTTCTGCTTCTGGTGCTCGGGGCCCAGGTGGACGTTGGCAGCGCCGCCGCGCCCGGTGTGGAAGTCCTGGTCGGTCGAGGGGCGCGTAGCCTCCCCGGGGACGATCTCCTTGTCCGCCCGTGCCGAGGGCGGTCGGTCGGCATCGCCGATATTGGCGGCTCCTGTTCGTGCGCGGGTTAGATGGGAGCTATATGAAGGGGGATGGCGGTGAGCCTGTGAGTACCTCCGCGGCCGGTGCTAAATGCCCCATCACCGTGGCTTCCCACGTCGCCCTCTCGTACGATCTCGCCGTCGACATATTTGGTGTCGTCGGGATTTATGTTGCCGGCACCACCGCGGCCGTGCGACACTTCGGGGGTGCTGGTCATTGTGAATTCGGATGTTCCGATGAGTGGAACTGTTGTCTACCTAGGTAGGTTTAGCGATTTGTGTGTGAGCCGTAGTCTGGCAGCGGCGGTGTTGGATGGGATAGATAGACTGAAGAGACGAGGGAGGCGGATACACATGGGCTCAGTAGTGATAACAACGAGCTCGGGAGGGTTTTATGGAGGTGGTGCTATTTCCTCGCCCGCCTCGTCTCTTGCGAGGTCGGTCGGTGGTGGTGCCCACTCCCAACAATAAATTGATGCAGTAGGTAGGATAGGACCAGGATCGGGATTGTCGTTGGTGCGGGACATATTGCCAAGGATGTTTTTAAGGAATTGGTCCCCGACGAGACGACGTACCTGGAGATGTACCTAGGACCTAGCTTAGATGGTATGCGTTGCAACGTACGAGACGAGCTTGTTGGGAGAAGCAGGCAGGATGGCGTATGTATGTGACAAGTAGAGGAATAAACGCTGCACGCAGTGAGAATAATCACAGTTCAGGGTTTACAAAGTAGACAGGACATCAATTGGAACCTTGTAAAGAGACGACGGGATGGGATCATGGATGGGCACATGTGGGAGACACACAGACAGACACAGCTCGGCTAGGACAGACACAGCTCGGCTAGGACAGACACAGCTCGGCTAGCTATCGCCAGCCCCGAACTGAACCTATGATTATGAAGCTTGTATCCAATGAAGGATGTTTGGTCGTTAAAAGGCAATGTCAGAGTGATGACTCAATAAAATCCAATCAGTACCTAAGTAGTTAAGTACGTATCACATTGAGCCGCAAGCTTCCAGAAATCTCGGAAACACAAATTGCCTGAAATCGAAGTCAATCAGCCAACGCATTATTGGCTGATGATGGTCGTAATAAGGTTGTTTGGGTACCGAATTCTTTCCAACCCACTGGCGCGTTATCCCAGGTAATAAGGTTGTGTGCAGTAAGCCGCCCGCCTGGCTGCCCAGGTGCCACCGTGCTCTGAGCTCTCTCTTCAAGGCCCTGACGTAATTTCAGCTTCTCATTCACCGATAAGATGAAGAGCTCTGAATGGCCCATTGACGGCTACCTAGGTACCTAGCCTGCTAACTTCAAGGTTGCTAGCTTTATTAGTTCAGTTCCCCGCCAAGATTCTCGAATGGTGCGGGTTTGGTGGCACCGCGGAGCTGCCGCTAACACCACTGCGGAATACCTAGCACCTAGCTTCACGATCAGGCGGGGGCCGCGGGGCAGCTGAGCACGTCCATGTGGTCCAAGCTTTCCGCATTGGAAACGACTAGCTAGGCCCACGCTGCATACCTAGGTAGATTGAAGATTCCGATGTATTTCCTTCACTGCTCTTACTATTCCGACTTATGAGACCCCTCCAAGGTCAAGTGTCATCGAGTGGCACACTGAACTACATTGCGTGCGGATATCAGACGGCAATGAAAATATTCATACACTGCTGCTTCCAAGACGACGAGGCCTTTCTTGAAAGTACCATTCCATTACTGTTCTCGCTGGTCATCAATGTATCTTTACATGGGTGCTTACGGTTTGTTACAACACGCCTTCGCCTGTCAATGAGAACCTCGATCGATGCCTTTACACCGACTTACCATATGCCGACTTACCATATGAGTGTGCTCTGCCTTTCACTAAGACGTGGGTGTACCGCTTATTCGACTGTATGGCATGGTACCTACATATGTAGATAGTCATGGAAAGTACACTCTATCATATCGCAGCTATTGGCCATGGCTATCACTCACTCATCCAGGTACAGGGCTTAGGGTTAGTCCGCTCAGACAGTTGATCAACTGAATCAAGGTCAAATTCATCTGACGCCCCTTCTTTCCTTTTACCTCATCCAGATATCACACCCGCCAGGTTCCTTCTGCACTCAATCCTGGAGATCTGCAGATTACCCGGAAACGTTGAGACGACCGTCCTACATGTGAGAGCTTTCTCGCGCTTCTTCATCTGCAGGCGTCAGCAGGAACCGTGGATCAAGCTGGTCTGTGAGTGTTGAGTCTTGCTAGATCACCACCACCTTATTGATTGCTATATCTTGGCGTATGTGCGGATGGACCGCATGTCACACCAGGTCACGCCAGAGGGTATTTGGTTTGGAATCTCCTACACCAAAGTCGATTTGAGAAGAATATAACCCGGCCACGAAGCTGCGGCCCGGAATGAGACTCGGGTGACACTACAGGACTGCCTGCACAACAGGGAAGCTAGGAACTTACACGCACTCAGCATCCTTACAAATCGGCCATCTACAGTGCCAAGCACGGTATTGCGGCGTGACCCGACTTACTCCGACTGGCATTCCACCCCGAGCGACCTCTTCAGCAGGTATCGTCAACTGGGACCTCTTCGGTTTAGACAACGTCAGGGCATACTCAACCTTGTACTTGTAGATCCGGCTCCGTCTTCATTTGGCACATAATAATCAAGCGCCAAGAGAGTAGACCTTGGAAACAGAAGGTGCGTTAAGTGTTAGAAGATTTTCTGTTGTGCTTAGTAATTCATCTGAGGTCCTCCTTATGGCCCCTCACGATCAACAAGCCTAACCACCATCGAACATGGCCATCATCAACAAGCATAACTATCAACAAGTATACCCACCAAAAAGTATAACCGTCAACAAGCATAACCTCCAAAAGATAGGGATCGGTTCTCTTCTGTTTGTCCTGACAATAGCTGTACCTTGAATTAATCATTTGGTAGTTCATCCAATAAATGCTCCCTTGGATAGCAAGACCGATTTGATACTGAGACGGCGTCAACACCGGCACACGAATAGGGCTTTGGAACTCAAAACGGGCACTTTTTAGCATCATAACTGCCGGAATTATCCTATTAATAAGTTCACTAGCTCCAGTTCGACGATCAGCTCCGGATCAGATTGGTGCGGGGGGTTGGGGTGCTCGCATATAACCCGAATATCTGGGGTTCTGTGCATTGGCGGATGAAGAGCGAAGCCCGACATCAACGGTTCTAGAGCAAGGCATAACCACACACAGACTGTTGATAACTGTCGGGAACGTACATGCTTTGGTTGATTATGATCAATGATCTTGTTTCTGCTACAAAAAAACAAATCCTCCAAAACAGCTGCCAATCTCAGGCCACTATCACAAACTGCATGTTTGGAGAGCTTTCTTAACCCCGCCTTCGTAACCCGAGTCACGTCCGGTCACGCATGGTCAAGGGGTCGAATGGCAGTTCGCAATTGAGGGGAATCAAGCACGTATGCACATTGCATACAATTTGGCACATTTATACACAATGCGGGGGCGCCCGCTGAAAAAAAAAGAGGAAGAAGAAGAAGAAGAATGAGATAGGTCAGGGAAGTTGGAAAGCATATATCAAAGCGCTCTTCCCGGATATATGAGCGTCTAAGTGCAGAAACAACCTGCCGTCTCTGCCTACTTGGACGAGCAGCTGCGCCACGAGGACAAGTCCTTCAGCCTGCAAATTTCTTTACCACCTCAGAGTGAATTACCACGAAACCAAGTATTTTCTGTATTGACGTATTACTTTGGCTGCCTAGGTCCTGGCTTCATACGTTTCTTGTTCTTTCTGGTCCTCTTGGAGACGAACTATGCCTGATGGCGTTCAAGATGGTTAGGTTCATCTGGGCTTTTGGACTCCTGATCACGCCGACAGTAGCTCTTCCGCCGACGTCGCCGATAGCAGGATCATTGCGGACCCGAGAAGCGGGCGAGCGTGAGCCAGAAGATTTCCTGAAACCCGAAATTCATGAGTCAAAACTCAAGAGACTAATGCCCGATGTCAGTCAAACAACCCGTGTATCAATCCTTACCTCTCGGTGCCATCAAGCCACGAGGCTGGTTGAAAGACCAGTTGGAACAAGAAGCTGCCGGCCTGGCGGGTCACTTATTTGACTTCTACCGCTACGTACACGATTCCGCATGGCTCGGAGGTGACTCGGAGTATTCGACGCTTCATGAGTCCGCGCCGTATTGGTTCAATGGGCTCGTGCCCTTGGCGTTCGGTTTGGACGACGATCGACTCAAAAACCAGGTCAACGACTTTGTGGACTACATCCTAGATCACCAGCAGGAAGATGGTTGGATTGGCCCAGAAACCACCCCCGAAACGCGTGGGCTTTGGGGTCGTTGCTATATCTTACTGGGACTCATGGTGCGTTTCTTCGCGCACACGGCTCTAATGGAGAAGTCTGACATGAGGGAATCCAGCAATACGCCCAGGCTGATGCCTCCTCGACGGATAGAATTGTGGACGCCATGCACCGTTACGTCCAGCTCATCCATCCTATGCTCCAAGACAATTTCACGGGACTTATCCCAACAGAGGGTGACGTGTTCGACACGGATGGATGGGGCGCCACGAGAGCCCACGAGATGCACATCCCATTGCAGTGGTTATACGAGAACTACCCTCGCAATAATACGGAAATCATCTGGGACACCATGGATCTCATGATTCAAGGTGCCACTCTGTGGGAAGTCGATTGGCGAGATTTCTGGGTGCCCGGCGTTTATCCTGAAGTCGTGTACGCCCCTCAGCAGCAGGAATACAAGTGGCTCTTCACACACGCCGTAAACATGGCAGAAGGTGCGTTAGCGAATTACCACGGTTAGATACATCAGAAAGTTATGGATAACTCAAGATCTGTAGGTCTCCGGTTCCCCCTTGCGATATATCGCATGAGCCACGACGAGGCATTGAGAACCCAAACGAGAACTGCTCTTGACCTGCTCGAGCAATGGCACAAGTCCTTAGCGGGGACCATCATCGGTGATGAACTCATCACGGACCTGAACCCAAGTCATGGCGCGGAACTGTGCACGGCAGCAGAGATGATGTTCTCGACAGCTTGGATCTACCAATACCTTGCAGACAATGACATAGCAGACTGGACCGAGTTGACGGCGTTCAATGCTTTCCCGGCATCTTTGTCCGCAGACTGGTGGTCACACCAGTATGTTCAGCAAGAAAATCAAGTGAGTTAGATCGGATCTTCAGAGGATCACTTAGCTGATGTATCATTACCAGCCTTGGTCACGTCCACTCGACGATCCAGTCATGTGGACAAACGTTGATTCCCAAGGCAATGTCTTCGGCATGGAACCGAACTACGTGAGTGGCCTCATCCCGCCCATGATCGTACGATATGCCATCGCTGATCCCTCTCTCTCTCAGCCCTGTTGTACCGTCAATCACCCGCAGGCTTATCCTAAGTTCCTCGCGAATTCCTTCGTGAAGACCGAAGACGGCCTCGCACACGTGCTCCTCTCGCCCGGCCACGTCAGCACCTCGTTGGGAGATAACAAGGTCTCCATCGAGGCCGAGACAGCCTACCCCTTTGGCTTGAGTCTAAGCTACTCCATCACCGCGGACTCGGACTTCGCGTTCTACGTGCGGATCCCGAGCTGGGCGAATCCCTCGAGTACGGTTACGAGCGGCGGCGGCGGCGTCGACGCCTCGGAGATCTCGCCCTCCGACAAGGGGCTCCAGAAGTTCGACATTTCGGCCGGAAGCAGCCATGTGACAATAAATCTGGAGACGCAGCCTCGGGTTGTCACGCGCGCCAACAACACGGCGGCCGTCTACTACGGCGCCCTGCTCTACAGCCTCGCCATCGATTCCAACGTGACCCAGGTCGCGCCCCTATCCTACACCGGCGACCCCCTCCCGGCGAACGAGACCAGGCCCGAGACGCACGACCACATCGTCGAGCCCACGAGCATCTGGAACATCGCGATCGACCCATCCCAGATCAGGGTCGTTACAAACGCCGTCGTCGGCAATACAACAGCAGCAGCAGCAGCTCGACAGTCCCCCTCCGCGGGGGGCGACGAGGAGGAGGAGGAGGAGGAGGCGGCGGCGCCGCTGCTGCTGCTGCCGAACCCGATCTGGGCCCCCGGCGCCCCGCCCACGGAGCTCCGCGTCGCCGCCGTCGAGATTGACTGGCCCATCCGGTTCGACACGCCCGAGGACCCGCCCCTGGAGCCCCAGGTCAGGGGCGAGCCGTTCGCGGCGAGGTTCGTGCCGTTCGGGAGCGCCAAGGTGCACATGGCGCATCTGCCGGCCCTGGAGCTGGCCGAGGTAGACCTCCTGGGCGGTTCTGGTTGAGGGGGAGGGGGGGCAAAAGGGGAAGTTGAAGTTACCTAATTTAGTTAGTTGATGGGCCAGCATTCGTCAAAAGTGTTACTTTATAGGATAGGATACCCTTTTGGCGTTTTCTAATATGCATTGATTGATATTTATCAAGGAAGCGCTCAAATTTTTTTTCCACCGCCTTGTTTATGATGGGTCTTCTAAATGAATTTTTCCTGAGAGTGTGGAACTAATTAATCTATGGGTAAGTTAGTTCACCAGTGAGAGAGGTCGGTAACCTACTCATGTACAGGTCAGCCCCTAAGATGAGAAAGCAGTAATATGGATCAATTAATATCTTTGTTCAACAGAACAGGGCCCGCGCATAAGCATAAAAACGCTCTATGTATCATTTCAGGGGTTGGTTGGCCTGTAGACAGTCGTTGTATGTGTGAAATCCCTGGTGTGCTTTCCTACATAGCTATCTCATAGGCGAAAGTAGATAAGATAGAGGATAAGTAGTTCAAACTTGGTAACACAAGGCATGGGAGCTCTCTGGCTCTGCGCCTGTCACGACCCGCATGGAAGACGATGTAGATAAGGTGCTGGAGGTTTTTATGTTACGATAATGACTTTTGACGTTCTACTCTCTGTCATCCTTTCCACTCGGATCCAACATCCCGGGCAAAATCGCTACTTAAATGGTCCATGTATCAGTGAATCAATCCAAGTTACGCTCTTCGTTGCCGCCTTGCCTTTGAAACTTCGGAGCTGTGTCTCTGCGATACCCTTTAGATATGCGGTCTGGGGAGGTTGGCTCATACGACGCCCTTTTTCTTCTTCTTTTCTTCTTCATCCTTCCTCCACTGCTTTTCCCTTTTCTCTCGTTTAGAGCTCAACGCCTGGGCTTTAGCATCGTTCAGCAAAGAATCTGTTGTCCGCGGCCCATATCATGAAGCTTTGCAGCGGGGATCCCGAAGTCTTGCCACAGTTTGAACAAGCCTGTCGTAACGAGAAACCAGGCGACCGTAACTTCGTAGATATACCAGATGAGTGCGCGTAGCCAAGCGCTGAAGGCTAGGCTGGTAGTAATAAGAATGACAGTAATCGAAATGGCGACTGTTTTCTATGCGTTAGCTAATTTTCTTTCTTCTTTCTATCATGCGCTGGCCTTACCCATGTAGACGACCTCATCACGGATGAGCCATGTTCCAGATCCGAACTCGATGTTGTTCATACCAAAGATACTGGACATGAAGGAGAGCGGGAGCTGTGATGCCAGTGTCAGCTAATGGCATGTACTTCCCACGTCGGGATAAGGAGACTTACGAATACGATGGTTACTAAGGTAAACACGAGTATGATGCGACCTTGTTTCACGGCCTCTTCGGATTGAGCGGTGGATCTCCGGGCTTGGACTAGGCTGATCTGCTGCCCTTTGAGCTCGAGAAGATCCCTCACCTGCCGTGGTGTATATCGTTAGTCTACAGGCAAAGGCAATGGTGCTGTTACCTGGAGAATACTTACGCTATCGACGCCAGCTTCCGCGGCTTCTCTGAGCTCTTCCAAATTCTCGATTCGGGCGAGGACCCTGGCGAATGATTCATCGGCATGGCTCCTGAACCTATAGAAGCTGTCTCCCTGGCGAGCTCTTTTTTCCTCTTCCTCGACCATGATTTCATCCAGCGAAGTACTGCTCACATGCTTCTTTCGCGGGCGCGAAATGAAAGTCCGTTGGGTGCTACTTCGAAACTCATTCAGAGGATCGAGGATGCGTTCCGCGTTGGTGATGAAGGTCCGAAGAATTTCTCTTTGCGTCCTCATGTTGTAGATCATAATGTCGAGCTCCTCGATGATGTCCTTCAGCTCACGTATGAGCATGCCCTCCGTGTACAGATCGAGCGGAACTGTGATATCAGCGGAAGAGCTGTCAGTCAGCATTGTGTAATCGATCTTCACTGCCCATTGCCAAAATCTTTTGAACAGGGCTTTCTGTCGTTTTCTCTGGCGTTCGTCAGTTACTTATGACATCCTCGATAGCACCAAACACCAAACACGAGCAAATCCGGATACCTACAATACTACCTATCTCTGCGGAAAACGCATCGATCAAATCAGGTTGGTCACCGAGATTGCGGTTGAAGATACCGTTCGAACATTCGTCAATGATGATCAGTCCAAGATCAAAGATTGACCCCATTCGACCGTCCGAGTTCTCAAGTCTTGTTCTGATATTTGTGTGGACACCGGCAGATTGACGCTCTCCACGTCCATACTGCTGTGGGAAGCAAGTGATGATGGTGTTGGAATCAAGTATCCACATCCACAGCTGGTCAACCATGACGATACTGGCGGTTTTTCGGCTATCCTCAATGCATTTCTCACAGGTGCTGGACAAGCTGAGCTCATGCTCCGGCCACGTTCCTGTTTCAGGGTCGTAGACATGGACATCCTTAGGTTTGGTGAGACGATACATCACCTGGTTTTTATCATATTTCTCGGAAGCATTGACTGTCCAGTGATAGCCTTGTTCGAGCGTGCGTCTAGGGTGCAGAGGTGGATCTGACGTGATGTATCGCCGGATCACTGCTTGATCCTGGTATTCCGCCAGCCCCTTGAAGAGCCGAGCAGCATCAATAAGATACTGGCCAAGAGGATTGCGGACATGGACCCTCCCCCTTTCATCCACTGGCAGGGAGGTTCTTAATAGCCCGAGACGTTGGACATGAGTCCCGAAGCTGGCCACCCGAGAAAAGGCTGCAAAATGTGGCCTAGCCGCTTCTACATCCTGCGATACGACAGGCATGGCCCGAGCCGCCATGTCGCTCGGCTATGGCAAACGTGCTGCTCGCTTTTGTTCCTTTCTGGATGATTCCTGATCACCACGGTCGCGAACGGCTCTGTCTATGGAAATCTCAGACTTCTTTCTTTGTGAATAGGCTTCCCAGTATAGGTAAGGCATCTTGAAATCATATCAATGGACATTGTCCGTAGGCGTATCCAAGGAAGGAAACCTACAAGTACTACCACGTGGCCTTCAGACATGTCACCAGTGCCAGTGCCTGAGTCGTCAATTGAAGACCTAACTAAAGTTGATTTCGGGGGCTCACCTGAGGATATTACCGAGCTCGACGGTCTCATCCGCCGCGAATACGGCCTCGCTTGTTGGTGCTCTCGGGACTGGTTACGCCAGTATGAAGCACGGATGATATTGTTCACTGGGTTGCTGGGTTGTGTCTTCCCCACGCGCGAGCTTCCCGCCTCAGGGGGCAATAAACTTTCGTTGAAGTGACGCAATATTGCTGCCTTAGAAAGGGTAGCCAGTTAGTCCTGATTATGGAGACCGCATAACTATCAGAGAGATCAGGCCAAACGTACTTCTGCCCACTATTGAGATACGAATTAGTTTAGACCTGGGATATGAATTTGTACATCTAGTAGGGGTAACTTACAGCCATATTATTATATGGAATGTGGAAGTACTTCTTGTTCTCTGACTGGAAAAGCAGGTCGCTTGTTGTTCTCTCGTGAAGCAACCTGTTCAACGTGGTATTTTGGTGAGGAAATGAACCACGAACAGCCGCGTGCCTCTCCGCGTCTACGCCCCGGAGACCTCGATCTGTCTCTTGGAAATACATCGTCGAGGCTGTTACATCTTCCTCGAGGATATACGCTTGACCTGTCAATGTATCCACATTCCAGAATGTCGGGTTGATACCTGGAGCAGCAAACCCCCTTTCCTGTTGCACATGCGAGAGCCACTTTTGCCGACTCTCGGTCAAGCATTTCACCAGATGTCTTTCTCCCGGGTCTTCGGTCAGCTTGTCTCGCATGAACAAGATTCTTCGAATCTCCTGATTGCAAGACTTTTCCCACGAACGCCTTGTCGTTTCGCTGGCCTCGGATGCTTCTCGGCGGCTCTTACCGAGACGTTGCTGCTGCAAGAGATCCAATTCCCATACGTGATTGGACTTGTCGAAGAAACTTTGTCTTTCAGCAAATTTAAGGCAGCCAAGATAGTGGAGTTTGAAGTCTTTGATAGTATGATCGTGATACTCTGCACTCAAGCAGGTTTCCTGCCATCGCACACTCTGCCAGGCCATCATGGCCAACGAAGATAATAATAACCTTGGAAGTCGCCACGCTAAGAGAGACCGGCGTTGATGGTTCAGACTAAACCTTACCTAGGAGGTACAAATTATTGTGACCAGGAGATACATTCATGGCTACCAGGTACCTAGGTAGGTAGATTTCAAGCGGGGTCTGTTGTGTTACCATACTGGATGCACTTCTGATGCCGCGGAGGAATTTGAACCGAGCAGACCGTTGATACTTAAGTATCACAAGTCCTGGAAATATTGGCCCGCCATCGGCAGCGCCAATGACATCCTGACATCAATTCTACGGTCGTCAGCCGCACATTCAAAGACACCGGAAAGCACGGCAAAGAAATCATCAGATTATGGCGCTATCTTAGCCAAAAGCTTCGAACCGTGACGATAATTCATACATCATGTACCGTACTTAATGCTCCAACCTAGACCACTACCCCGTTCCAACAAGTATATCTAGGGCGGTCCTCCTCCCCAAGCCTCTCGAGCCATGGGGTCTCCTAGGTTCTGCGCGCCGCTTCGTCCTCGACAGTTATGAAATTCAAAGACGCGAGATATCGATACCAAACGTTTGAGGGGCACAGACGGCGAAGATTATTCAACACCAGGCGTCGCGCGCCGCCGTCCCGGTCCCGCCTGCGCGCCATCTCGACGACCGCCGGGGTACTCCTTCTGCTGGCCGCTCTCTACCTCGCATATCTACACGTCGAATACCGCCGGGCCCTCTCGGCCAAGTACGCGCCGACGCTCTTCGACGACGCCTCCTCTCGGGACGTCGCCGCGTCGCCATGGCAGGTGCACCGGAACGGCTCGAACGCCCGGCCGGTCCTGCGCGATCACCGCGGTGAGTGGGCCCGGATCGGGGGCGGCTACGAGGGTGAGGTGTTCGTGTACGGGGACACGGTCATCAAGACCTTCGCCACGTCGCACAGCCCCCTGCGCAACTGCATGAGGTTCCACTGCCCCGCGACCCGGATGCCGGCGGAGGTCCAGGCCATGTACGTGCTCGGTGGGCAGCAGCAGCAAGGGGACGACGAGGATGACGAGGTCGTCGACAAAGACGATATAATGGACTTCGTGCCCATCCGGGACTACTTCCTGCAGCCCGGCGAGGGCGAGGGTGAGGGCGAGGGCGAGGGCGGCGGCCACCCGGCGCATTGGTATCTCCTGATGCCGTACCTGCCGTCGGGCCACCTGGGCGCGCTGGCGAAGCGTCTCCGCCGCGACGACGACCTCTCGTATGCGGACGTCGACCTTCGCTTCCGGCCGTCGCTGAACCGGATGCTGGGCGCGCTGGGGCGGATGCACGAGGAGCACGGCCTGTGCCACGACGACATCAAGCTCGAGAACATATTCGTCGCCGCCGCCGACGACAACAACAACAACACGTCCAGCACCGCCGCCGTGGTGAACGACACAACAACGCGCTGGATCTTTGCCGACCTGGGTAACGTCCGCGAGATAGACCACCCGTACCACTCCTCGCGCCTATGGATCCGAGACGGCCACCAGCACGCCGACTGCCGCGTCAACGACGTCGTGCGCCTGCTCAAGACGTACACCGCATTCCTCCGCATGGCCTCGTCGTCATCGTCATCGTCATCGTCCGGGGAGGGGGAGGGGGGCGAGAAGAAGACGCTGGATACCGCGTTCTGGGGCGAGACCGAGCCCTGGAGCAAGCTCTACTGGTCCGCCGTGCGAGGAGATCCCCCTCTGGTGGGACCGAGCGCGGCCCGGATGCTCAGGCGCAAGTCGGAAGAAGCCTTGCCCCCGCGAGACCTAGACCGCGGCGGCGCGGGGCTCGTGGAGGATAGCAGGGGGTCGTGGAGCCTTGCACGCTTGTTATTCGGGTTGTCATCGTCATCATCGTCATCATCGTCATATCTGGAGGCGGGAACGCTCGAGGAGTTGCGGAAGGGGATGGGTCTTCCTGACGGCAAGGCTAGGATTCTGGGTTTGACGAGGATCCTGGGCCTTCCCGTTTATCGATGTGGCTGAGGATGGAAAAAGCTTGTTTAGGAGGGAGTGGGGGATTCTTTTCACGAATCATCTCGATCAAGGAAAGAAGGCTGAGAGATCATGAGCGTATGTGTGTGTGTGAGTCGTCGAGGCTGGGTCCTTGGTGCGTCCATTGGTGGAATTTGCACAAAAGCATATTGTACATACCACGTCACTATAGTCTTAATCGATACAAACGCATAAACAATGACCACCTTAGGCGTACAAGACACTGCGCAGTATATGTAGGAGTGGCGCTCTCTTGATTGCGAGCGCATATATTGATGGTGATGCAACTCGCGGAGGTACTTACTTATTCAGGGGGTTCATTCTCTTCTTTTATTTGCCGCAACTATTTACTTACGTTCGTCACCTCGGTCTCATCCCCATCCCATACACCACGGGTCTCCTTACCCTGCCTGATCTGCTGCTAATGCCGATAACAAACCACACATGTAAGTGAAATTCGCGAAATACAGACTTTTCTTAGTCACTTACTTAATCCATTCCCGCAGCTCTATGGATGCCATCCGGTTTCCTTGTCGTTTTTACCGGGTCTGTGATATACTTACTCTATTAAGTCAGCTATTAATACATACCACGGGCCTTGAGAAAAAGGAAGCTATTCAGCTAGGTCTGGGACAGAGGGCGAGGGTGAGAGCTTCTATCCATATCGATATTTCTTGCCTTATATAAAGAGTTCTCATTGTCAGGAGGGAGGTCGTGATGATATTCTGTTGGACTGGGGGATGATGTGATGGCGGAAGTATTTCGTTTTTTTAGATATTCTCTAGCCTCCTACTATAAACTATAATATGTATTGTATGTATATTTCAGCGCGCGTATGATCATGTTCCGACTTTGTTAGCCAATTTGCGCCCCTTTCGCTAGTGCCCCTTTATGGGCACGTTTTGGGCCTGCTTTTCCGCGTTGTCTGCGATCTCTCGGGACGTCTTCCCGGCTGATACCATTAGGTATAAGGACCATACTGATGTTCAGCTTCCTTGTTGACTTCTTCATCGCTTCTCATATGTGTGACCAGTGTGAGTACCTTTCTGCCCCGACCCCCGCCCCCCCTCTCCCATCCCTATGACCCATCACGCAACATATCAACCAGAATCCCCTTATGTATTCCCTCATGATCCGGTACCTTTGTGCCTTTTCTTTCTCTCGCGCCATACCCAAAATATGCCGGTCGATCTCATATATCCTGGCCGACCCTTGTTTTCTATCTATCACCGATCCTCTCATGGCTTATACATTTCCTTATACAATCCCATAAACCCTCTTCGCAATCCAGAAACACGCGACACCGAATACGATCAGGCCGCCGGTGATAGCAAAAAACCAATTGAGGTTGCCTTCATATTCTTGCCCCGGTACCCAGACGTTCATGCCCCACAGCCCGGTGATGATGTTCATGGGCAGGACGATGGTGCCCAGAACCGTCAGTTTACCCAAGACGTCGGCCGTCTGCTCTTGTCGCTCGTTCATGCGAATGTTGATCTGCGCTATGTAGTTTGCGTGGCAACGGGCCAGGATCCTGTAGTGAGTGAGTCAGCTGCTGATTGCGACACAGGGCACGAGGTTTTCTCCGTCTGATGATTGCTATTTTTGACAGAGGCAGAAACATAATTCCACAAGACGATTAGAAACGGTGGGAACTCACATCTCGTAATGGGACAGATTGGCCGTCATGGTCACGATATGATCCTGTATGTCACCGAGGTACAAACCGATCTCGGACCGCGGTGCTACCTCCCAGTGCTCGTTGCATCGTTTCGCAAAGCCCTTGATCACATCGGCCTTGTTTCCCAGGAGCCGATAGAGACTCATGACCTTCTTGCGACAGTCACCCACACGACGGAGCATGTCGCCACCCGACTCTGCCGACGCATCGCCCGGGTTGCTTTTCTCATTGCCGTTGTCTCTTCCGAGGTCATTCGAGGACGAAGAGTCAGGATCGGACGACGAGTGTAGCTGCAAAATCCGGTCGTCGATATCGTCCACCTCGTCTTCGATGGTCTGGATAAGAGGCAGATAAACATCGGTGATATCATCGATGATCGCATAGCTAATCCAATCAGCGCTCAACACCATGAAATCCTTCAGCTGCCGAATTCTCCTGCGGACGTTGGCCGGGTGTGGCGTCTGACTCCAGTGGAAGGATATGATACCTTCGCGGAACACCACGACATACATGTTCACGGGTTCGAGGTGGTTATCCGAATCGGTATCTTGGTCAAAAGAGCGATAGTTGACAAAATAATAATGGCGGAAGAGCTCAACCTTTTCCCGCTGTTCTTGGAGCATGATATCCTCAGCCGTCAAGGGATGGATACCGAAAGCCTTGGAGAGCACTTTCATTTCCTCCTCGGTGGGACTGAGGACGTCCAGCCACCAAACCGGACGTTCCCCGTAAAGTGGTTTCTTCTCTCCATTCGGCGGCGGAGATTTCATACCAGGGAACGGAGACCGGGACCGCATCGGAGTCGCATCTCCCGAATGATTTCGAGAGCTCGCAGCAGTATGTTCCGGCTGCGGCTGCGGCTTAGGCGAAAGCGTAGCGTCAGCCTGGGCCTCCGGATTTTGACTTACAGGGGCCAAAGATTGGGCCATAGAGGATTGACGAGTAGCACCCTTGGAGGCGACCTCACTATTCTTGCCACCGGAGAGCTTTACGGGTGGTTCCTCATCGTTGTCATCCTCGCTCGAGTCCGACAGCAGAGGTAGGTCTGGGATGAAGAGCTCTCGAAAGCTCGCGCCGGACTGGGCGAGCTCTGAAATGGTCTGGCTGTGAATGGTGCTCTCAAATTCCTCATTGAAATACGTGAATCTGAAGGGAGCATCTTCTTCAGCACGATACCACCCCTTGTGAATAGGCCGTAATCTGCCATTCACCAATTGCGGCTCCGTGATCCTCTTCAACCTCCTCTCTGGGCTTGGACCCTCCTTTTCCAATTTCTCAAGAGAAGACCATTCTTCGAGTATGGTCAGGTCGGGCCACTTGTTTCGCCAACGTCTGCGGGATCTAAGGCCTCGGCTGTCCCGGTTCTGCACGTCCTCCTCGGCGATTTCTGACATGGCATCTTGTGGAAAGCAGACATCCTCCTCTGCCTTCATGGCGATGGTATGGCGGCGTTCCAAGGAAGCTGAAGCTTGGTTGAGCAAAGGATCTGATTCGGGCTCAAGCATACTGTTAGAGCGGGAGAGGCCCGTGGTGAGCTCGTCCCTGATCATGACGTCCCCAAAGCCCATGTCCATCCGATCTGCCGGTCTCCAAGGCGGCGTTCCCGGCCTGGAGGGTGGATAATTAACATTATGTCTCTCCGAAGGGGTCGGAGGTCCCATCCTCGGCCTTCTACTCGAAGCCCTGGAGCCATGACGGCTGCGTGATTTGTCATGCCCGTGTTTTCCGTCATTTGAGCCATAGCCAGCTCCGGATGCACTGTCCAACCTGCCCGAGCTCGATAATAGAGGGGCGCTCTCGTGATTTCTATCCTCATCGTCGTCATCGGTCTGTATTGTATGTACGGTGCGGAAGCGACTAGCGCTGAGCGAAGGCATTTGGAGGGAATTCGCAAGATTCGAGGGTCGCCGGGGACGTGTATAATGGTGTTCCCTGATGGGCGATCCGTAAGTACCCGAAGGCATGCACACGACCAAAGTTGCCCTTGCTTACCTGTGGTCAAGTAGCGCCTCACTCTCGAGACTCGTATTACTCAGATTGCTCCCGTGGGAATAGAAAGCTGCTTCGCCGGTGCTCATCTGACCCGATTGAGGGAGACCTTCCCCTGCGATGCCTCCGGGGCTCGGGGCAAAAGACTTTTGCCTTGGCCTTTTGTGCTTCCGGCCGGCACGATGTTTCTTCTTGGGTGTTTGGGAGCCGGAGGGCGGAGGGTTGGGCGAGGAGGTCGAGGGCTCCGCAGAGGTGCGAATGGGATCGAGAGGGGAGAAGGGATTGCTAGCCATGCTGTATACTAAGTAGCTGTCATTCCAATCAGAGAACAGGTAACCAGGACGCGTTGTCTGGCGACGATCAAGAGGAATCCCGTAGTATCCAAAAGAATCAATCTAGTAGAAATGAGAACATAAGTAAATGAGAGAATGAGAAGCGCTTCATGAGCTTCTTCAAGACAATGAATTGGGTTGCTGACGGGTAGGTTTTTTGGTGATGGATGTGCCAGACTGACAGGGTGTTTGACCACCTTAAGACAACTAACCTTAGTTTACTTAAACTTGGAGATTGGACCATCGGAGGGCTTCTCGAGCAAACAAAATAAGCTTAAGTACCTACCTAGACCTACATACTTAAGTAGGTATCTCCATATGTATTCAGTCAATCCGGCCTGTTATAACGACATCATATCACACAGTCTGAGATGTTATTAGGACTCAATCCATACGTATCTTTGCCCCCGAAGTTGTCTTTCTACAGATTACATTAATGGGTACCTACTAAGTACCTAGGTAGATACTTTGTATTGAGCTCCCAGCTCCTACCTGTAGCCTGTGCCTGGCAGACTGAGTATTGTACTCCGTACCTCTTCTTCGTATTGGCATTACCCGTGGTACCTACGAAGTACAATACTCCATATTTTCCAGGCCAAAATTTTGAAGTGGTCCAGGTGCATTGCGTCAAGGAAAATCAACCTTGGATACCAACCAAGCGGCCGGAACACCCTTGGGGCATTCGGCTAGGTCGGATGCTTAATGCGGTACTCCGTTCTCTCCGTCCTCCTTGAATACTTGCAGGCAGTCTTAATAAGATTATTCTAGGAGAGTTTTCTCGTACTTGTAGGCTGGCAGGTATAAACAGGGCAACTCCCTCGAAGAAAAAAAGAGAACAGAACAAGGGGCATATCAAGATATCATCGTCCTCATAACGCTACAACGCAAAAGCAACAGCCCAACCTCTGGCTGCAATTGCAATGCGAAAAAAGAATGGTGACAAGAGTGGGACTCGAACCCACGCGGATTGCTCCATGAGGAATAATGTGCTAAGGTGACCTTAACCTCACGCCATAACCAACTCGGCCATCTTGCCTGGTTCTTGATTCGCCAGCTGCTTATGCAACTATAAGTATGTGTTCGCGGTCTCGCTGCTGGGCCAGCTCCACCATTTTCATAGGCAACCTGTGAATTGAACTTCGACATGGAGGATATGCCTGGCTTGAAGGCAGAACTTTTTGAACCCATTCATGAATACTTTTTACTTCCCGGTAAACACTCCGATGGAGAGGTGGACACTTGAGACAAGCCAAACCCTCTTGGTAGGGCCATGGCGCTACCCTCGCAATGCTGCAGACTCCTGATTATTTGGATACATATTCAGAAGTGTTAATTCATCTCCCCCAGCTCTCGTCGTTTGCTTGCTTACTTGCTCGCCGACAGTCAACCTATCATTGCCTCATCTCCTTGGACCGCATGGAGGTTTTACCTGAGCTTTTCGGTTGCCTGGGAGTTGTTTGGCTGGTTTTCACCAATCTCAATCTCTCGCTGGAAGCCCTTAGAGGCTCGCTGAGTATTCGCATCGTCCCTTCAACACATACCCAGCTATTCGTGTTCTCTACACATGGCCAGAAGTCTGAAGACACAGAGCGCTGTTCACCTAGTTGGTATCATCCGAGCCACATACATTATATATATATACACTCGAGTAAAGTAAAATACAAGACACACACAACACAAAACAGAAGACAAGACCATTCATTTCAGGCTAACCTGTGCTTTTATCTGCCGAATGACGCATATGACCAGAGTTCCAGATCTAGTTTCATAATCCTGTAGACCTTGATAGGCAACACGTCGCCCTGAGTGCCTCTAGCTGTTATGAAATCGTCTGCACAGCCTATGTATACGCCTGAATGCTTTTACCAGGTCCGAAATCATCCTGAACGCCATATTTTCGTCCTTGGCACAATGCAGTAGAGATTATGCATCGATCAGCGCCTCTGGGCCATGAAGGCGGCTCTAAGACCCAAGATCTGCTGCTTCTCAACTTCCGGGAGTTGGTCTATGGTCTCTTGCGGCAAGTTCAGGACAGCATTCATGAGAGCCTCGGGATCCTGCTGGCCTGCCAGGGGATTGGCCGCGGGAGGAGCATAGCCAGCCGGCGGGCCGGTCGTGACAGGTGGTGCGTAAGGCATAGCCGCAACAGGGGTCGGGGCCTGATAGCCCGGCATCGATGTGGTAGGGAAAGCCGGAGTGGGCGGGGCGACAGGCTGCGCGGCAGCACCATTGGGCTTCACGACGGATTCAATGACTTCGTGAGAGGCCAGGTCCATCAATATCAGAGCTTGGAATATGGCGAAGGTCAGCTGCGGGGCCTGTTGGAGAAGTTCGGTCGCTCGGTCCGGATCGGTCATCGCAAGGGATTTCATCTGAGAAAGGATGTCGAGGAGTTGCGAGGGAGGTAGGGTGGACAAGGTTCTCGAAATGGCATCGGTTGCGGTTACTCCAACCGGCAGCTCTTTGCCAGGAGGAAGGGGAGGCAGTTGACCGGCGGGTGCAGGAGGGGGGACGGTGTTGACAGCGCCGTTGGTAGCTTGTCCGTAGCTGGCCGAACCATTGTTGTTCTCATCACCATCCACACGGCCTTCAGCACTATAGTCGACTCGTAGTTTACGGCCCATGATTTCGTATTCGTTGAGGTTGCGCACAGCAGAAGCTGCAGAATCTGTGATGTAAACAATAGGTTAAGTGGGATGGACAGAATGCAAAGGCAAATGCGACAGCATGGCTCACCTGTATCCGGGTATTCAGCGAAACCAAATCCCTTAGGGCGTCCTGTCTCGCGATCGTAGACGAGGCGGAAGTTGAGGACCTTGCCGGCAGTGCTGAAGATATCTGTGATCTGCTCCTCAGAGAGTCCTAGCGGGATTTCAAATCAGCAATCGGAAGAGTAAAAATTGGGCAGGATGGGGGGTGGTTTACCGTATGGGATGTTGCCTACAAAGACCACTCGTGAGGGTGGCTTAGAAGACATTGTGCTAGCTCAAGAGCGAAGCAACAGCAAGAGCCAGGTATTATTGAGTTGTGCGCCGAGGGTGGTGGGTGTCGCCGATGTCGCCAATGCCAATGCCAATCGTCATCGGCGATGTTGTGGTTGTAGCTGCTATGTTGAATGGGCAATGTCGCCGATGGGGTCGGTTGTATGATACAAAGAAAGCTACCTAGGTAGGTGTGGGATGGGAGTGGGAGGGGGAACGTTCACTCTGGACTGGAAACAGCACAAATGGATTGGAGCAAAAGACAGGTTTATACTAATGTTGGTGAACACAAATTCCAGTTGCAGAGCTTACATAAAAGCAACTTCTATGTGAGCCTCTCAAGTCCTACTACTCTCTGTCGCTTGGGTATTATCACTCCCTTTGGGTATTGAGGAACAATTGGATTGTTTTGATGTTGAAGATTGAATCTGATAAGACCTACCTAGGTAAGCTGATAAGATTAGAGCTACAACGGACACTAACCGTAAAGCGGGATCGCTACTCTAAAGTTGACAGCTGCTGACAGCCCGGTCCCCCAAAGACGCGGGTACGCATTGACCTTTTGAGTTACCACGGTGCTAAGGTAGTAAGTCCCCCAGACTGGGCAAAGTCTTGGCAAAATCAGCTAACTGAAAAAGAGAAGGAAAAACGGATCATCATTGACAGCTACTGGAGCTTCTCTCGACTTCCCAGCTTGAGGTCTACACGCACGCATTTTCCTACCCCAACCTCCGCACATCGCACCGAGAACCATCACACAAAGACGCTCCCTCCACCGACACACCCGAAATCATGTCGCGCACTCCGCTGGACGATGCGGTGGAGAGAGTGCGAGGCTTGATACGCCAGAATCGGGGTAGCTTCCCGGGAGGCGGTGGTCGTACACCACCAGGAGGGTTCTTCGCCGGCATTGGAGGTCTTCTCCTTCTCGGTGGCGGAGCTGTGCTCGTACAGAACTCTCTCTTCAACGTCGACGGTGGTCACAGAGCCATAAAATACCGAAGGACAACTGGTGTGAGCAAGGAGATCTACAGCGAAGGTGCGCCCGGCTCTCTCGGTCCCTCACCCTCCGGAACCGCGAATCTAACTTCATGTGCTAGGTACTCACTTGAGGATCCCCTGGTTCGAGTACCCGATTACCTACGATGTCCGCGCGAAGCCGAGAAACGTGTCGTCACTTACAGGCACCAAGGATTTGCAGATGGTCAACATCACATGCCGTGTGCTATCCCGACCCGAAGTCCAGGCTTTACCCCAGATCTACCGGACCCTTGGCCAAGATTACGACGAGCGTGTTCTTCCATCCATCGTCAACGAGGTTTTGAAGAGTGTCGTTGCTCAGTTCAACGCCAGTCAGCTGATCACACAGCGAGAGATGGTGGCTAAATTGGTTCGAGACAATTTGTCGAGACGAGCTTCGCGTTTTAACATCTTGCTGGATGATGTCTCGCTCACTGTAGGTCTTGACGTAACCAGATATACTTATGAATCTGATTTCTGATCTCATGTGATAGCACCTTGCATTTTCTCCCGAATTTACGGCGGCCGTTGAAGCGAAACAGGTAGCCCAACAAGAGGCCCAGCGGGCAGCCTTTGTCGTCGACAAGGCCCGACAGGAAAAGCAAGCCATGGTGGTCAAGGCACAGGGTGAAGCACGTTCAGCGGAGCTCATTGGAGATGCCATCAAGAAGAACAAGGCATACTTGGAGCTGAAGAAGATTGAGAACGCCAGGGTGATTGCGGCCCAGCTCCAAGAGGCTGGCAGCAGGAACAGACTCATGCTTGACTCGGAGGGACTAGGTCTGAATGTGTTTGGGGATGATGGGCAGAACAAAAAATGAGGTGCGACATTTAGGGGCGATGCGGACATCTCCACTGTACGACTACAATAGTTCTAGGAATCACTAATCAATGTAACATACCTGTCAAGCACGTGGAAGATACCTATCCATGGATGGCTGCTGGCCTTGGCGTGGGGAGGAACATTCAGGTCGCGACATATGCATCAAAAGAGTCCATTTTCTTGGGGGATCTGGTGAAAGGCGACATATACCCAGCATTCATCATATGGTTATCAAACCTATGATCATGAAACCATTAGTACCGACTGTGTCGGAAACCGCGTTACTTGGCTCTTCACTTTCTACTCTTGCTGTCGCTGTCTCGTCAGTTACACCAACCAGCGCGGAACAATGTTATACGGCCGCCTGTGAAGCCTTCACGCGTCAAAGATGTACTTTATGTCTCTGGCAAAGGGGGGAAATTCCTGGAAACAGTGAGGGGAGGGAATTTGACAGAAAAAATAAAGCTCAGAATGCCAGCTTGATGTCATGGTTCATACTTCACTCGCATAGTGGCACTTGTTCTGTACTGGTGACAGGCAATTACAATTGAACTTGGTCTTCAGTGACCATTGACCACTCGCGTTCCGAAGATTTTATAGCAAATCGGATAATTCTGTAATTCTGTAGATCACACAACCTTATTAGCTTCGTCCATCCGCTATGGTTCTCGGAGCGCGGGTGGCAGCCCTAACTGCCCTGGTCCCAACGATTAGGAACGACTGAATGTAAGTGTCGCAAGTAACGAGACATAATACAGAAAACATCGCACCGTTTCATTACTCGAATCCATGCCGTATGCAGCTCAGACGTGTCCTGAAATTGCTTCCCTTAGAGGATACTACGTCATTATTCGTCCTCGACTCCAAGACCCGGGATGTCCTCGGGTGGAGAGTTATTCAAACCTTACGGTTCGCTGCCGCTGCCGTACGGAGCCGGAGTAGTCGGGATCGATGTTACTTCCAAGGTTCCATGTGGTTAGCTCAGCTGACTAACGGGTAAACTTGTAAGTAGCTAAATATAGCTGACGTCAGGCACAGGGCTTAGCCTCAGTCCTGGGTTTCAGCCGCTTTCATTCGTCTTATGCCCCAACTGGACAACATCGCCTCAATCTCTATCCCTCCAGCTTCTTCTTCATACCTAGGTACGCAATATCTGCTACAGCTTTACTCATACGGAGATTTCCCATTATCTCCGTGTTGCGTTGAGTGAATATGGCCAGGTAACGTCCTCCGTGTACACATCCCGAATTGACGACAAGCTACAACCCAATCCCGCTCTATCCGTCCAACGTTTCGAATCTCGTTGTTCAGTCGTCTAGCCTACCTACCACCCATCCCGAAGGTCTGTCCACGAGGATCTCACCGGGATATTATATACCCTAAGATAAGATGCCAGCCGATTATTCTTCCACGGCGCAAGCGCTGTCCCTCCCCATCTCGCCCTCCCCCTCACCATCGCCAAACGCTGCTTCCGGCCCAACCGATGGCCCGTCCCCTCCGTGGGTGCGGTCGACTCCACGGCGGTCTTCCGATGGCGTCAACGCGCAACGGCTCTCGACACCGTACTCGCGGGCGACGGGCGACGATAGGCCTAAGCCTTTTGGTCGACGCATAATGCAGGCTAGCGTATCGGCTATGAACAATCTACTCAAGCTCTATTATAATCTCACCCCGACCCAGCAGATCCTCTTCTCCGTCGTCGGTCTAGTCATCTTCGCCCTTACCATCGTCTTCCTTGTTTACTCCCACCGCATCTTCGCCGCGCTTGGACCGGTCGCCGAGAGCTGGCGCGCGCTGCCTGGCGGCTGGGTGCTGGTATTCCTCATGACCTGCGTAACGGCCTTCCCGCCCATGATCGGGTACAGTACCACTATCACAATTGCGGGCTTCGTGTATGGCTTCCCAGGGGGGTGGCCCATCGTCGCCGCCGCCACTGTCGTGGGCTCGGCGGGGGCGTTTCTGGCCAGTCGGACGGTGCTCAGCGGGTACGTGCATCGATTGGTCGGGGCGGATAAGCGGTTTGTCGCACTCGGGCAGGTGCTGAGGCACGATGGAATATTCATGCTCGCCGGGATCCGGTTTTGCCCCCTCCCGTACAGCCTTAGTAACGGCTTCTTGGCGACTATCCCGAGCATTAGCCCCATGAGCTTCGCCCTCGCGACAGCAATGGCGACGCCGAAGTTGCTTGTGCACGTCTTCATTGGCAGCCGGCTCGCACTGCTGGGGGACGACATGTCCCTCGGAGACAAGGTCATCAACTATCTTAGCATGGTTATTGGTTCGGTGGTGGGGATAGCCATTGGCCTGATCATCTACCGGAGGACAATGGCGCGCGCGAAGCAGCTGGCGCGAGATGACGCCGCAGAGCATGGCGTGATCGTAGACGATACGGACGACCTGACGTATGAGGATCTGGAAGAGGGTATCCTCCACAACCAGAGGTCGGAAGACGCGGATGCGGCGGCCTTGATGGATGATGACGATCTTTCATTGTGGGACAACGATGGTCTCGATGATTTCTACAGGGACGAGGAAAACAATAGAGAGACTGGGGGTCATACAGATGAGAACGGCTCGAAGACAAATTCGACATAAAATCGGGCGGGGGGTACGTGGTGTGCATAGGAGGGTCCGGCGGCTACTAAGTAGTTCACGTAAAATTATTCATATTGGCGTTGTACGGATTTAGACTGGGATGGGATGGGCTGACCTAGTTGGCAAAGGTCCCGATGTTCGTGCAAAGCATGTTTTGTGTATACGATAGGCGCTATATCTATGAATACGATGATGAGTGAACGGGTTTTGTAAGATTACACACTGATATCAATCAGTCGATGGTGTCATCTCGGAGTTTGAGCAGCTGCGGAATCACCTCGTCTGGCTTGGTCCGCAGGGCACTATGATACAGCATGTTCGTCTCGAACACCTTGGCGCCCCGTATCCGGCTGGCCGTCACCCGCGACTCGGCGGCGTCGACATACATGTCGTCGTAGATGGCCGCGTACACGGGGACCTCGTTCCGGGCCAGCTGCTCGAGGTCGTAGAGCGGCGCCCAGCCGTCGAACTCGGCCAGCTCCTGCGCCACGCCTTTAAGCGCCGCGAGCCCGGCGCAGGTGTCGAAGAAGAACGGGTAGACCATCTCGCCCGAGAAGTAGAGGGGCTCGTCGTCGTCGGCGTCGTCGGCCAGCGCCGCCGCGGGGCCGGCCCAGTCGTCGCGCAGCCAGGCGAACTCGTCCATGCCCTGGCCGACGCGCTGCGCGGCCCAGCGACCGGCGACGCCGGGCCCGTAGCACCAGCAGGGCTCGTGCAGGAGCGAGTAGATGGGCGCGACGTCCCAGCCGTCCTGCTCGAGCTCGCTGAGCGTGCCGCGCGTGAAGACGCCGTACTGGTCCAGGTCCCCCTTCATCCTCAGGACCAGGTTGTGCACCTTGTCGATGCCCCCGTCCATGCCCAGATGCAGGCCCAGGGCCAGGAACCTCGGAACGGTCAGCCGCCCGCCCGCCGGCAGCGGTAACCCCTTCTTCTTCTCCCCGCCCGTCGTCGTCGTCTCCCGGAAGATCCGGCCCGCCAGCTCCTTGACCACAGCCACGTCCTGCGGGAACTTGGCGTAGTAGGCGCGGTTGCGCGCGAGCACCTTGGGGTAGGTGGCCCGGTAAACGTCCTCGGGCCCGCGGTCGAGCGCGCCCAGGCCGCCCGTCACGAAGCACTCGCGCAGGCCCTCGGGCGCGAGCGACAGGTACGTCGACGTCATCATGCCGCCGAAGGACTGGCCGAAGGTGCTCCAGCGCCGCCGCTCCTCGTCGTCGTAGGCCGCCGTCAGGCACCGCCGCACCGCCTCGCTGTCCCGCACCAGCGTGTCCGCCCGGAAGTGCCGCAGGTACGCGGCCTGGGCGCCCGGGTCATCGCTGCCGGCCGCCCGCGCGAGCGTCTCGGCGGATACGGGACTGCTGAAGCCTGTGCCCCTGTGCGGATGAAGATGTGAGCATAAATGGTTTTTTTTCCCGCTACATGGAACCACAGTCATCCTAGAAAAGGGGACCAAGGCGCGCGCGCGCGCGTGTGTGTGTGTGTGTGTGTCGTGAAAAGAGTTCGAAAATCAAGGACTAGGCTAGGAGAGAAACTACGACATGGTTTTTTTTTTCTTTATACGTACCGCTGGTCCAGGAACAGGAGCGCGTAGCCCCGGTCCAGCATGTACTTGGACAAGGTGCTGTCCTGGGGCATGGGACAGCCGTGGCCGGGGCCGCCTTGCAGGTACAGCATGAACGGCTTTTGGCTGCTGGCGGCCGACGGTTCCTTCTCCTCCACGATGGGCTTCTCGTAGCGGGTGGCGCTGCGGGCGAAGAGCTTCAGGCGCGGGGAGGTGTCGGGCTGGCTGTGGTCTAGGGGCACCTCGAACCAGTATTCTTTCACCTGGATCTTGCCTGGGAACCGGAGACGAAGAGAGAAGAGGTGAGATGATCAGCTGGGTTGATTCTTTGGGTGGTTGCCATGTCATAAGGGGGGGGAAAGGCAAAGTCACGGGGTAAATGTGGTCGTGGAATAATACCTGGGACGAGATAGGGCTTGCTCTCGGAGATGAGCCGGGCCACGACTGGAGCCATGGTTTGTTCTCCTTGTTGTAGCTTTCCCTTGCTAGATTTGCAGTTTGAGGTGGCGTGGAATCGTCGTGCGTTGATGGTAGGTTGATGGATTGCTGGTGGCCGGACGTGGGCAGAGTACAAGCGGGGAAAGGTGAGGGAATGGTACAGGAGGCGCTGATGGCACCTCGAGTCAAAAAAACGTACTAGACGAGTAGAAGCTGAATTATTCGTGAGATGAGTGGCTCTCATAGTCACTATTTATGTATCCATGCTGGTTCAATGAGTTTTGTCTATGAGTACATGTAAGTGCCAGAGAGACATCTGGAGATGATGGAAGTGACTTGAGCTACCATCATGATCGTCGGTTTGATAGAGAAAATCCCCGCTTCATGCGAACAAATTACTCGGTATGGCATTGGCTTTCTTTGCTACAAAAAACCTCTTATACATACGTCTTCTCTCGCAGGAATGACATTCTGAAAATCAGACCTAATGCCAGGAATATCCACAGATGCGAGACACATGGAGAATGTGTACGAAGTATTATCAGGTGCAACAACATCTGACCTCAGGCACATGTTAGACTATGTAAAGTGCAAATAACCGCCAAGATAACCATGTACTTAGCAGTAAGTTTGGCCTACTGTATCAAACAAAACAAGGCCGAACATACTTAAAATCCACAGAGATGTGGCATGGTTCGAGAGTCTATCTACGACAAGTCTGAGTGTCCTCTCCCGGCTTTTCATCATCATCAGAGAGTTGAGAATATTTGAAGTAAGAATTACCAGGTACGAAGTGAGTATATGCAAGAAGGCGGTGGTATCGTTATAAAGAAGACCGGATCCCTTCGGAGGTGGAAAAATCGCGAGAGCGTGGACTCCATGCGTGCCAGGTGGGCCCTTTGTGAACTTTCCATTCCATCGCTTCTTTAAATACGGAGTAGAGCCCCGAGAACCGATGCTCGCTGACTTGAGTCCATCCAGATTCTGTTCCATCCTTCCATCCTTCCATTCTTCACCTACCTAAAACAACCTTGGAAGATACGAATCTCTCCTCACTCCCGCCAGCCGTCTTCCTCTTCAATGCTTTTCAATGCTGGCTGCATGTGTACAGTACAGGCATGAATAATCAAGATTTGACTCAGACCTTGATCGAGTCTTTCACTGCGTTAGCCGATGAAGTACAAAATCTAAGCGACAGGCAGACTATTCTGGAGCATAAGCTGAGATATGCTTATGAACAGGTAAGAAAGGAAGCCTCTTCCTCCCTTATCTTTACCTAGGTAGACATAATGCGCTCGAATTGGCATGATACCCTCTGCTACCCTTTGTTCGCGCTGTTCTTCTGTTACCTTCCATGATGAGATACTTTAGCTCTAGATCAAGAGCTGCCCCTCGGTAGCGCTGACCGATACAATATCCTTCAAGTTTCTGAATCTTGGTGACCCAAAAGGCATTCTGCATCCACCGGACAACAACAATAACTATTGACCTGGTATACTGACGAATCACCATTAAATCTAGTTTCAGTGCCTCGCCGACAAGTACTCGGCCCCAGAGATCCCCGAGACTCTCATAAATCTCCAAATCCCGCCCGAGCTCCACAGCCCCTCCTTGGTCAACACCAGTTTTGTTCCTCTACCCAAACGGACCGCTACCGATTCCAAGCACCAGATCGCCGTCATCATAAGGGAAGGTAGACGCGTCGCCTCTACGCTTTCCGACTTCAGCAAGAGCAGCCAGTCGAGCCGGAGCAGAGATAGCCTTGACCCCACCGCCAACTCCACCGCCTCCTCCATGTCAACAGTGCTAGAGCAGGACTTCACCGTCGAGGGTAAGAAGGGGTCTTTAGCCTGTCCCTTTTCCTCACCCCGCGCCGTGCCACCTGCAGATGGTCGCCAGAATGGCGAGGACAACGCTGCGCCACATGACTCTGACCCCATCTGCGCGGCCTTGCACGAGGAAGAAACGGGCTCCCAGGCTGCAGCTACCAAATGCCCCATACGCTACCTAGATCAACATTCACCCGAAGAGATCGCAGAGTATGTGGAGAAGCACAAGCACGAGCTACCGAGGAGTCACGAGGTGTGTGTACGGCGTTATCAGAGGAATGAGGAACATATCAGAAAACTCGATGCCAAGTACGGCAACTTGGTTAGCATGGTCGAGGGACTCAGTAAAATCCACCAGCCCATGTTGCCGGAACAGGATACGCGACCTCAGAGTGACGTCGAGAGAGTTTCGAATGAGAGGGTCGAGAATTGGGCCAAGACCGTCACCGCAGCAGAGACCGATGATCCCGACCGTACCGCCCTCGAACACGTTGAGACTGATGAGGACAGGCAGAGCCACTTTGACCGGCCCTTAAAGGAGGTCCGAGTAGGAGAGTCTCCCAGCCGCCCTTGGGGTATCTCAGTCCCGATTTTTGATACGCCATCTAGTGAAAGCGGTTCTCAAATGCGACCTGAGTCACCTCCCCCGGCTCCAGTACACATGCCAGCGTCAATGCGTGACCTAGAAACGCCGGCGAAGAAGACTGGCAAGTGTCCTTTCGACCACCAAAAACTTTCACAAATGATGAATGGCTCGACTCCCCTCAAACGGGATGAGAAGAGCTCCATTGGGCTCGATAACAGTTCGCAGCACGATAGGCCTTCATCCCCAGCTCAGCCTCCCCAAGCATCGAGCCCCCCGTCTCGACCCGCCTTCGTGAACGCGTCAGGTGTTGCGTATCCGAAGCAGGGAAGCGCACCACAGATGCTCTTCACTGGACCTGTCTTCATCGGCTATCCTATCGAGCAGGCCATACAATTCATGCAACATTATCAGGGACAAAATTAAGTGATCACACACCAATTGAATGCCCGGACCCGTCTCTACTAGCTTAGTCATAAACGTTATGAGAGCTCTCTTCATCATCCAGTCTTGTGATACGACCCCGGCATCATACCGATCTCGATTCTTGGGACGTCTTTTACGATGGAAGAAGCCATTGTGATTCGTGTTCAGTCCTAGAAAGGCGTCAGCATACTGCGATTTAGCGTGCATTTGTTTAGAGCAGGCATTTGGTTCAAATCAAGTCAAAGTCATGATGGTATGACAGCGTTATTTGCCTTGAGCAGCCTTTTGGCAATTCTATTTTACAGCATTTGGAGTTTAGGGTTATGGTCATTGAAGTTTTAGGAGCGACAGAGACAGAGAGTCACGATACCCATTCAGAACAGAGTTTACTTGTTACACTAAGATGAATCCAACATTTTGAAACACGAGATCTCCTGGTGATCATGATGATCTCTTTGCTATATCGGTATCTTTGGGGCCATTTCTTCCCAAAACTTACACCTCGCTTCTAACTGGGCCAACGAGGAGGTAGTGAACCCCTCGCTATTGATCACGAACTGCTCGCCCGACTCCAAGTTGGGCACACCAGTGATGGTATCTGCGGTTAGCTTCAGAGCGTTGGGATCGCCGGTCATAAAGAACGACGCCATCGCACCTATGTACATCGAATCCCCTGTCAGAAAATTTCCTCTCTTTATTATCTTATCTCATATCGCGCGTCAAGGCGAGAGAGAGAGAGAGACAGGGAGGGAGTAGAAGTAGGAGGATGAACACAAACCTGCGTAACCTTGGTAATGTAAGGGATCCGTCACCTGAGCAGAATTGACCGTGTTCCACTAGAATTATTTTCCCGCAAGCGCCTAGGTCAGTCCTATTACTACTATTCTCTATATCTGAGATGGATATATAGTTATTCGGTAGTGATCCTTTTTTTTTTTCTTTTTCTTTTGCTCAAATTCCTTTTCTTTTTTTTTTCTGTATGTATAAAGGGGAAAAAAAGGGACGAGTGAGGAATGGAGGGAAGGGAAGAGAGGAGAGGAGAGGAGAGGAGAGGGAGACGTTGTTGGTAGTAGGAGTAAGTCCAGTTGATCTGTCAGTCAAAAAAAAAAAAAAAGCGACTCACCCAGTACACATCCGAAGCGTGCTTCGCCGGCGCGATCGTGTACTCGCCCAGCCAGCTTCTTCCTCCGGAGGAAGCCGACGCCGTGCCCGCCGTCCAGTACCCCGGGCACGCGAGGACCGTGTCGCGGTAGATGAGCCCGGCGCGCTCGTAGGGCGATACTACCGAGGGGAGGGAAAGGGGGGAGAACGAGGAGGAGGAGGACGGGAAAGCATCATCATCATCATCATTGCCGGCGGCGCCGCCGCCATACACCTCCCGGACCCGATCGAGGTCCCGCGCCGAGAACGCCGGCAGGTAGCCCGCGAGCCAGGCGTCGAACGCGCTGGTCTCGTTGTTGTTGGTGCTATTGTCTGAGCCCTGCAGGAGACTCGAGGGCACGAAGTCTTCGCCTTCGTGCTCGTTGTACATGCTGAAGCCGTATTGGATGGTTGCTTTGCCATTTTTGTTCTTCATCGTCTTTTTACTCTTGTTGTTATTTTTCTGGGTATTGAATAGTGGTAAGTAAGCTCTAGCTGGTTTGTAGATTACCCGAAGAGGTATGACAAGAAAACAGAGAGAGGGAGAAAAGAAAAAAAAACAGGGGGGTGGGGGGGGGGGGCGACACCCACCACCATCTCGGAAAGCGGCATCTTCAGGAACACCCCGTCGATGACGGGGCCCCAGCCGAACGTCGTCGTGTCGTACTTGTGCATGTCGACCACGGCGAGGCTGGCGTCGCGGATCGCCTGCACGTCGGCCCGCTTCAGACACCGCAGGCTCTCGCTATCATCACCGGCGCCGGCGGCACAGCCCGTCAGGTTCGCGACCACGTCGTAGCGCTCCTGCGCCTCGGGGCTGTCGACCGCGTACGTCTTGGGCCAGAAGGGGCTCGAGGCCAGGGCCTGGGTGAAAAGCGGGCGTTCGTCTTCATCTCCATCCTCTCCTTCTCCTCGTCTTTCTTTGTCCTCGGCGTCCCTATCACCAGAAGAAGAAGAAGAAGAAGAAGAAGAGAAGGCAGCCAGGACCTGCGCGACCACGCTCCCGCCCCCGGCGCTCTGGCCCCAGACGCTCACGCGGTGCGGATCGCCGCCGAACGCTTCGACGTGGCGCCTTACCCAGCGCAGCACGGCCCGCTGGTCGAGCAGGCCCGCGTTCGCGTCGGAGCCGCCGTCGGCCGCCACCTGGCGGCCGGGCAGGAAACCGAAAGCGTTGGTGCGGTAGTTGGCGTAGACGAAGACTAGGTCTACGTCGGTCGTGGCCCCGGTTGATGACGCGTTCAGGATCGGGTACGCCGGGGGCGGGAGCGAGGTGATGCTCGCCGAGCCCTGGATGAACCCCCCGCCGTAGAAGGTCACGACGACGGGGCGGAGGATGGACCGTGGTGCCCGGTCCGGGCGATGCCAGGGCCGCGAGTAGAGCGATAGGTAGAGGCAGTCTTCGGTGCCGTTTACCTAAGGAGACAATAATTAGATGGGTGAGGGGGAAGGAGAGAGAGAGGAAGGACGGCGAGGTTTTTGGTTTTTTTTTTCCTTTCGCCTTCTCGTCTTACCGTTCTCTGCGGACACATGTCAAAGGGCTGAGTTGAGTTGTACGTCCCGTTGGTAATGGGGAGCGGCGGCTGGGGGGTGCGGAATCTAGATGTGATCATGGATATGTGTAAGCGAGCGAACGAGCCGTCTTCTCCCCCTTTCCCGTTCCCAAATACTTCATTTATTTTCTTACGTCTGCCTCTTCCCCACAACTTAGACAGATATACATAGTCCCCCCCGGTTCTCCCCATCGAGCAGCCCTCTTCATAGAAAGAAGCAATGCAGCAGTCAGTCATGTCTGCCGGGAAACAACAGCACACCCCCCCTCTCCCAAGAAAAGAGAACAGCGCGCGACCTTACCTATTCTCGCCCACCGGGGGCGCGGCGAAGGGTATCTTCTGCCAGTACGATATATTGTACGTCGCATCGTAGGCGCCCTGGAAAGTGCCGTAGTCGAGCTGCGCGGTAAGCTGATAGTCATGATGATGCTGAGATGCGCGGATAGTCGTAGCGGCAGCAGCAGCCGAGTGCACGAGAGTCAAGAAGAACCGTCTCGATATCATATCGTATCTCTGTTTCCCTCCTTCTTCTTTATTTTATCCCTTTATTCCCTTCCTTCACTCTGGCCTCTCTGGGCTGTTCTCTCAGATGTCTTCGAGCGTTGAGATTGTCCGATGTGACTGATATTTGCATCCTCCTAGACAGATCACCACTCACTACGTGGACTTGTTCGTTCCCCCGCATACTATTAATATACATATATATATACCCAACGTACCTACCTATGCAAAGCGGAATAATCGTGAGGAGATTCGATACGATCGACGCAATGTCGTATTCAAAACCCCACGGCTGCGGGGAAAGCAGTTGGGGATTATTCAGGGGTTGGGGACCAATGAATAATATGGTCAGGTCTGCGGATAAAGGGACAATCATCCTAACTAGACTTCTTCGAGTTGACGGTTCGGCCGGCCTGTAATGATGTGCCGAACCGTATTCAGGTCTCTCTATATTTTTCCGTGGGGGTACTGTAGTTGGGACATTTGGGCGACACAGCACCGGATGCAGCACAGTTTTCTTTGAGCCTCTCACTTTGGGAGATCAGACGCATGTCAAGAGGCATAACCAGTTGTATTGGGCATATATGTTCATCTCCAGAAGTTACCTATCCATATGAATGAGCTGCTGTGGCTTGCAGCTGGTCGAGGAGCGCCCAAAACCCCATCCTCCGTCGTTCTGGTTGAGAGGCGAAGTAAAATCCTGATTTGCCATGTACGAAGGTCATCTTGATATAGCTGCTGTATCTAGTAGTCAGATATCAGTACGCCTCATCCATGTCCTGTTGCATCTCGATCTCTATCAAAAGCGTTAGTTTCGGTGCTGTAAAGACAAATCGCGCATACGTACGCCACAACCGATTCGCCGAGTCAGCGATTACTTGGGCCTTGACCAAGAGTTTCTCCTCATACTTCTGTTCGTCCTTGGATTTGAGTCGCAATTTGCTGGGTTGGGCCTGGAGGTCGGATTAGCAATTCGATGGGCAATCTGCTTAGTGCTGCAGTGTGGATTACCTGTAAGAGGACAGGTACCAGTTCCTTGGGATCGGCATTCGCGACGGCTGCAACGGTTTTAAAGCCATTGTCGTAGAAGACCCGGGCCGTCCGACTCTTCACGAACGTGATCTTGGACAGCGCAAGCAGGTCGGCCTTAGCTCCGGCCTTGAGTCGATCTGAAAAATGATCGAGAATAGCAGCCATGGCACTACGGATGGTCAGTTTGTCGTCTAGATAGGTGACTTGATTCAAGGCCCCAAGAAGCGAGAGACACTTACCCCCAGTTCATCTGCTCGCAAAATTTGATCATTCCAGCGGCGAAGCCTTGACAGGTTTGCGCAAGATTTTGGACGGTGCCTCTCGGTGTGTCGTATTTCTGAGCAACCTTATGCACCGGTATCTCGTTACAAAGGTCGCGCAGCTGAAGAGCTAAGTAGAAACGATGGTAGACACGAACAAGCTCTTTCTCCTCGGGGGTTGACTCTTTCAGCTTTCCGCCTTGCGCCCTTACTCGCAAGTTAGCATCTCGCATCCCTTTCCTTCGACGACTCTGCACTTACATTCTGTTCACCAATGTTGGCTTGAGACCAAGAAAGGTCATGACACGAAGTCCGCTCTCGTCAAGACCTTCCATTTCTGACCGGAGTACTCGCCAATTTATGTTCAGCGACTGGTCGTTTTGCACTGGAGTGAAGGTGTAGAGAATGTGCATTTCTCCGTCCATAACAAAGGCCTGTAGCGCCCGTTGCATTTCACGATGGATGAAAGCGCCATCTTCGGGGTTCAGGGAGGAGGCGACGACCGCCTTTCCTAGCTGTGTCGCAACATATAAGCCTGTTATGTCCCCTTGAACGAACCCGAGGTCGACCAACTCCTTCAAGCTAGTGTCAAGGTGCTCATGGATCACGTCCGACGCTGCCGTCAGATGTAGCAATGTCCGTCGCATATAGTCTAAGATCGATTCTTTCGAATTGGCCAACTTTATAGCAATGATTTCAAGCAGGGCGCGCTGAATTCGATGCTTGTCGGTCATCAGACCACTCGAAATCTGAGGCAGTTCTGCACGCATGAGATCGACAACATCCACCAAATCAGCTTTGCGGCAGCATAGGTAAGTCTCGCCGATCTCATCTTTTCCCTTTCTCCCTGCGCGGCCACGCATTTGTCGTAGCATGGAGGGGCCGATCAAATCGCGCCCCATGCGTGCGTTATGGAGTATAACTCGCCGTGCGGGTAGATTAATGCCTGCAGCGAGGCTGCAAGTTGCTACGATTACCTTCAATATCCCTCTGTCGTACGCGTTAGCAACTAGATCGCGTTCCTCCAATGTCAAGCCGGCATGGTGAAAGCCTACGCCATTTGGAACCATCTCTGCCAAGACTGGATCGAGACCCGTAGGAAGACTGCGCAAGTCTCCCAATAGATCTAGTCTGCCCTCGAGGATTTCGGGTTCTAGGTTGTCAACCTCGGAGAGAACGCGACTGATGAGGCGCGCGTCCGACTCACAGCCCAACCTGCTACTGCAGAACACAAGGGCACCGTAATTTGACCTAGCCGTCTCGGCAGCCAGTGCGACAACAGCATTGAGCACCGGATCTTTGAGCTCCTTGTGGGGACTGGGTTGGATCATCCTCACGGGCTGGTTCGCCGACTGATTACGGGAAGAGCCTAGATGTAGTTGGCTCGCAGCATCGAGTACACCATCACTACCGGAAGCCGGGAATATGTTGCCGTCATGGACAAGATGCTCCTCCACTGGAATTGGACGGTATCCGGTACTGTACGTATGGGCATCGAGCCACTCAGAGAGGACGTTTGTATTCTATAAAGATTAGATAATGTTTATCAAAGATGGCAAGATCGTAGGTGAACCCACGGCAAGTGTTGCGCTCATACCGACGACCTGAACGCCATGCTCTAGGCTCATAAGTTTAGTAGCAATGAGCTCCAGAAGATAACCACGGTTGTCATCGTCAACCATATGAAGCTCGTCGAGCACAACCGCTCTGAGGTTCGTGATGGTACAGTCTTCGATAGCACTATTGATGAGCATGTTGGCCTATGGATGGTTAGAACAGTCCCGACATCAAGCAGAAATCTTTTTTGCAGACCTTTTCGAAAGTGCACACCGCGATGTCGAAATCGGACCACGTGGCACGGACTTTGCCACCACCAAAGAAGCCAACGACGCGGACGTTGTCTTCATCGGGTCGTTTTTGCCAGAGGTTCCTCTTTTTCTTCAGCTTCTCATCGTCCAGTGGCGGCCGCTTGATGTCTTGCACCACGTTCCGCAGCCAGCGCACCTTTTCTTGAACCAAAGCAACGTAAGGAAGGACGAGGAGGGCCTTCGCATCCCTATGCTCCACGACTCTCTTCAACATCAAGATATCGGCAACCAGCGATTTACCTCCACCAGTCGGCGCCGTGTAGATAAGGTTCTTGGTTCCGTCGAGTAGTCCAGGACCCAGAAGACATTGCTTCTGCCAGATATAGATTTCCTTGATCCCAAGGTTTCCAAAGTTCTCCACGAGCGAATTTGGAAGGCCATACCTCGAGAAGGAAAGCAAAAGCGAACGATCACGAGTCGAAGTTGGGGTAGCTGATACCTTTTTGCGTTGGGAGTACTCAGATATTTGGCGAGCTGTACTGGGGTCAACATCGATGATGGCGCTGGCATTGAGTCTTGACGGGCCGTTACCGACACTAGAAGCTCTCCGAAATTCGGTGTTCCCTCTTGTGTTATTAGATTGCCTCGCAGGGCCAGCTATGTCAGAGTGCGGTCTCTTGATGCCAGCAATGGTAGTCGTGTGGAAAGTCGGCTGTTGCAATGATGTTGTTGTTGTCGTTGTTGTTGCTTCGAGGGTAGTCTGGTGCATGACACCATAGCGGCGGTCCATTGTAACCCTAGACTATCAAGTTCCAGGTATAGGATAAGCTGGAAATAGGGAGAGCTTTTGGAACTCCATGAAAGCCGTCGACCGCCCGATCTGGCAGTGCAGGTGCCAATCGGTTGTCCCAATTACCTACCTAGGTACTTAGGTAGATAGGTACTGTACAGCTGGCCCACGAAATAGGCGCACCGTTTGTTTCACCACGGTACAGTAGCTAGCAATCACACGAAATTTGGAACATGAGTGTCCCAGTTCTGAGGATGGCGAGATACGAGCACGACTTGAGCTGGCTGCCTGATAGCTGGCTGTTTGACTGTACGAAGTACCGGTACAATCTGAATATCGTGTGATGGGTGATGCGGGAAGTGGATTGAGCATTGTTAGTAAGTCGCGAAGTCGCGAAGCCGCGAAGCGTGACGCGGGGGCACGAAAGATACACCAAGACACGTGCATCTGCCGTCCCCGCAGTTGGCTTGTGCATTTTCAGGGTTTGTCGGATCATGGATGTCCAGCGCCTCGGTATCAAGCGACAAGCGACGGCTCCGATGACCCGCATTCTTGCTTACCTAAGTAGGTATGCGACACCTGGCACCTGGGCACCTGGGCACCTGGGCATCTACTCCGTACCTGGCCCCCTGACTCCGTACTGAATGGATATGGATGTATCATGTCCACTACGAAGTATCGTGTTCCAGTCTTTGCCTAGAAAACACCTAGAAGTACGAAAGCGGATCTCGCATCTCGTTTCTGCAGGTGGCAGGGTGGTGTTGTCAAACGTGATGTGCCACCCGCCTATCGTCCGTCTGTCCGTCCCTGCAGCTAGACTAGCTACCAGTTCCGGATCAGGCGCAACGAAGGATTTTTCTTCCTTTCTTCATTAAAAACTGCCCGTGGTTCGCTTGCTTTGCCGCCAACCAAACTTTAGCGGATATTCCCATCAACGTCGAGTTTAAAATTGGTCCACGGGTAACAAGCTGGTGACGCCATCAACACATCCCGAATCCCGACGCATATTGTTCTAAGCCCTGGAGGTCCTTTGCTAAAATGTTCCATTGTCTATACGTATAGCAGTCAGTTTTTCTACACTCGATGGAATGAATCAAGCTGCTCTACTTAGCATGGATGTGAAGTACCGGAAGTGTACATTAACTGCGTGCATTTCGTCATCTTGTAAAGCCTCCGGCGCCCGCTAATCAAACTTTCTCAACTCTGTGAAGCCACAGAAGCCCCCAAGTGAACGTTGAGAAGCAGCCCTAAGAGATGACCAGACCGCAGGTCCATTGCTTCAAGAAATGAGAAATGGATGTGGGCATAAAACTCATTCGCTCGGGCGGTTCCTATCCCCCACCCATCGCACTCTTGGTGTCAATTAGGCCTGCCTCGAGTCGTCTTTAACTGTCATGCCGGTTGCCTTAGGTAGGTTTGAATATAGTGCGATGGCGAGATACCTACCTACAATGTGAGTACTGAACATAAGTAAGTAGGGAGCCTTTTCCATCCGGGACTGCGATATACAGCTGGTTCATCCGGTCTGTCAAAATCATCCCATGGTGTATTTTGGTAGGTACCTACTAAGTAGGTATGAGGGATCATGTCGTCGGGGCTGATGTCCCCAATTGGCCTCTTTGGGGGGATATCCCAGACAGAAGGGCTTCGATTCTTCATGATGGAATTTGGATCTTTCGTATCCGTCACTCTGATCACAACGTCCGCTATTTTCAACGTCCATACATAAGTAGGCACATTCCTTTCGAACCGACCTTAGCTGCTTTACAGCACATGTCCTGACGCGGGCGGAGATTCGACGACATCAGATCATGTACTCATACCTAGCTGGTTGCACCATGGGATGATTCATTGCATTTACCTGCTGAGAGGCGACGCTCTCTTGTTCAGAGTCATTGCACCTTTCGAGAGGTCGTTGTGATGTGATGATGCGTGCCTTGAGGACTGGTTATCCAGGTATGTAACGGAGATGATGCTGGTCACCTATCCCTGCACCATGCGAGCGGTGGATTGTGGGGGCTGTCCAACACCAGCCGCTCTGGTCCCTGATGCATCGGCACCCACCTCTCCTCTACTGTGGGTGCCGTGTCTCGAAAACCCAGGACCCAAGTTACGCGTGGTCTTCTACCGTCGGGCAGGTACATAGGTAGGTAGTACTCATCAACCATGCTGTCGCTGATTAGATCGATACGACCTCACCATGCTCAAGCCCGGCGCCAAAGAATTATAGGAGAGATACGAGAGGAATAAGATGACGGATCCTTTCGAGTTCGCAGCATCGCGGCACGGCTTGGCGATGCGGCGCGCATTAGACGTAAGTAAGTAGTTGTCATCATGTATATTGAAACAGCTCTAATAATTGAGCAGGCGCCCTGAAAACGAGCAGGGCTTGACTCGCCGATTACCAAGGTTGTTACTAAGTCCCCACCTACTATAGGATACACCTGTTGCAGGCCATCTCTGTCGCTGAGCCCTGTTGAGATACGCTTGAAACTTCGCATTACGTTGTACATTTGGGAATAGCAAAACGGACAGGTAGATATCTCGACAGATGGCTTTCCCTCTGCATGGCATTATATATATATAAACCTAGGTATGAGTGTGAAGTTGGGCAAGACATTATCGTGGGTGTCTAAGCCCGGAGCGAAAAGCAAAAACAGGGAGATGATGAAGCGAACGACATGAGCCATGACGATCAAATACTGCATAGTAATAATAGCTGCTCTACCTAGTCAGACGAGGCAGAGCGTATACCTACGTAGACAAGCAGACGTGTGCGGTGTCCATGGTGTGTGTGTGTGTGTGTGTATATATATGTATGTGTGTGTGTGTGTTCGTGTGTTCGCGTATTGTGTGTATGCGATTACGGGGAACAGACGGTGTGGGTTGAGGAGGAGAGCGTCGATAGGCAAGCGTTGGGTGAGATGAGGTGAAGTCGAAAAGAACATGCAAGCATCTGACAGACGGTGCAAGCTGGTTGGTCTTGACAGGGGGGCTTTGCGTGGGAGTGGGCTAGCAAGCCAGGCGAGACTTCAAGTGCTCCACCCACGCTGGCTATGTACAGGGTACAAAGCATGGCGTTTATTTCAGCCAGCTGAACTATCATCTCCCCTCTGTATTCTACAGTGATCATGTACTACTACAGCCAATTTGAATTCCAGAAATGACTGAGCTGATTTGATGACACTGGACCTGTGTCTTTTCTCTCTCTCGTCCGTCTATCTGCCTGTCTCCCTCTCTTCTTCAGGCGCCCTTTGCCCTTTTTGCCTTGTTCCGCCCCAATTACGACCGACACCACTTTGCGTTCGTGTGTACCAGTTTCCCAGGTCGGTCGATCGCGAGGCCAAGCTTGCTGGGACAGAGGGCGGCAGAGATAGACATAGAGAAAAGAGAGGGAGCAAGGCCCATCATCCATCATCCATTAATCGATCCCTTCTACATAATCCACCCGCATGTGTACGTACATATGTACATACATATATGGTAGGCTGTTCGGCCTGGGTTCCTTCTATTTCTCCCTCCCAATATCACAATTTGCGATCTTCACTCTTTCATCAACCTTCCCCTTCTTCCCTCCCACCATCTTTGAATTCCACTCCAACATCCCATCCCCCCCACATCCTACGATATATTGTAATTTGTAGGTCCTCCATAACTCATCCATATCTCGCTCCAGCCCTCGAGTCCATTGTTTCATCATTTCGGCCTCGCCCTCAGCTACCTCACTCAAAGGAGCTATTTGTATAGACTCACTCATTCACTCACTCGTTCACCTGCGTACCTCTCTGGCCTACATAGTTCATTCCCATCTTTCCATCTGCATCCAACTTTGTGATTTCGACATCCGGCTGACCTAGTGCCCTTTGGCGTAGCTAAGTGCTCTCCCTCTCGATCGACCAAGCACGTTTACCTGTGCCTTCGCCCTCCTTGGCCGATACAGTCGGGGGAGCTAGCTCATCGACACTCTTTTCGTAATTAGACCTCGACGTTGGGTGAGTACCCACCCTCCATCGCCTTCTCACTCCGGTCTGCAATCTTGGTACCTACCAGCCTACCTAACCTACATACATACCTAATACGCTCGTATGTGCCTCTACTGATACATTGCATCATTAGTCTTAAACCAGGTCTGTCTGCCTGGGCCTATCCTTTCGACCTTCACCATTCCGCCCTCTGTCCATATCGCCCCGTCCCATACGCAGTACCACGGCCTGAACGTGGTATTGCGCCGTGTGTGGTCAGTGGACACCGATTTCATAAGTAGTCAGTCCCGCCGCCTCAACCCTCCCCGGTCTATCCAGGTATGGCTTCAACCTTCGCAGCCATTTTCCGTACCCGTCTAAAGTACATACTTGCATAAGTACTTATGTACCTACTTTACCTACCTACCTACCTTGCATCTCCCCGTCCCACATCTATATCACCTCTCTTCCACCTTCTTCTCCTTCCTCACACCTCGCCACCACCGCGCCCTTCATTGCATAGCAATTATATTACCAGAAGCCTCTCCAATCTGCCATTATTTGATTTCTTTCATTCTTGTCAGCACTTCTAGTCTTTCCATCCTTTCTCTTTGTATACACCACATTACATCCCACGCTCTACCACGTCTGCACACGCGTACCTAATTCCAAGAACTCAACGAGCCTTGATTTCTGACTCCCGATCTCACAACCAGCGATATTATCAGTCTTGACCGGGCCGAACTCCACATACCCTCTCTAATCTCATTGTCTACGGAAACTGCTCACAGCGGGGCAATCTCATGGAATGTAGAAACTTGCTATTTTCTCGCCAGCGTCAAGTTGTAACTTTTTGGCGTTCCTCGTGTCGCACTGAATGCGCCGCTCCTTAAAACACGGACCATGGCGCAGAAGACCAGCGATCCCGGGGGCCAGTCTAATCCTTCGTCATCCTCTACCAAGGACAGCACGGATTCCGGTGCCGCCCAAAAACCGTCCAACTCTCACGCATCCAGCCCTGCACCTGCGACTCAGCAAACAAAATCTACGGGCTCTAAGGAATCTGGAGAAAATGACGCCGATTCGTATCCCATGACCAAGTCAACCTCTTCAGGATCAAATCCTATGTCCAAGGACGCTATGGCTGGCCCGTCTCCCTATGGCACGCGTTCCCGGAATCGAGGGGCGCGGCCCAACTACGCCGAGGATAAAGACGTAGATTCAGACATGTTCGATGCATACCATAAAAAGGACGATGAACCAAAAAAATCCTCGCGGCAAGCCAACGCGGCGGCGGCGGCAGCAGCGAACGGTACGAGCGACACTTCGAAAACGACGACTTCGAACTCTCGCAAGAGGGTCGCATCCGAAGAACCGAAGGCTATCAACTCTCACAATGCAGCCAAAGACTCGCACCCAGCAACCCACACGACCACTACGAACGGTAACAATGCGACGGCCTCGTCCAGCGGATCGAAGAAGCGCAAAGCGCCCGGGCAGTCGAATGCAAATACCACACACAATCAGTCGAACATCCCAACAACTTCTGGGTCAATCGCGACAGGGACAAGACGCAGCGCTGCTCAAACAGTTGTGCAAGGCCGCGGTGGCTACAAAGAGACCAACATGCTCAGCTTCGAGAAATGCCGGTCCATGCCGAAAGATGGCAAGATGGTGGCTGATGATGGGACCACGATTGAGCGCAACGGTAAGATTGATCGGGTTTTTGTTATTCATGGGCTATATTGTATGTATGTTGGCTGACTGTGCCCTAATCCAGACCATGTGTACTTGGTTTGCGAACCTCCCGGAGAGCCGTACTACCTGGGACGCATCATGGAGTTCCTCCACGTAGATAACAAGCCCGAAAATCCAGTGGATGCGTTGCGACTCAATTGGTATTACAGACCAAAGGACATTGGCAAGAAGGTGAACGACACGCGCCTGGTGTTCGCCACCATGCACTCTGACATTAGCCCGCTGCCCGCATTGCGCGGCAAGTGCCAGATCCGCCACAAAGCCGAGATTGAAGATCTCGACGCTTACCGAAAAACGCCCGACTGTTTCTGGTACGAGAAGCTGTATGAACGGTATATCCAGAAACACTACGATGTCATTCCCTGTTTCCAGATTGTCAATGTGCCTCAAAAGGTGAAGAAAGTCCTCGATGAGCGATGGAAGTACATTCTTGTTGAGCAAGGTCGCGCCAAGGAGCTTACCAGCGCAGTCAAGTCGTGTAAAAGGTGCAGTGGGTACTGCGGCAGGTAAGACACTGCCCCCCCCCCCCCCCCCCCCCCCCCCCCCCCCCCAAAAAAAAAAATATCCCGCTCCCCGGATACGTCAGATCCTATTGGTCCGATTCTCCCTCCACTGATGTATTATATCGCTAACACCCACGACTCAGCCATGACTCGGTCGACTGTGCTGTCTGTAAGCAGACATATCACATGAATTGTGTCCGTCCTCCGCTCCTCAAGAAGCCTTCACGTGGTTTTGCCTGGGCTTGTGCCCCCTGTAGTAGGGCACAGGAGAGGAAATTGGAAGCCCGGCATACGCCCAGTCTCCAGGACGCCCATGCGGAAGCCGAAGAGGAGGAGTACTGGGACGAAGAGGACGATGCTATGGATACGAGTGGAACTAGTCCCACTGATGGCATCGATGACACTCACCAGCCTGCGACGGCAGAACAGCTCTACCATGCGAGTCTTTGGCCATACAGATACCTGGGTCAGCATTGCAAGCCGGAAGACGCTTTGGACTATGATGACCGAATATATCCCCGAGCTGGTTCTCGAATAGGTCCCAAGCACCAAGCTGCCGTCTTACCTTGGTATGGAAGGCCCGTGCAGCTGGTCAAACCACTCGAGAACAAGAAACCCGGCAAGAAAGACAGCAAGCAGGCAAAGGAAGCCTTTGCAGCCGCTGAAGCCGAGAGAATAGCCCGCGAAAATGGACCGAAGTGGATACAGGACGAACCGGCTGGGTACGTCGCGCGGGGAGAGGATTATCCCAATGACGACCCGAGAAATACGGCGACTTGCTTATGGAAACCTTCAGAGACCGTTGGTGCTTCCATCAGAGATACGGAGGTTGATTTGTATATGTCGAATGCTCTGGCCAAGGTTCCTCCTGCACTAGGACTGCCAAAAGAGTCCACGAACTGCTTGGATGTTGCGATGATCACCTTGTTCGACAATAACTTCAACGCGGAGAAGTCCTTGAAAACACTAGTCAAGAAAGTTGATAAGTCCGAGTTCAAGGAACCGGATCTCAGTCCGGCAGAGGTCAAGAAATTTGAAGAGGGTGTAGCCAAGTTCGGCTCGGAACTTTATCATGTGACGAGGCATGTAAAGACCGTCAAACACTCGCGCATTGTACGGTTCTATTACACGTGGAAAAAGTCGGATCGCGGCAAACAAATCTGGGGCAACTTTTCCGGCCGGAAGGGAAAGAAGGAGGCCAAGAAAGCCGAAGATACTGCCAACAAGGTCCAACTTGATGTCTCAGACGACCATGATGATTCAGCATTCGACACAGATAAGGCTCTGGCTCGAAAAAGGAATTTTACGTGCAAGTTTTGTTCGACCAAAAGCTCGAGACAGTGGCGACGGGCGCCTAACGTTTCGACCGCTCTGGTTACCGAGGGCGGGGGAAAGAACAAGGCCAACGCTGTACAATACGTCGTGGCATTGTGTCGGCGGTGCGCTGAGTTATGGCGTAGATATGCCATACAATGGGAGGATATGGAAGACCTTGCGAAGAAGGTTGCCGCAGCCGGTGGCCGCTCGTGGAAGCGAAGAGTCGATGAAGAGTTGTTGAAGGAGCTGATCGCAGCGAACGAGATGATGAGCCGGACCGTTTACACCACGCCTACAAGAAATCCACTTCCGCCTGCTGCGACCCCGAGTACTGCGCCTATTCCCGAGCCCAGCAATGAAGCACCACCGCCGCGGAAGAAGCTCAAGACTATCGCGGACAAGACCAGTAGCATGGAGAAGGACGCCGAGGTCACCAACAAGACCGATTCAGTCGTTGCGCCTCCAGTTGCGGTGCAGAAGAAGAAGGAGAAGCCTGTGGAGAAGCCGGCTCCTCCGCCAGCTCCAGAGCTGCCGAAGCCTCGCGTTCTGCCTTGTGCTGTTTGCCACTACCTGGGTCCGACGGATCCGCAGTCGCTTCTCTGTTGCAAAGAATGTCGACTTACTGTGCATCGCAAATGCTACGGCGTTATAGACAACCGCCTCCCAGGGAAATGGACTTGCGACACGTGTCTAAACGACAAAAACCCTCAGGTCTCTTTAGTAAGTCCGAGTCCCCGTCAGTGAGTCAACTCGTGCTAACTTCCATCTCTAGGAATACAAATGTGTGTTGTGTCCTGTAGACTTCACGAAACACGACTTCGTCGAGCCACCCAAAAACACCCACAAGAAGAAGACGGAGAAGGAGCGCGAGAAAGAGCGCCATAATCTCGAATTAGCTCAGAAAGCTGCGGAACATTATCGCAAGAAGCAGATCGACATGGGTAAACCTGAAGACCCTAGAGAACCTTTGAAGAGAACGGCAGACAACAACTGGGTCCATGTCACTTGTGCAGTATGGACACCCGAAGTGAAGTTTGGCAAGGCTAAAGCCCTGTGCCTATCCGAGGGGGTCCCATCCATACCACGCGCCCGGTTCGAAGAGGTGTGCAAGGCCTGCAAGCAGAAGGGCGGCGCATGTGTGGCTTGCCATCAATGCCGTGCACCTGGTAAGTCAAACAACACTCCCACACATTACTCGTGTCTGACTGAAATGGTCACAGTTCACGTAGAGTGCGCCCACCAGAATGGATACCTGCTCGGATTTGAGATCACGCCTGTCAAGGGCTCTCGCCGTGATCAGCACAACATTGTCACCATCGGCGGAGAGACCGGGGCTATGTCCGCCGCAATATGGTGCAAAGAGCACATACCGCAGAAGACTGTGGTCCATCGAATGCATGACATAGTAAGCCAACCGGATAGTCCGAATGAGGACCTAAATGCGCTTCAGCTCTACGTGCAACACTCCAAGCAGGCGGACCTCGGCCTCATCGGCACTGCTCGCAAGGCCAACCTTGCCAATGTTACTACGAAAACTTCGATCACCACACTTCCCACTGGTGCAAACAGGAGGCAGTCGACTACGACAGTTGCCGCTACCACGTTATCGAACCAGAAATCGTCAGCGGAGAACCATGCAAATTCGAACTCTATTGTGCCCCAGAGTGGCGACAAGGTCTGCATTTCCTGTGGCATAGACGTGAGTCCCAAGTGGTGGACGATTGATAAAAACCACGAAACGATCCTCACGAATGGTCATGAAGGTAGCCTGGGCAGTGAGGCACGGAAGTTCGTCGCCCAAAGAGGCTATCAGTGCCACAAGTGTAAGAAGGAGGACCGGAAACCTGTACCACATGCTCCAAAACCTGTAGAAGAAGCACCGTCGACGGAACTGAGAGCTCCCGCTTTTGAACCTCCACTTACTGGTCCTTCCTCGCATGTCGGTCCTACAACACTTGCCGGTCCCTCACCACTTACAGGCCCTTCGGCGCTTGCAGGTTCTTCGCAACTTGCAGGTCCATCTCCGCTTGCGGGTCCTCCGCTAACTACTCCTCTGCTTGACGTCACACATACCAGCGACAGAATCCACGCATTTCCCAGCCCCTGGGGCAACCCTCGACCAATCGGACCGCCCACTGCACCCCCGCCGGTTGGAACACCGCTACATGCGCCGACCGGCGGGAATCAGCCTTCGCCTTTGCCGCTAAGCGCTCCTTCTCATACCGGTCCAAACCCCATGGCAGTCCCCGGACCGCCTCCAGCAAGCCTACACTATCCGGGCCCGAGCGGTCCATTTGGTGACTGGCCGCCAAGAAACGCTTCTCAAGTTGGGTCAGCTACTCATCCCGTGAACAGCGCTAGCGCGTCTGCTATACATCACAACCCTCTTCGTGATCTTCGACCACCTCCTATAACTTCCATTTCCCACCCCCAGACTAGTTCGCTACAACACTCCCTCGGACAATCCACAGTCAACGGTATCCCGCCGTCTTCGCCGCGACGTGGTCCTCCTTCCGTCCACGGCACTTCCCCCTTCGTAACTTCGTATTCCCATACTGGGCAGAGTACGTTGCACAATCTGACCAACGGGGGCCCGCCTCCTCGTCCTTCGGACCACTCGTTCTCACATGGACTCCTTTCTCAGCGGTCGCCATTCGCCACTCCGCATGGTAGTCCACCGGTGTCGAGAGAAGGGATTGGCATGAGCCGCGATTCCAGTGTCAACAGCAATAATCCGCCTTCGAGACCTAACGATGGTCGGCCCCTTAGCGGAGCCAGCGCAAGTCCCTCATTGCGCAACCTTCTTTCATAAGCGAAAATCGCTTTCCTCCCCAAGCCCTACAGGTTCTCTGTCGTTGTTTCATGCATTTGGTTTCGGACACCGGCGTTACAGAGTTGTATACATAGAGGCATATACCAATCTCGCTACGAGACAAGTGGCGTTCAAGAGCATCGGGAACAAGGCGTGACTCCGGGGGCTATGTCCCATGTACACTAAAACTAAAGAAAGAGAAAATCATAAAGGCGGACCACAGCTCTCTCCCCGGAATCGGGAGCACAAAACTAAGGATAATGTTAGACTAGACGCCGATAAATGCCAGTTGTGAGAGTCAAGTCATCTGAAGACTGAAGAATTTTACTTAATGACAGTTACGAAGTGGAATTGTGCGGCGAAAAAAAGAATTTCACCCTCTTTCCCCCCCTCTCTTCCCCCCCTTTTTTTTCCCTTTCTGTGAAAATATACCTATTTTAGGTAGATATTAGTCCTGGTCCAAAAAATATGGTGGGGCCGACAGCTAGGTATGCTACTGTTGCATACATATCTAAGTCAATGAGGGGTTTCGTACTGATCGAAAGGAAAGGAAACAAGCCTTGTGCTCTGCTTATCATCGCCATCGTCGCCATCTCCTCACACACATACAAACAGGGTACGGTACAGCATACATACAATCAGGGAAACTACTTGACGACCCCTGACTGCCTACCGAACGTTGAAAAAAAGATGTCCACGGAACACGAAAATACTACTACTACTCCTACTATTACTACTACTCCATACCCCGATATGGACGACAGAGATCAAAAAGGTCTGCTCCTCGCGACCGAGCAGGCTGCGCTCGGATTCCGAGAGGGCGGGATCCCGGTACGGATTATCTTCCTCTCTCTCTCTCTCTCTCTCTCTCTCTCTCTCTCTCTCTCTCTCTCTCTCTCTCTGCTTTCTTCTCCCCCTTTCTGTCGAGGGTGTTCCCGCTGCTCGCGTGCGCGCAGTTGCGATGAACAGAGATATATAGTCTAGATAGTCGTTGACTGACCAGCACTGACTGTACTGTACTTTACACCAGATCGGCGCCGCGCTTGTCTCGGCCGCCGGAGAGGTGTTGGGCCAAGGCCGGAATATGAGGGTGCAGAAGGGGGACCCGATTCTCCATGTGAGTATCTCCCCATCGATTGCTGGCTGGTGTGTGTGAGGAAAGGCAAAAGAAAAAAAAATTGAAAATAGAAACAAACAAACAAACTCACACACGCGCGCGCCTTCTTGGTGGGAAATACGTACGAATGAAATCTTATGAATCTAACTATCTATGTACAGGGCGAGATCTCCACTCTGCAGAACACGGGCCGACTGCCCTCGGCCGCGTATAGGGGGAGTACTATGTACACGACCCTGTCGCCCTGTGATATGTGTGAGTCCGAAGTCTCTTTCTCTTTATCTAGTTTCCCCTCGCCCGACCCCCCTCCCCCCAAAAAAAAGGAAAAAGAGAGAAGAAAGAAAAAGGGAAAAAACTGATCCGGAAGAACGAGAAACCGGGGGGACGTTTCGAAATTAATCAAAAAAAAAAAAAAAAAACAGGCGTCGGCGCGTGTCTTCTCTACGGCGTCTCCCGCGTCGTCATCGGCGAGAACCGGACCTTCCTGGGCGGCGAGGCGTACCTCGAGCAGCGCGGGGTCGAGGTCGTCGTCGCCGACTCGGACGCGTGTAGGGAGATGATGGAGGATTTCATCCGCATGAAACCTGAGGTCTGGTAAGTAGATTTTTCTGGTTTTTCTCAACCCCCCTCCCCTTTTCTTTCCCCCTCCCCTTCCGCCCCCCACCCGAATTCTTTCTTTTTCTTCCTCAAAGTTAGCTCTCCTCTGTGCGCCTGTGATGGTTCCGAGAGAGAGAAAATTTTTGGACCACCTGATAAGCGAGCGAGCTGGCTGACCCTGTTTTTTTTTTTTTTTTAGGAATGAGGATATCGGTGTTGAGGAGAGGGTTTATTCCAAGGAGGGGTTGCAGAGACCTGCTGAGTCTTGACAGAGCGATTTAAGGGAGAGGAGGGGTGGGTAAGATGGTTGCAAATGTTGGGAGGGGTCAGAAACTCATGAAACTGGGTTGACGTATCATTACCGACATATCATACAGATTGCTGCTGGTTGAGTAGAGAAGATCTGTGTCTACAGATGGTGACCCCTCTGGAGCCCGCCTCTTAGTCTGAGAAGTATTTACACTGGTACATTACCCCTTGCCATTCTCTTGTCGATCACTCTTGCTAGAGTTACGATGCTTCTCCCCCACTGCACCGGCCTGCTTATAGCATCAGCTATGAGGGCCCATCTTCGCTCCAGTCACCCCTCTGAGGTCGGGGTCCAGGACAGTTGAGTGATAAGACGCGTTCCATGAAGCCGGTGGTACACTAGCAAGCAAGTTATGCACTTAGCTGGACCCACGACAAGAGCTTTCCTGAGGGTCTTTATGCCTCACTCGGGAACTCATCCAAACTCCTGAGGGATATCGTCCGTGTGCGAGCGACAGTGTTGCTTGCTGCCTGTTCGAATTCCTCTGGTAGGCTCGTGTGGTATACAATCATGACCCTAGCCAACTCCCACGGCTCACGTATTGAATTCTCATCCTCTAGGGCTTCGCACCCTCGCTCGAATGTACCTGGCAAGGTGGGGATTTTCAGTTGGCGGCAATCTATGTCTGAATCCATCACACTTTTCCAGGACGGCCGAAGTATTTTTAAAATAAGCAGCAAAGAGCCATTTGGTGGTTCAATGATGCCCCTTGGGTATAATATATCCAGGGCTCGTCCGAGTACTCGGTCTATCCGGGAGGCCGTTACCTAGATACTGTTCTAAACCATGTCAGCACCTTCTTCTCCTAGCCTGGAATAAGCTCAATACTACTCCGCAATACCACTTCCCGGGGTGAGAATCCAGCGTACCTGATGGTGTTGTAACTCTATAGCACAAATACCCAAGTCCGGAATTTTGATCATTCGTTGTTGACTGTGATAGATTCCTTCTATCATACACCATCGCAATAATCTGCTGCTGCTGAGCGTAGTTGAGCTTCGAAAAGCTCTCCAGTGCTATCACCATGTCATTTTCCATGCCCGACAGGTCTCCATCACTGGACGCTGAGTGATGAGATGAGTCGTTGATGCCTCCATCAGATACTGGACGCATGTGATACGTGGCAAGGCGACTGTTCGATAGCGATGGATCGGGCGCTATTGGGGGGTTCTCGGGGAACGGTTGGATAGACGGTATGGAGGGGGGATACTGAGAAGAGGGCTCTATCGAAGTATCCCCTGGGACATAAGTGTGCATATAATGATTGTCGGCCGTAAATGTCTCGTTCGTACGGGCAAAATCATTCAACCAGTCCCCGCCATACATGTTCTGTCCGTAAGATGAAGCCTCCAATGAGACCGGAGGAGTGGAGGTTGCCCACGCTGTAGTTGTTGGTAAAGTTGATAATACCGGTGGCACGGGACTCCTGGAAGAATGCCTGTTCCCGGGAGCAGAGTATGGTGTATGGTACACCTCGGCCTCGTCGGATACCGAGCTCATGGAGTCTGCGGTCTGAGAGTCACTCTTCAGTATCTCATCCAAGAGTGCCAGCTTTTGCTTGCGCTTCTCCCCTGCTTATTGTGGTCAGCTTCAGGGCTCATGATAGTGGCTGCCAGCAGTGTTGAGGATAGTGATGAGGATGATACAGAAGCAAGTCACCTACGGTATGCTCGTGATGCAATCCTGTTCTGCTCCCTGCGGGTATCGCTGTTTTTAGACTTGGGCATTTTTCTAATGCTTGAAGATGATGTATTTCGCTTTTCTGTGAAACCAACCAAGCCTTTTCATACGCATGAGCGATCTCTTGAGTATTTATTTCAGAGGCAGGGTGTCCATGCGAGCAAGATGATTACTGAGGATCGCGGGGGTATCGACCCATGACAATGTCTACCGCCCACCAGGTGTGATGTAGTCCCCGGGAATATCAAGAACACCCAGCACACAAGCAGCCCTATGGTTAGACAAGACTTATCCCGAGTAAGCTGTTCGTCAAGATATTTTTAATACTTACCTAGGTAGTTAGCCTGCCTTGCTCTTGTTCAGCTCAACAGTCCTCAGCTCCCTGTCTTGCGACCTTGACACGTTCTGCCTTGATAGTCTTTATCACGGACGTACAGGCACCATTACAGCAAGGAGATATGAGGGCGTTCCTGCATGGACTGGTACAACTTGATACCACTTCCCGCACACGCTTCGCACATGCTGCGCACACGCCGACAGTGGGTTTGTTCTTATTGAGAATTCCGTAACTCTGGCCAATGGCCATAGCCCCCGGGACGGGGCATGGGCAGTGTGGGTATGAGGAACACGGGAATATGCGGTAAGATGTCCCAGCGACTCGCATAATAGGAATTCGGGTACTTCCCTACAAGGGTTTGTCGAACGCTCGAGTGGTTGGTCTTTCTACATAGTATGTCTTCCAGGCGTCAAAGGGTGTAGCTGGCGTCAGCAACTCGCAGTAGCTTCTACGAACCTTGGGCAGGTTCTGCAGGGATCCTACCGGCGAACCCCAGGATCTGACAGCGGACAGGGGTAAGCAAGTCATTGCCGACTGCTGAGTCCTTCCCACATGAATTGAAGTTACTTGAGGCTCTAGGAAAGATTCTAGAATTCGCAGAGAAAAGTGCAGTTTGGATGGCGCAAGGGTGGAGGATCTATTCCAGCTTCAGCCCTAAACAAGAAAGACGATGCTACGTCACATACCCAGGTGGCTACCTACCTAAGTACCTAGGTAGGTACCAACAATCTTAAAGACTGCTGCTGGTCCTCGATACGAAGGTCTTGTATGCCTACCTACCTAGGTAGGTATGTAGGTAAAATGGTTGGGTGGCTGACTCAGACGACTCGAGAAAATTGTTAGTCAATCAGTTGAGAGGGCCCTGGAGGGTTTACTTCGTACCTAGTACCTAGGCTGCTAGGTAGGCACTTCGTAATGGCCAGGCTAATGGAAAGGGAAAGAGGTGATTCCAGCTTAGACTTGGCGCACGTCAGAACCCGTATCTCACATGCTTCCAAAGCAGTTACTGAATATAGGGATGCTTTGTCAGGAGCGAAGTTTAAATAGGAGCCAATCACAACCTTGAAAAGGCTGCACTCACTGCCTTGACAGCTTCCACTTCATCCTGGCAGCCCGGACCTGGACAACCAGCACATCTATATCACAATATGTGTTATGTACATACATAGTCATTGGCCTGCAGGTAATGTCGGGGATATCGGGGTGTCAATGACCAGCGTTGGCGACATTTCAAACAATTCATAATACAGTAAGTTGGGGGGTGAATCGTGATGGAGAGACTGAGAGAGTACTGTACGTGTGGCTGAGTGGCTATGCATGTGGCTTATGTGATTAATGTTATTTATGCTGACATTAGCCGACGGAGAGCTAGGACCTTTCCCGTTCCACCAACACCAATCTTATCTACCTAGATGCTAGGCATCCTAGAGATCACTTTCTCACAGATCGCGATCAACGAGGGCGCATTCATGATCTCTAACGTGGACACCTCGACACTAAGTTCGATACGAAGCCAATTGCGGAACTCGACCGCCGCGAGTGAATCAATGCCGTAGGTAGAGAGCGGTCGCGCGGCGTTCAACGCTTCTGACAAGCGCAAGCTCGCCATCAAGTAGCGATTCACCACGTTAACCCCCACGTCAAGCAGCGCACCTGGTTCCCCCTTGGACCGGTGCATCACCTGCAGGGCTTGCACGTCCTTGGATCCGTCCATCTTCTTCGATTGCGTTCCGTCCTCCGCAAGTCGTAGGCCGGCAAATCGGGCGTCCCTTAGAAGATGCGAATCTGCGGGTTGGGGAACATTGATACCCGTCACCATGTGGGAGCAACTATCCATGTTGATGGGGCTCGCTCGCTGCTGCAGGATCGTGAAGCCGAAGATCTTACGGAGCAGCCTCTCGTTAATAGCATGCCAAATCGTGTCATCGTAACGGTCCTGGAGCTCGTTGTTCTCGGCCATGTAGCCCACGTCTTGGATGACGCCGAGATCTACCGAGCAAGCCCGTAGACCAAGGCCCTGGCGGTACGCCGCGAAAGCATCCAGGAACGCGTTCCCCGCTGCGTAGTTCGCTTGACCCTTGCTTCCACACAGACCAGATATGCTAGACAGCATGGTGAAAAAGTCGAGGTTCAAACCGAGGTCGGCTGCAACCCCGTGCAGATTCCATGTCCCTTGAATCTTGCAGCTCAGGGCAGCGTGATACTCCTCCACGCTCATCTGCTCGAAGACACGGTCACGAAGCACCATAGCGCCCTGGACAACACCACCAACCGGAACAGGAGTGGCCCCGAACGCTGCTCGAACGTCGTCAAGCTTGGAGACATCACCCCGAAGTAGGTGGATGTTACTGCCAAGTGCGCGTATGTTTTTGGCGACACTCTGTGATCTCTCGTCGTCATGTCCACTTCGCGACAGGACCGCGATGTGCTTGGCCCCGTTTTGGGCCAGGTAGATCGCTAGGCTGGAACAGAGGCCCCTGAGGCCGCCTACGATCAGATAACAAACATCGGGACGCAATCTGAAGTTCAGAGCTGCCTTGCGCACAGGTACCTCAATCTTGGCGCCAGGACCGTCGCTGATGACTAGTTTCCCTATATGCTTTCCGCTACGCAATAAGCGGAGAGCGGCAGGAATGTCTGCATAAGAGAAGACCTTCACCGGCGAGATGGGCTTAAGACTGCCCTGGTCAATGAGCGCGAAGATCTCGGATAGCAAGCTACACGGCCAATCCTATTAGTAAGGGAATCTTGGGATCTCTTGGCCCCAAAGACGGACCGGATTTGAAACTTACACCTTGATGGTATTGTCGCCAATCTCCTTGTGTGACAGGTCGAGGGCGCGGAATGACGCATTGCGGTTGAAAGGTTCCATCGCCAGGCTATTCCTATCGAGAATATCCTTCTTGCCGATTTCCACCATTGTGCCACCATCTGCCACAATACGCCAGGACTCGTCCAGGAGGTCACCAGTAAGTGAATTCAGAATCACGTCAACGCCTTTGCCTCCGGTCTGTGACAAAATCTGTCCCCCGAAGGCTTTCGAGCGAGACGAGAAGATACGCTCGTCTGGAATTCCAAAATGGGACTTCAAGAAGTCACGCTTTTCTCGGGTTCCTACAGTAGCGTATACCTATGGGTGGCTTGAGTCAATCATGGGGCTCGTTGGGAAGGAAAAGAAAAAAACCTGCTTTGAAAGGGGAGCTTACTTCTGCGCCCACGTGTTGAGCGAGCTGGATCGCGGATATGCCGACTCCACCAGTCGCGGAGTGAATAAGCACAGTGTTGCCCTTCTGCAGCCTAGCCAGGCGGTACAGAGCATACATCGAGGTCAGGAAAACACAGGGAATAGTAGCGGCCTCCTCGAAACTCATCCAGTCGGGTATGGGGCGAATACGCTCAGTAGTTGCGATAAGGCGATTACCGAAGCAGCCTTTCTCAAAGAACACAACTCTCTGACCAATATCAAAACCCTCCACATCAGGGGCGACACGGGTGACTACACCGCTACCCTCACCGCCCAGGAGGAACTCGTTTTCGGGGACGATACCGACCGTCACTGCAACTTCTTTGAAGTTGACCCCGGAAGCGAAAATTTCAATCTCGACGCAATTCCCCGGTAGTGGTAGCGGCTCACAACTCACCTCCCCATACTGCAACGCGTCGATGTTGCCGATACGCTCCGCCTTCAGCCGGACGCAGTTAGGAGCCGCATGGAGCTCCATGGTCTCAGCTGGCCGGCCATGAATCTGTTCTTCCTTCGCAACGTTCACAGCTTCATCAGGCAGTACACGGCCCACATGCAAGACGCCGCCGCGCTCAACGAACTCACTGTCGATCTGCGTCATACTCGACTCCGGTGTGCATAGCACCTGCAGGCAATTGTCGATCGCATCCACCGTGGCAGTGACTCCGGCTGATTCCACATCCAAGTTGATGAGTCGCAGCAGTGGTTCTTCGTTGCGCAGGACTCGGAAGAAACCGTTCGCCGCCGCTTTCGTGGGGTCGGTCACTCGCATGTGACCACCCGCCGTGACCCAGAGGATGTCGCACTCGATCCTAATCAGGTGCTTCAAAGCATCCCACTGGTTCGAGTCGAGCTCCGTCATGATAGACTCGTCTACTTCGTCAAGTACGAGGATCTTACTCTTAGGTGGGACCTGCGATGTCTTCGAGATGCAGGTCACACTCCACGAATAAGTTTGGGCGAGGTCACGCTCAATCTTGGAACAGACTTCGCCGCCACTCTTGAACTGAAAGCGGTAGATATCTTGTTTCGGGGCTCTCGTGGGAACTGACGCCACCTGCGCCATGGCGATACCACCGGCTCGCCAAACTCGGCTGAACCCGGCTTGGAGAACGAATTCGTCTGCGCAGCCTCCGAGATCGAGGAAGACGGCGGTGCCTTTATCGTTCAAGCTACTTCTCGTGTTTTTCAGTGCAGTGGTAGGAATCTCTGCCTGCCGCGAGGAAAGCTTCACCAGTGCGATGTCGAACTTCTGCTCCATAGTTGTCTCGATATTTGCTAGATCCAGAACGACGAATTCAGAATTCTTCATAGCCGCATGCTCCTCCTGAAGCGCCACGATGTTGTCAACATCACTCGACACATACTGGTATTTGGAGCAAGCAGCGCGACTGGCGTTGTTGGCTTGTAGCCAGAGGCTGGATGGTGTCTTGGTTGCTGCCAAGTCAGCCTCGAGGACGGTGAGCGAGGGGTTCTTGTGCGCAAGCATATCCATCAACTTCTGAGTCCCGGTTAATTGGTCATTCGCAGCTATGATGGATTGGAATTTCTTTTGCGACAGCAGTGAAACATCAGCTTCCCACTGCACCCGTGCATAGGTGTGGTCTAGCGTGGTGTCGTGGGTGTTGCTGTTGTCCAGCTCCGTGTAGCGTAGGCCCTTCATTTCCAGCAGTAAGCTTCCATCAGCAGGATCATAGGTCGTCGCTGAGGACGAATAATTCTTGGCCACGTCTTTCCTTCCGATACCGATGTATTCGGAGTGAGCCACGGCGATACCCTCAATAGGTTGCTCGACCCGGTGTGGTATGATGAGACTATCAATTTGTAGCGGCACCAGGGCAGCATCGACGGCGCTACGATCTCCTTGCCAGACCGAGGACGTGACGGTCTGGAAACATCCATCCATACATGCCGGGTGCATACTGTAAGCCGATTGTGTCCATGTCGATGGCGGCGGCTCTAGATCCACCGTCGATCTACCTTTTCGCTCTCCCAACGTGTATTCCATGGACAGATGCTTCTGGAACGAGGGGCCAAAATTGAATCCCGAATCCCTCATGGCTTTGTACCAAGTGCTAGCAGGTACCGGGGAGCGCAATGGTAAGAGCGAATCCTCGGTGGCCCGCGATTCTGGGAATTCGGTCTCGATCCGGATCAAGCCAGAGGCATGATCAGTGTCGACCTCGTTCACGGTCGAGGAGACCTTGAACGAGTACCACTCTCCGACAGAGTTAACCACTGGGGCCAGAGTGAGCATGACCTTGGGATCGTATGTGTCGTCAAGAACCAAGGCACGGAAGAACTTGATATCCCGCAGCCTGTAGCGGTATACGTCTGGAACCTTGTCGGTCCACGCCGTCATAACCATGGTTTGGTAGATGGCCTCTATCCCCATAGCGACATAGCCGGCTCCTGGGAACACCACTTGCTCACCGAGCTTGTGATCCTTCAGCCACAGACAGTCATTGAGGTGAAGAGAATTTCTCCATATGGGAAATTGCCACGAGGTACCCATTATCTTGGTCCCCAAGAGATCATGCTTCACAAATGGCCGTGATCGCCAGTCCTTGCTGGCAGCGCTTTCGTACCAGTACTTCTTGGAGCGGTCCCAGGGGTAGTTGGGCAGGTCGATGAGGGTAGATGGCTTGTCTTCGACGTCGTACTCGTTCACGCGGGCCAGATCCACATAGCCTCCGGCAGTGAACAATTGTCCGGCTACGTTGTACATGGCAGAGAGGGACTCTGGTCCTCTCTGGGCAGCGGAAACATAAAGGGGACGCGCGCCCTGGCCCGAAATTGCGTCCACGATCTGTGATATGGGGCCCTTGAGCGCACCCGAGGGGCCAAGCTCGACCACGAAATTGGCGCCCTCCTTTCCCTTGAAGGCTTCAGTGACGGCTTGCTCGAAACGGACCTGAGAGACCATATTTTTTAGCCAGTAAAGCGCATCGGTGGGCTTGTTCAGCTCTTGTCCCGTCACAGAAGAGAACATGGACACGTCCCCTTTTCCTGGCAATGGGTCACTGCAATAGCTATTGAGCATCTCCAGGTATTTCTTCCCTATCGCGCTCATGTACTTGGAATGATAGGCGTAATTCACTTGCAGCATCCGAGCAAAGTGAGAATCGGCCTGCAAGCGATCACGCAGTCTCTCCAGAGCAGCAACTGTCCCAGATATGGTCACGCTGCGCGGACTGTTAACGCAGGCAACCTGGACCAAGTCGTCGTCCACGTCGATGTATTGTTCGAACTGCTCTGCACTAACACCTACCGCCAACATGCCAACAGGTTTATTCGGTGGGAGCGCCTTGCCAGCTTGGCCTCGGAAGAAAGCGATTTTGATGGCTTCCTGCGGTGTCAGATAACCAGCGGCGACCGCAGCTGCGATCTCACCCGACGAATGGCCGATGACTCTGCAGGGGGATATCCCCCAGTCGGACAAGACGGAGAGCATGGCAAGCTGAAGTGCGGTCACTAGGGGCTGAGAGAACTCTGGCTTGCGAAGATGCGCAGCGTCTCGCGGTTCAGTGAGTTCGCTGACTAGAGACCAGGCAGGCGGGCTTGGGAGGTTCCGCAAGACCTTGTCTAGCCCCTCAACAGTTCTTCTCGCCAATGGGAATGCCTCGAGCAGCTGTTTTCCCATCCCGGGCCATTGCGCGCCCTGACCGGTGAACACGAAGGCGATCCTTGGGTCCTGGGCTGGACGTTTTCCACACACGAACGAGTCCTCGGAAATCTCCGTGCTCGTCTGGATGCTGTATCCTCGCTGGTAGAGCTTACTACGTCGTTCAGACAGCGTATAGGCCAGGTCCTGAAGTTTGACAGAAACGGCAGGGTTGAGAAGGTGCGACGATAAGGACTTGATACTCGCTTTCACAGAGCTTTCGTCATTGGCGGACATGACAAGCAACTTTGGCTTTGACGATGAGGCAAGAGACGAGCCGAAGGAGTCGTCGCTCTCGTCGTCGAAGAAGTCCACCATACTAGACTGGCTCGCGAAGCTCGACTTGTGTCGTGTGTGTCCGCCGCCCACGAGATATTCGGGCGACTCGATCACCGCGTGTGCGTTGGCTCCACCGAAGCCGAACGAGTTCACGCCTGCTCGCAACTTGGCACCCTTGGGCCAGGCAAGGGCGTTCAGGGAAGCTCGCACCCTCGACTTTTCCCAGTCGATCTTCGGATTCGGATCGACGAAAGAAGGCGTGCCCGGTATCGTGGCATGCTCGATGGCCAAGACCGCCTTGATTAAGCCGGAAAGCCCGGCCGCGGCCTCCGAGTGGCCGATGTTGCTCTTGACGGAGCCGATGATTAACGCATTGTTCTCGCCTCGAGACTGGGCGAAAACGGATGCCGCACCCTCGACCTCGGCAGGGTCTCCGACGAGGGTGCCGGTGCCATGGCACTCGAGGTACCCGGTGTCGACGAGCTCGTGTGTTGATATCCCGGCGTTCGCGTACGCGGCTCTGATCGCCATAGCCTGGGCTCTGGGGTTCGGGTTCGCGATGCCGGGTGTCTTCCCCGCGCTGTTGGTGGCCGTTCCCCTGATCACGGCGCGGATGGGATCACCGTCGCGAATCGCGTCGTCGAGCCGCTTCAAATATACCGCGTTGATGGCTTCCGCCGCGGTATAGCCGTCAGCCTTGGCGGAAAACGTGTGGCATCTCCCGGTGGAGGACGCCGTGGGTCTCATGGAGCCCATGTCTTGATTTCTCTCGGGGCTGAAGTACATGTTGACACCACCGACTAGCATGGCGTCACACTGGTTGGCGCCCAGGTACAGACACTGCAGGCATGAGAATGTGAGCATATGTGTTTGATAGGCAGAGATTCTCCTAAAGGGGTAGTGGGTCGCGGGGTTAGAGAAGAAAACGCAACGTGTGGCTATACGTACGGCGGTATCCAGAGCAATCAAGGTACTGGAACAGGCGGTATCCAGCGTGATACTCGGCCCGTGGACGTTGAGGAAATGGCTGACGCGGTTACTCAGCAGTGCTCGACCATTCCCCATCGTGGGGGACTCGGTCCGATCCTCTGGATCTCGGCAGGACATGTCATGGTAGTCTGTTGTGGGTGTATTCCATCAGCTCATGCCCGGAACAAAGCCGTTTTGGGGAAGTTCTTCTTCTTGTTCCCCCACGTACCGATAGCACTGGCACCTACGAGACACCCGACTCGCTTGCCTTCGAGGCTCTCGAGCGGAACCCCCGCGTTCTCGAGACACTCGTAGGTGACTTCCATGAGGAGACGTTGTTGCGGGTCCACTGTGGTTCCCATGGGTTAGTGAGTTCACCGAGAGAGTCATGATTCTAACGACGGCTGAGCAGCTGTATTGTACAACGAAGGCAGTAACCCCCCCCTTCGTGAGAGTCATCTCCTATTTCCGACTGTCCATTTTTTTCCGAAGAAAAAAAAAATCCGAAGAAACTAGGACAGGGTACAAGAGTGGCAGAGGAGGGGAAGTTGGTTAAAGGGAAAGGAAAAAAAAAAAAAAACACTTACTGGAGCTTGCATCCATGGGACTGATGTTGAAGAACTGGGCGTCGAAATCGGCTGGGTCCACATCTTCTAAGAACATGGCGCCGGGGGTCTTCATGGTAAACGGCTTGCGAGAGCCGTCGAAGTGGCCGCTCAGATTGAATCGAGACTTGGGCGGCTCGTTCCCGGCAATGCCCCCGCGCTTCATGAAGTCCCACAGAGCCTTGGGGTTGTGGACGTGCCCGGGAAGCCGGCAGGCCATGCCGACGATGGCGACGGGGGTTTGCAGGGGAGTCCTGGGCTGGGTGGCATGACCGTTGTTGGTATTACCGTTGTTGGTATTACCGCTGTTGGTATTACCGTTGTTGGTATTACCGCTGTTGGTATTACCGCTGTTGGTATTACCGTGAGCACGGGTGCCGTTCATGGACACATCGGATCGGCTGTCGTTTGAGAGGAGGACGCCTGGTGCCATCTTGAGAGGAATTATGATTAACGAGCTCTTCTAGGTCTAAGTCTATGAGGAAGTAAACGAACGGGACTCTACTTAGTGGATAGTCGGTATCGATATTTGCGGTGAACTCCCCTTTATATACAAGGCCACACACGCACACACACTGATCTGGTGATCAAGGGCTGTCCTGGCAGCAACGATATGCAGTCGTTGCTCTGGGGGGGGGGGGGTTGCTTCTTACATTAAGCTGTTTTCCTCGCATGAAATGCCATCCACCTGGGAAGGTCTCTGAACCGTAAGCTGCTGGGCTTCTCTGGTGGACAACACGTCCTTGGCCAAGGCAGATATCAAGAAGCCCGAGGATATGGGATCTAGACCTCCAATGGCGTTGGAAGCCAATGCACGACCTGCAGGCTCATGTGCGCCAGCCGAGAAACAGGCTTCGCTCTTACATGCATGCTCTCGCCTGTCCAGAGGAGAAGAGGCATTACAGAGTTGCCGAGATTATGCGGCAACTCTTGTTATATAGTCTAGCTGTCCCCTACTGTATCTGAACAGTTCCTACTTGGGTAGGATAAGGTTAGCTGAACCCTCGTAACCTTTTGCCTGTCCAGACCAAATCTCCGGGACGCTTTTCGTATTGATTTAGGCTTTCGGGTTGGTTGCTGATACTTTCTTACCTACCTACCTACCTAAGGTATATAAACCTAAGCGCCGGCCTGGGGCGAGTATAAACCCTGCAGGTGTACTCTGGTACGGAGTACTGCTTCAGTATCATGCAGGCACACCCGTGGACCCGGCTGACCGGGCTGCCGGTACCACCCACTTGGGCGACCGTGGATAAGAGATAATAAGGTGGGATAAGGTGGGTCACTCGGTAAACGGTAAACGTACTTAAAGTACTTAATTGAACCTAATCTGGTCCCGGTAACTTCCATCCATGGATCTATTATAAGGTAGGTTACATCATATGTAGGGTACATCAGGGTACATCATACGTAGGGTACATCATATGTAGGTACCAGTCGGTAGTCTACATATCATAGCTACCTAGGTACCTAATCATTGATCAAGGCAAAAACCACCTATTTTCATCATGACTCATCTATCAGTCTATCTATATATGCACATAAATAAACTACATCCAACAATATAGGAGAAGAAGAAGAAGAAGAAGAAGAAGAAGAAGAAAATATCTTTCTTCTTTTTTAACCTACGTACCTTATGATTCCAACGACATGGCGAAACGGACTTCTTTCTGTCTGTACTTACAGCTTTGCGATTTGCATCGGATGTCCGTGAGGTTGGTAGTCTGACCGTGAGGCATGTGATTACTTACTTACACACGTTTCCTCACACATGTGATTCGCGGGCCCCCCGAACGTTCACCCTTCCCCCCCTCCCCCTTCGTCAACCAAAACAACAGAGTGCAGAGATGAAACGTCGCGAAGCACACCCACCCACCACCGTAGGTAGTCCTACCGCTTAAGGTTCTATTTCCGCCAACTTTAGCTAGCTACCTACCTACCGCGTTCGTGGTTGGGCAAAAGCCTGCCGTGATCGGTGATCTGGGGGAGGGGTTCATCATTGAGGAGAGATGCCGCGAGTGACGCCCCCCGAGGAGTTGACGGGCGAAGAATTCCATGATTGGAGAGCTTACACACACAAGTCTGAGCGCATATACGTATTTACTTCCCATCACCACGCACCACCTGGTCTGTTACCTCTTACCTAGTCTACCCATACGCGCGACATGAACTCACGAGAAGACGTTGAATTCCGGACACTGGATGGGTTGACCCTTCGGGGCCACCTGTATCCTGCTGGCCAGAAGAGCCCAGCCGTCATCATGACACCAGGCGTAAGTAAAGCACTTCTCGTGGAAAACGACTGGAATACCAGACAAGGAGGAGTCTATTGCTATTATGACCCTGAATGCTGATGGAAATTTTTTTTTAAAAAAAAAAAAATAGTTCAACACCACGGTAGATCTCTTCCTCCCAGATATCGCCCAGTCCTTCCAGGAGGCCGGTGTCACTGCTCTTGTCTACAACCCCCGCTCAGTTGCTTCCAGCGAAGGTTTCCCCCGCAGCAACATCAGCCCGGCCCTGCAAGTAGGCGACTATCACGACGCCCTGACCTTCCTCAAGTCTGACCCGCGCGTGGATGCCGAGCGCATCGCGTACTGGGGCTTCTCGTTCAGCGGCGCCGTGGCGCTCTCCGCTGCCGCCCTCGACAAGCGCGCCAAAGCGGTCATTGCCATCTGTCCCTTGACGATATGGGACCTTCCCGAGAACAAGCGGCAGCGCGTCCTGGCCAAGGCGATGAAGGACCGCGAGTCGCAGCTCGCCGGCAACGAAGCGTTCCGGCTCCCGATGGTGACAGAGAGAGGGGAAAACCCCGCCGGCTTCGGTGGCACTGGTATCGGGCCCGAGGAGGTGCGTCTCCTTACCGACGCTAAGCAGAGGCTGCCTGGCTTCGATCCCACTACGACGCTACAGACATACTACCACATCGCCTCTTGGAGCCCGTTCGATCTCGTGCGCTTCATAGCGCCTACGCCAGCCTTGTTGATCACCCCGGAGAACGACGCGATCTCCCCTGCGGAAAAGCAACGGTCGCTTTACTATGAACGTATAGAAGGGCCCAAGGAGATTTATGTCGTTCCGGGAAAAGGTCACCTCGACGCTTTCAGCGGTGACACATTTGCGCCAGCTGTGAAAGCTCAAGTCGATTTCCTGTTCCGCCACTTTGGCTTAGCTAATTAGTTGGAGATCAATAGCAAAATGGAGATCGTTCTGTCATTGATATATAAAGTTGCTTCCATTAGTCGATGACGTCATAACCCGCGTAGTTGTTGCTCTAGCTCGGGGGGCCGAAGAGTGATCATGGGTGAAACTCCGCGCACCTGATCACAACGCTGATATGGATTGGTACTTTGGTACTTTATATTAGGTTGCCCCTCATTTGTGCTCGATATCCTAGAGACCATAGTAGTCACACTTGTCTTCCCCGTTATTGTTGTTGTTGTTGTCAAGCCAAGGACGGTACTATCCGAATGCTTGTATAATAACGTCCGTTCATAACATCCTTCTTCTAGCAGCTCTTGCGTTTGCTGTGAAGGGAAGATCCACTGGACGATCCTTGCGAGGATGGAGCTTTTCGCTTCTGGCCATGCTTGGATCTGGACGATGTAGGAGGCGTCGGCTGGTAAACAGGCTGTGGTTCGACAACTTCGTAGTCGTCCTCATCCTTGTACGCATGCGTCGTATCCAGAGGCTTCAGGTCGGGTATAGGCAGAGGCGGAACTCCTTCGGCGATAGGATGGAGGCTATCATGGGTTTGCGCCCAATAATCCTTGAGCTCGTCCCTGAGTGCATGGGACTCTTCCCTTGCAAAATCCTGGGCGTTTCTGAGGTACTTCCGACCCTCCTTATATCCTTCGTAGGAGCCTACAAGGTTTAGCGACTTGATGGGGTACTGGTGGTACTCGAGCGTGCGTTCCGTTTCGGCAGCGTAATGTGCGAAGAGGTTGAGGTTGCGGCCATCCGTGGTGAATGTTGTGACTTTTGCGTGACCAACGAGGTGAGGTTTCTTCGCGGCATCGAGGGCCTGGTTTCTGGCGTAGACCAGAGCCGCGCCATCGTAGGCGGCTTGCATTCTCGCTTCCTCCATGTCTTTTCCGGAGCCCTTCCACTCCCCAGCCACGTGCGGCAGTATTAAGGAGTGGGGGTCATCCTTATATAGAAGGGCCCCGTAGATGCGCTCATCGACCGGCAAGTATTCCTCCATCTCAAGTCCCTCAACGAAGTCAGGCTGCGGAGCAGAGAGGCCACGATTGAAGCCGACGTCTTTGGGAAGGCCCGTGAATGCCTGGTTGAAGGCTTGGTCGTAGCCTTTGGGATATTCCTTCAACAGCCTCCCGCTCGTCTTGACCACCATAGTTGCTTCGTTCTTGGCTCTCTCGACTTGATCAACATAGTCATCGTATGCTGACTCGGGGGGCGAAGCGGTTTCCCGGGACCTGACCAGCCGTTTGCGGAGGTCCTCGAGGTTCTGGGGCGGCTTCGAGCTGCGAGGGTCGAGGATTCCATTCTTTCGGGCTTGAATAGCGAACCCAGACGTCGTTGTCGATGTAGTCCTAGTCGACTTGGACTCGTCTGTGGGGTCTGAAGTTTTCTTCTTGCCCATCTTGTCGAATAGGGCCAAGTTCTTCCGTGTCAATCGCGCCGGCTCCGGGGGCGGTCGCGTCGTACGCGCTCGCTTTGTCCGGGGCTCGGCGTCGTCGTCGCTATCTTGCTGTCGTTTTCGTGATGGTGAATTTGCCGGAACTTGCTCCTCGAAGTCCGGGGAGGGTTGTTTCTTGTCCATAGTGAAGAAGGAAAGGAACAGAGGCCTCCTCTCCTAATGAGTTGGTCAACAAAATAGGCCGGCTGGATATCGCAGCGGCTCATGTTTGGAATTTCGTTCGGGCGATGTGGTTGATTGGGCGTGGACTGGACAGAATGAAAGGCAACAGTGAGGGCGGCTGGCAGTGATTGGTCCCCGTACTAACACAGCGCTAAAACGGCGGGTTACTTACACTTCTAGAAAACACCGGCTGTGGGAGCTTGCTTTTGCGCGACATGGGGCGGCTAAAGATTGGCTGTGGGGCGGCAGCCATGTGTGTGGCCAATACCTACCTAGGTACCTAGGTAGGTACTTATTACCTACGCTATGCACATTTAATCCTCACGTGGCTCAGCTCACCTACGTATGGTATGTACTTAGTAGGTAGGTACGGTCCATCCCAGGCAGAATGTCACGGAGCGCCTTTTTGAAGACGTACCAGACATTGGCGTACCACGCACCATGGTTCGCGAACAGCTGGTACTACAGCGTGGTCAAAAACTGCTTGCGCACAGGGAAACCGATGTTTGTGCGAGCATCGTGAGCTCGGCCTTGATACTCATCATGTAATTTTCTCAGCGCGAAGAACACGTCGCTTGAATCGCAACGCGCTGCCGAATCAAGCATGGCGCGACATTGCTACTCCGCGTTGAGGGCCTTGAACTCTTCGGACTTCTGCATCATCGGAGCCTTCATCATGGGGAGCCCGGCCGAACGAGAGTTCTCCGATACTTCGGCCAGCCAAGTCCCAACTCGGCGTGACTGAGGAGCTCTATGGTGTGATAGTTGGAGCTCGAAGCCGCGTGAAATCTATCCAAGGGACGGTGGTGATTGTTGGGATCATCCTCTGAGGGCTCGTCTCCTGGTTGTCACGCAACCCACATGGGCCGCAGCAGCTCCTATCACGATGGAGCCATTCTCAAATCGATTTCTCAGCCTGTGACAAAACTACCACATCGGACGATTGCATTGTTAGCTTCGCATATTCAGCAGCTGTCTTCCCTTTCTTCCATTACCAACTATCTCTTGAATTCCTGTATTTATAGTATCTAGGTACGATACCACTGGCTTATAGCCTTTAGCTTCCAGTATCCTGTCTTTGCTGGTCCATGCTGTAAGCTTCTGATTACGGTCATACTCCATCGTCAAAGTCTTGTGAAGAGTGCTATCTCAATGCTGCAGGCAACACGATAGACCTTCCTAGCTGAGCCACTTAACCATTCCCCCCCCCCCCCCCCCCCCCCCCCCCTCACCTCCTTTTGGAGCTCTACCCGTATTCCAAGCGGAATTTCTCCTCTCTCATCACACATACACACACACAAACACACACACAAATAGCACTATCCTCCAATCACCGTCACGTTCGCCTGCAACGACAAGCCGACCTTGCGGCATCCACCCCCGGGTCTACTACTTGATTCCGAGGAGCTGGACAAGTACATGACAGCAGAACCCGATATTTGTTCGCACCTCCATCTTGGGACTACCGATAAAGAGAATGATCGACGTCCTTATTAAAGACATCTAGCGCCGACGTGCCATGGAATTTTGTCCTACGCCTCAGTGTTGACACTCTTGACAGGCACTCCCATCTCTGTGCTACTTCCTCGCTTTCGCTCGCACTCTGACCAGCTGAACCATTTGGGTAGCATGTGCGGCATGTAGTAGTCCAGCTTTGAGGCCCTGATGTGATTCGCGGAGTTCGTGACAGCAATGGAACAGCGCTTCGAGTCCTGGTACTGCATGAAGCTTGGTAGTAATATGCGTCGAAGGGGGTTCACCAGGTGATCCCCCCTGGGGTGAGCCTGGTCCCTTGGTTGACTTCCTTACGTCGTCATCGGAGCTTGTCAAGCCACCACTCAACGTCTGGTTGGTGGTGTGCTGCAAACGTTCCTGGCCCCGTGGTACTGCGCAATGCCTAGAATGAAGTGGGTAGAGAAACAGCACAAACCGTTGGGTCCGTTGCCTCATCACCATCATTCGCTGCATACGCGAAGGACATGGATGAAAGGAAGGCACTGGGGGCTTCTCTGACTTACTGGCCCGCCGACCTGTTGGTCTACCTTTTGGCCCACCTAGGTAGACTGATGAGCCTCGTAACCGAAACAACGTGGCCTGTATGAAATGTCAAGTTGGAGACTCTAGACCTTGCGCGAGGTACACACCCAGTTTGATAACTTCTACCGGCAGCTCTATTAGACTTGTGTAGTTCTTCGATTCACTTGACAGACGCCGTCTCCCCTCCGCACCGTATCGTACATATGCAAGAGGCTTGCCAAGTTTGCTACCAAGAACGAGAATATTTTCGAGACATGTGATCGATACCATCTGAACCCCATCAAGAGGAATGAGTGACGAAAAGGCTTGGAGTTGATAATGAGACAGAATTCAATAGCTTTGGTATACGAAGAGGATGTTGGCAGATCATTGATACCACCTATATGCTCTTGGGAGGACTTGCGTGATATGCTTATTCTCCCAGTCAAAATAGTCGTGGTGGAAGCCATATAGTGCCCTAGTAGCTCAAATCCAAGACAGTTCAAGAATATTGAACGCAAATAGAGTGATCGATCACAAGGAAAGCCGGGCTGTGGCGGTCATTTGTGAATCTCCCTGACAGGTTGTTGGAACGGCTGTGAACCCTTCACACTATCGGACGTTGATCCAGCATCATCCATAGCATTATCGTAGCCATCGTCAAGAAAACCATCACCGTCCTCATTCGCTGCCTTAGTTGGGTGCATCCACCATGGCTTGATCTTCACCTTCCACGCTGGTGGCTTTAGCTCCAGGCATATCCAGGATCATCGAAAGCCACCCAGTGCCGATGTACAATTAGCATAGTACACAAACTCAAATCATCCATGGACTTGGAATGGTCGCTGATACACACTGATATTGAGTTTCCCTGTCGTTCAAGTCTTGCGCGGAGCCTCCTTACTGTCTTGTGACAGCATCATAATCGTACTCGGGGACAACGATCTTTCATGACACTAAAATCGATGTTAATTGATTGGTTGACCTGTACTTGAAGAAGAGAGTGGGGTGTTACTTATTTAGGTTAAGTGGAAAGGAAGGGGCCAATGGTAGGGCAGAATGTCGACATCTCACCCCGCTTCCATTGTTGTGCTGGACATGGTAGGATGCCAAGCCTGCTGAGCCGGAAAGAGAGAATAGAAACCCCAGATTAAGTACCCCAAAGTATCTATGAGGCTGACATGGCGGCATTCTAGGCCCTCCCAGCCACAGATATACTTGCTAGTACGGGCAGACCCGACGCCACGATTCTATCGGTTTCGATGAGGGAACAGTGGCGCATCATTTTTCTCAGCCTCCTCCTCAACGAAGGTGTTGGTAGACTCTGGATGCGGTGGTTGTAATTTTTTTTTTGCACTTTGACATGCCTGATTTCCTGCTTGCCTATTTTCTCTTACTGTTATCTGGGAAACCAGTAGAACATTCCTCTCCCCTGTTTTCTTGTTACATAACTCCCCTCTGATCTCCCTCACTGCCGGTTGTGCCCTGCGCCGAGAAAGAAGTTCCGCTGCCTCATCACTCAATCGACCTGTCGCCTAAGCCAGACTGCCATCGACTTTTCCAATTCCTCCCGCCGCCCTCCGACACTGCACTAGGAACTGAATCCCAGGTCGCCAATTCATCCACAAGCATCTCCCATCACTTCCAAGGTTGGTCTGCCTCTCTGGTGTGTACAGGTTCTGTCATCACTGCTGCATTTGTCATTCCCCCTCCACCTGTCCATCCATCTTATCGCCGAGGGGCACGTCTAGACTCTTGGACTGATTCGCGCATCGGTGGGGCTCCTGCTCCTGCTCTACCCTCTTCCTTTGCGCGAACAGCTTAAATAATTTCTTCCACAATTATACTTCTCGGTGCCTGCATATCTTCTAACTCTATTTCCTAGACAAGTCAACGCTTTCCCACATCCAAAAGTCGGATCGGCCTCCTCTCTCACTCGTCCTGCATCATCCAATCCTCGTAGCCTCGCCTCTACATCTACATTAGCCAAGATGGTTAAAGACACTAAGCTCTACGACACTCTAGGTGTATGCGCTCCTGCGACAGACTCGTGCACCATGCGAGACAACATATACTGACTGGTCACAGGTTTCGCCCTCCGCGACAGAGCAGGAGTTAAAGAAAGCCTACAAGGTGAACGCTCTCAAGTACCACCCAGGTTGGTCTTCACACTTTCTACCCTCCAGCCGTAGCTCCTCTGCTCACCCGCCACTTCCACAGACAAGAACGCCCACAACCCTTCTGCCGAGGAGAAATTTAAAGAGATATCTCATGCCTATGAAATCCTGTCCGATTCCCAGAAGCGTTCCGTCTATGATAATTATGGAGAGGCAGGCCTCGAAGGGGGTGCTGGAGGTGGTGGCATGGCTGCCGAGGATCTCTTTGCCCAGTTCTTCGGATCTGGTTCATTCGGTGGTGGTCTAGGCGGCATGTTCACTAATATGGGTGGCCAGCAGCGAGGCCCCCCCAAGGCGCGTACCATTCATCACACCCACAAAGTCTCACTCGAGGATGTCTACCGCGGAAAGATTTCCAAGCTGGCTTTGCAGCGCTCTGTCATCTGCCCCAAGTGTGAGGGTCGAGGTGGTAAGGAGGGCGCCGTCCGCCGATGCCCTGGCTGTGAGGGCCATGGTATGAAGACTATGATGCGCCAAATGGGCCCCATGATCCAGCGATTCCAGACTGTCTGTCCCGACTGTAACGGAGAGGGGGAGATGATCAAGGAGAAGGATCGGTGCAAAGCCTGCAATGGAAAGAAGACCATCGTCGACCGCAAGGTCCTACACGTTCACGTCGACCGTGGCGTCCGGAGCGGAACCAAGGTAGAGTTCCGGGGCGAAGGAGATCAAGCCCCAGGAGTACAGGCCGGAGATGTGGTCTTTGAAATCGAGCAGAAGCCCCACCCACGTTTTACTCGTAAAGAAGACGACCTTCTCTACCGATGCGAGATCGAGCTTGTTACCGCTTTGGCTGGTGGGACTATCTACATCGAGCACCTCGATGACCGGTGGTTGAGTGTTGAGGTAGCCCCTGGCGAGGCTATTGCGCCAGGTATGCCCAATACACGCTAAAAGAGATTTATATTCCTTGGGTGCATCACTAACATGAGATCAGATGCTGTAAAAATGCTTCGTGGCCAGGGCATGCCGTCGCCTCGCCATCATGATACCGGCAATATGTTCATACAATTTGCCGTCAAATTCCCCGAACGTGGTTGGACCGAGGACCCTGCAGCATTCGATGCCCTGCGAAAGATTCTACCGGCCCCTTCTCTTCAGAATGTGCCGCCGGCTGATGCTATGACCGACGATGTGAGCCTGGAAGATCTGGATAACCAAGGACAAGCACGAGCATTTGGTGGAGCTCAGGCAATGGATGAAGACGACGAAGAAGGTCACGCTCATGGCGAGCGTGTACAGTGCGCCTCCCAGTAAAACATATCGGCGAGGCAGGCTGTCAAATTGGCGATGAGTTGCCTCGGATTTCCGGAGCGCGCGGCATCCCTGCTAGGCTCATTGCCTTGTTCACGACGAGCCGTCTAGGTGGATCTTAAGCATCTTCGGCGTGATGTGCGTTGGTTCAGGTCTGCATTCTAGGATTAATGACAGGAAAGGGGCGAACTACTATATTACTGACGAGGATGGTATGATGATAGCGGAGAACAGCAAGTAAGGCGCAGAATTGAGCAGCTCACTGCTGCGTGCGGCTACCTCCTGACTGGTCACACAGCAGTCATGATACCTTTATGTTGCCTTTTATGCAAGTTGGCGTTTAGATGGAAGATAGAGGAACAGGGTCAGACTTGCTTATCAATTGATTTCATATTGCATTGTGTTTTCCGACCCATTGTCCTGTAGTAACGGCTCAGTTCCGAGAGTAATGATCTTTATTAGGGAACCTGAGACTGCCTGATTACCCTTGTGTCAATAGATATATCATGGCCCAGCGATCTTGAGCGGTGCGTTTAATGCAAGTGAATTGTGTATACATGTTGCTCTGAACGTCCATTAATGGAGCTAATATGCAGCTACCTACCGGCCTAGCCTTTGCTTTTATGTTGAACAAGTAGCGAAGTCATCAATCATGGCAACTATCTAACACATTCTCTAGACCCTGCCCTGCCCACGCCCCCCTCCCCTTTAAATTTTTTTTTCGGACAGAGGATCAACCACTCGAAATTCAGCTTGAGAAGAAGAAGATTCGAGATTCAAGAGTAGGAATACTGTCTTTCCTTTTCTCGGATGCATATATCATTTACCTCTATAGTATAAAGTCCGATTTTCTTTTACTCATGCCGCGGGTGGTGGGAAGGGGAACCGAGCCCTAGTCCCTGGTGGCAGCATCACCACCACCACCACCACCACGAACAGCAGAAGAAGACGATTTCCCCGCTTCTGTGTCGTCCTCGAACTCCGTCTTGCGCAGGTTCTCCACAAAGTACAGCGCCTTGTCTAGCCCCTCGCGGCTCAACTCGAGCTTGATGGCGTCCGCGTTCGCGTTCGGGGTCGTGTCCTCGACATGACCCTGAGGGGTCCAGGTCGGGCCGTCGTCTAGTCCAAATCGCAGGAGCGAGTGGGCGGTAGTGGCTGCCGAAGTGTTGTGCTGTGAACCGGGGCTGGCGTGGTCGACGGCTACGATTAGTCTCTTCTCCGGTGCTCCGCCACCGCCACCGCCGACGATGGTGGCGGCCAGCGGGTTTCCCGGGGTGTTCAGGGTCTGGATGTGCTCGAGGATGCTCTGGGGGGTGAGCTGGAAGATGAAGATTGCTGGGATGCTGTGATCAATGATCAGTTCAGGGGACCGGGAAGTCGTTATGGCAAGACTAGGGGGGAAAGGGGGGAGTGATGTATAGAGGAAGAAGAAGGAGCAGGAGGATCAGCCCTACCGTTCGCAAAGAACCAGGATGTAACACCCTTGCTCCGTGTCATAAGAATAGAGTTGAGATACCGCAACTTGGTCTATTACCGCAGCCGCAGCAGCAGCAGCACCCGTAGCCTTCTGCACCAGACCCAACAGGTCGGCCTTGCCGACCAGCCTGCCCGCCCGCCAATCCCATAAGAACAGCGCGGGGTCGCCGCCGCCGGAGATCAGGACCTCGGGCCGGGAGGGGGGCACGCACAGCGCGCTGATGAAGGACTCGTGGCCCAGGCAGAACGTCTCGATGACGTGGGCCTGTGGCACCCCGCGGGAGACGCGGATGTGCTCGTCGCGATCGGCGGTGATGATGTAGGGCCGGCCTTCCACGGTGGCCAGGGCCACGGCGGTGAGCATGGAGACGTGGCCGAGGAGCAGGGCGTGCTCGAAACTCGGCCCATCCTTAGGCAGGTCCTGCTCCTTGGCTAGGCCCTTCCTCTGCTCCTCCAAGGCCCGGAGGTTGCGCTGCGAGTGCACCGTGAGCGCGTTGGCCCCCTTGGGCGCCGTGCGTTGCTGCTGTGGAGTCGAGGAGCGCGATGGTGTGCCGGAGGCGGATACGACGAGGGGCAGCGCATAGACGTCCCCGAACTTGTCTGCGCTGAATATGGTCTTCCCGTCTGCCGAGATCTTGATCGCGCTGGGACGTTTGGGCATCATGCTGCAGTATGTCTTGTTAGTCGAGTACAGACAGGGGTGGGCGCGAGACCTCCGGGCAGGAGCGGGATGGGTTCCTCTTACCGCTGACTGAGTTCCTTGAGGGTCCCCTTGCCATCGTGCTCGAAAACCCACAATGTTTTGTCCTGCCCCGATACAGCGACCACATGACTGCCATCCTCTGTGGCCGTCAGGAGGATGATGAATGGCACTTCTGACTGGGGGGCATGCTTGGATCTCTGCTCCTTCTGCTTTTGCTTCCTCTGTCGCTTGCTGAGTGGTTCCGGCTCCGCGTCTGCTGCGGCGGTCTGAGTGTCTGCTGGCTCAGAATCCGGAGTTTCTGCTGTTTCTAGTTTCCGCCTCTTAGACGGTGGCTGCTCCCCCTGTTCGGCTGACCCCTCATCCCCCTGAATATCTCCAGGCTTGCCATTCTCAGATTGCCTGGTAAATGGATGGCTCCAGGATGTTAAATGCGGTGAATTCGTTTTTATATCATAGGTATAGAGGCTAGTTGCTTTTGCCGCACATATGATGGAACCTTGGCCCAGGGTGGTAAGGCATTGGTACGGAAGAAGAACCATGATTTAAAAGTTGATGAGCCTCAAGGCCCAGGGGTGGTAGGGTGGTTCGGCAAGATGTGGTAGACCCTCGAGCTTGGATCAAGCCCACGAGATTTTATTAAAATCACTGCTTGATAATTTCTCAGGTTTGTCCAATGAAGTTCACAGGGATTTGATCAGATGCTGTCACCTTGCTGAACTTTTTTTTCCCAACGTTGCCTTATTACATGAATGTATTTATTTATTTGAATTGAGGAAAAAATTGAGGGTTATGGAGCATATGCAATGAGTATTCATTTATCAGGTATATACTTATGTACTTCGCACTTGCTAACCTTACATGTAATCCATGGATATGAATCGATGAGCGTTTCCGCCCCTGCATGGTTTCCGCGCAAGCTGTGGCGCAGTTCCGTACCTTCCACCAGTTGCATACAGCACTGGAGTACGGCTTGTCGTCGTCCTTATCGTCTTACAGAGCTCTACCAGAGGCCACCTCCAGTTGTTTCTAATTACAAATTTCAGTCGTACATATGTATACATCGCATGCCCCTTGTTGAATTGTACTGAGTATTTCCTTCAATTGGCACTTGGCCGGTCCTTCCTGCATCCTCCGGTTTCCCAGCGAGAGAGCGTATGCCGATATAATCATAGCTCACGATACGATACTTCTTGCCATCAGCTAGCTCACAGCTACCAACCTACTTAGAGGTATCATACAACGCGACGAAATACAGCATTGCCCGACGATTTCAGGATACAAGACCACACCGTGTAGCATAAAAATGGCGCAGATTTTCCTCGATCTCATTTATTCGTTTGGCAATTGCTTGAATTGCTTCCCAGGCTCTCCGACCCTCAAAATCAACACCCGTTCCTTCAAGATCCTGCGCCTCCTGGGCGAGGGTGGCTTCAGCTATGTCTACCTAGTCCAGGACACAGCTACAGCAGAGCTCTTTGCCCTCAAGAAAATCCGATGTCCCTTTGGTACCGAGTCCGTACAGCAGGCGATGCGCGAGGTTGAGGCATATAAGACTTTCGCCCATTCGCCAGCCATTATCCACAGCGTCGACTACGCCATCGCTAGCGAACGAAATGATGCAGACTCGAAAACAGTATACGTGCTGTTGCCATACTACAGGAGGGGGAACCTGCAAGACATCATCAATGCGAACCTGGTCAACCATACAAACTTCCCAGAGAAGGAGCTTATGCACCTGTTCCTTGGTGTCTGCAAAGCCCTCAAGGCAATGCACCAGTATCAAGCGCCTCCTGGTGGCGAGCGCATGGAGATGGGCAATGCGAAAGCTGGCGAAGAAGATGTGCCAGGACCCGGCAGGAAAGGGAAAGGGAAAAGGAACATGGCCATAGCCGCAGCCGATGCCGACGATGAGACCGAGCAAGCCCGGCCCTTGATGATAGAGGAGGAGGTTGTGGCCCCCAACGAGCGCAGGTCATATTCTCATCGAGATATAAAGCCAGGTAAGGATCCGACTACGGTACCTGTGGCTCGGGCCCGGCCCACTAACGTTCGCAGGTAACATCATGATTGACGACTCTGGCTCCCAACCCATCCTCATGGATTTGGGTTCTGTCGCGGCCTCACCCATAGCAATCATGTCGCGTTCTCTTGCCATCGCGACGCAGGACACGGCAGCGGAACACAGCACAATGCCCTACCGAGCACCCGAGCTGTTTGATGTAAAGACGGGCACGATCATCGACACCAAGGTCGATATCTGGTCGTTAGGCTGCACGCTCTACGCTTGCTTGGTGGGCAAGTCGCCCTTCGAGATGCGCAGTGACGAGACTGGTGGCAGCTTGAGTATGTGTGTACTGGGTGGTGATTGGCGGTTTCCGGACGAGGGGCCCGGAGGTCGCAAGAAGGGTAAGAACAGGATTGGGGCCAGTGCAAACGGAGATCAAGGCTCTATAAGTGAACCGATCAAGGAGGTTGTCAGGAAATGCCTGATGGTGGAGCCGGGTGAACGCCCAGACATCAACGAACTGATAGACATGGTGGAACAGGTCATTGGAGAATTGCCAGAAGATGAGCCCTAGGAGGGCGTAGAGAGGAGCTTTTCCATTGTATAACTGCATTGTATATCAAGATTCATGTGTGGATTTCGCGGCAAGGCTTGTCGAGCTTGTTGTCGGTTTGTCCCCTATTTTTCCTTTCCTAGCAGGATTGCCCAGTCAATCATCACCATGCCTTACGTAAATCGATACCCAGAAGTACCATCACAAAAAGGCATCATAGTTCTCTGCGCCGTGCCCTGACTCCTGGTGCCTGGACGAGACCAAGCAGATTTCGTAGCCCCTTAGGAGCCGAAAGCCAGAAATGAAGAGAGCGAAAGAACTGTTTACTCAGGCGTGGACAGGACATCTGGCACTACAAACCCCAAGCAAACAATTGGATACCTACCTAGGCATCTTCTTTCTTTTACTACAACTGGTCGAGCTCACTACTTACCTATTGATCCTATGTAACATGCAAAGGTTGCGCAATTCTAAGATCCAATGTTGGCGTCGTGATTGGTTTGTGATATATGCATACCTATGTACCTGCATACAGAACACGCCATGGACAAGTTACCGTAGGAACACATACAAGCCACATGCTAAAATAAAATAATGTATGTGGTTCCCATAGATAATATGATAGATAGCCTGAGATCATTATTTCACAAGTCAAGCTGTACCTAGATACTTCTTTGTATCCGCATGCCCCACCTACCTCATAAATATCGGACTCAAGGTTCTAGATTATAAACACGAACCATCTTGACCTCAAATTCAACCCTCCTCTAGGCTACGCATCACACATTGCTCCAACTCAAACTCTCGCACCTGCAATTACAAGTCTACCTAGTATCTGACCATAGTGTGCGACCTCAGCTTTCCAGAACTGCACCAGCTAGTAAGCCGAGCAACCACGCTCTCAACTAACAGCACTATGGCATCCGATGAGGAAGACGATTATCTCAACATGACATTTACCGACGAGCCGCCGCCCAAGTCGGAGACCTCACTCCAGCGGCGGCAGCGTCTCAAGCGCGAGGGCGAGATCAAGGGCCGCACCAAATCTAAGGCCGAGCTCGCGGCCGAGGAGAGGGAAGCCCGGGAAGCGGCTCTGTCTAAATCGATGCTCCAAGACGCGCAAGCCAAGAAGAGCAAAGGCTTCGCCATGATGTCCAAGATGGGGTTCAAGGGCGGCGCTCTGGGCAGCGCCAACAACCCGGACGCGCGCGCCGAGCCCATCCGGCCCGAGATGAAGGACGACCGCGGCGGCATCGGCCTGGACTCGGAGCGGAAGCGGAAGCTGAACGAGGCGGCGGACCAGCAGGAGAAGAAGGTGAAGCTCGACGAGAACGAGTTTCGGGACCGCGTGCGTCGGGAGAGGGAGCTGGCCCGGTGGGAGAGGCAGGTCCACGGCGCCATGAAGGTGTGCGAGCGCATGGACGAGGAGGCGGCGCAGGAGCGCATGGATGATGGGGAGGTTGGTGTGAGTCAGGACGATGGCGGAGAGGCAGAATATGGGACACAGAAGAAGAAGAAGAGGACCCTGTCCACGCGGCTGCTCAAGTCCATCCCCGTCGTCTGGAGGGGTCTGGTCCGGAAGCGGGAGGAGGCGGAGCGGGACCGCAGGATGCGGTACGATCTTGAGCAGAGCTCCGACGCGACGCGCCTGCCGACGTATGCGGACGACCTCGAGGACGAGGACGACAGGAAGGCGGTGGGCAAGGGGGCCAAGACGGCCTACGTGCAGGCCGAGGACCTCGAGGAGGAAGACCCCGAGCTGGACGAGTTCAGCGCGCTCGAGCCCGACGAGAGGCTACAGCGGCTGGTGGAGTTCCTGAGGAAGGAGTATCTTTACTGCTTCTGGTGCAAGTGCGCCTATCTGGACGAGAGCATGGAGGGCTGTCCGGGCGTGACGGAGGAAGATCATGACTGAACGAGGAACACACACAAAAGGGCTCGAAAAGGAGATCCGGTTCCTGACGTCTTGCGCCTGATGGGGTTGTTGCCAGGTGCAAAGCTACGATCTTGAGAAATCAATCCCCTCAGGCACAATCAATCAAGAGAAAGAAGAAGAAGAAGAAGAAGAAGAAGAAGAAGAAGAAGAAGAAGAAGAAGAAGAAGAATAAGAAGAAGGAAAAACCACGGGGTGAGTGACAAGAAATTTATTTATGTTGTTTCTATCCCAACAGCCTCATGCACGCAGTCCGGCTAACCATCTCGACCTGGTTCAGGTGGTTCCTTCGACTCAGTTACACCACCGTTCCCCCCATTTGGCATAAAAATCCTCCGGTAGGGTCCGCATCGCGCCGACCTGAGCGATCCCCAGATACCCCATTTTGCTGCCGTCGTATCTGATCGTGGCATTCCCGCCGTAGCCTCTCACGACCCCGAGTATCTTCTTGATCAGCCAGGCCAGCGTCTTGAGGATCCTCCTGGTGGTCCTGCTCCCACCGCCTCACCTCCGCCGTCACGGCTTCGACCTGGGGTGCCTGGAATACGGTTTGGTTTTGCGGTGGAACGCGCGCACCAGCTTCGGCGTCTGCGAGATCCAGAGAGCTCTGGTGCGACTTGGTAAACGATGAACCCATCTGTGGTGGACCTGCGTCTTGATCTCGAGCGTCGACCCGGTCGGTACCTTGTGGCCTTCTTCTCGGATGATCAGCCGGTGCTGATTCTGAAACCTGATCGGGTGATGGTTTTATCATCGTTCTCAACGTACCCGCCCAGCTCGTGGCGCACCAGAAAGCCCAGGCCGCCGAGGCGGTAGGAGATGATGCGCTGATAGCCCGTGCTATTGCTGATCTGGTAGGTCGTTTAGGCCCTCCCGAAGTTGCGGGCGAACCCTCGAAACCCTACACCACCAGGCGCGGCCGGTTTGGATGAATTCCCGGGTCAGCTCGTACTTCCGAGAGAAGATGAGGGTATCCCCGGTCGCCTCGACGTTGATGACGAAGGGGGTCGTACGGGGACCTGTGCGAGCACGGATAGACGGAAGCCAGCAGCTTGCGCAGGTTGTCGCGGTCCGTCACGACGTCGAACTAATGCACGTCGAAGGACGGGTCGGCCAGGTAGAGCGCGCGGAAGAGCGGCTCGAGAGGGCTCTCGGGGAGCCGCGCCGCGTTCTGGACGATGTATCGCCGGCCGGAATCCGGCTCTACTGTACCTCGGGGTCGGTCGCGGGAGGGGACCATCGGGGCGGGACGCCGGGGACGGCTATGGTGGGTGCCATTGCCTTTATGCAGCCGTAGGACGTCAAGTCCACAACGTCGGTGATGGCGGCCTCTTGTGTCTCGTCCGCGTGGAGGTCATGGTGGTAGATATTCACTGCATCCGTGGAGTTCCATTGTGGTGTGATGGTGACACTATGTTGAAAACGTTCAGGAGTGAGGCATAAGTTTCGACTCTACCCTGACTGGATGCCCCATGGGCACTTATGCCTTCATCTGAGATAATTACATCTCTGACGTGGGTGTTGGTCTAATTGTTGCTTGACCAGAAAATGGTAGGAAGTCATCACAAGCACAGGCTGGGACAGGGGGGGCGGCCAGCAAGCGCAATCAATAGAAGCAAACAAGAACCCAAAGAAGAGAAAAACATGACAATCTGTATCATACCACCTTCGTTGGGGATTTGTCATTGGTGTCCCCTCAACCCCTCTGATAGTCGCAAACGAAGCCAATGCTTTACTATGCTTACGATTGTTCGTTCCTATTTGAGAATATGAAGAACGGATGACGACGAAAAGTCCTGGTGTCAGCCAGCCATGATTCGAACCAGAGAAGTAAGTGGGGGTGTGAATGAACGAGAAACGTATGGCATCTTTCCGATGATGGATGCATGCTACTGCGGAAAGCATCAAATCTGCTACGAATAATACCCCGGTTCTCTCCGTCATAATCAATGGAAGTCTTCTTGTCTTTGAGTATCTGGCCAACTCTTGTCAAGCCAAGAACTAGGGGATCAAGGGGTGGGTATACTAACCTAGCAGATTGACCAAGGCTACAAATACGAGTTCTATCACCCACAACTGAAAAAATCACAGCGCATCGGAGTAGGAAAGAACGTAGACTATCGACGAAGACCGGCTACGGACTGCGATGTCCAGCCAATCTCGCTTGCATTCAAGAACAAGGCAGCGGTGCCGTCGTCTACCGAAGAGCTCTACTACTACTGCTACTATCTCTTTTTGGCGCGCTGCCTCATCTGCTTCTCGCGGTCGTACGCGTTGGCCTCGCGGCCCTCCTCGCCCTGGATCTCGGCCACAAGCCTCTTGTACTTCTTCTCGTAGGCGGCGTCCTTCTGCTTCTTGACCCGTAGCTTCTCGCGCGCCATGAAGCTGGCGTCCTTCCTGAGCTCCCGCATCGCCCCCTTGCGCTCCTTCTTGTGCTCCGCCCTCAGCTTGGCCAGCTCGGCCCGGTCCCGATCCGGGTCGTAGTGCTTGTGAGGGTCGAACGAGTCCTCGAATTTGGCTAAAAATGGGTCAGCAAAGCAAGATAGGGGGGTGGGAGAAGGAGACTGTGGGAGCAGACTCACGAATGGACGTCTTGATGGCCAGAGGTTTGTGATGGTGGAGCTCGAGTGGCCGCCGGGCTAACCGGGCAAGTCCCAGCATTTGCTCGACCTTAGCTTGAAGTTTTCGAGCACGCTCATTGAGAACTGCAGGGAACTCAGATTTGCAAGCCTTGCTAGCTAAGTGGGAGAGTACCCGACTGACAGGCTGGAAGGATTCGAAAAAGGCTGGCTTGCCGTTAAAAAGGTCTGCAGCTGCATCCAATAGTTGGAGATTTGTGTCGACAATTGCAATCTTTGTTGATACAGCTTCTTTACCAGAAAGATCTCCCTGTATGCAGTCCGTGGGCCTCAATTGCCTGACCGCTATAGAGCTAGCATTTGTAATCCGCATACCAGGGGGGAGCTCATGAACAGGGAAATACCCCAGAACCTCCTTTGGTTTCGCCGGAGCGAAAGAGACCAACGCGTTCAGGCAAAAGTTCATAAATTCTGGAACCCAGCGTTTCGCGTCGTGCTGGAATTGAAGCGCCAGAGTACCGAGAAATGCACCTTGACAGAAATCCATCTCTTGTTTAGGAATCTTCTGACCGAGAAAGCGTGCAATAATAAGCATGGCTGGTGTTGCTACCTGATGGTAGTGATCAGAAGCCGGGAATATTACCCCTATAGCGGTTAACAGAATGAGATCACCGATATCAGGAGACAACGGCCTTTGCTTTCCTAGCTCCTCAGTGTTTGATCTGAATTCATTTGCAACTTCCAAGGGATACCCTTTCGCTAGAGAATGGAGATGACGAATGATGCTTTCGATGACGGAAAAAGGAGGTAGTGTCGATTGGCTAGACAGAGACGAGAGGTACCGGACGAGGACCTTGGAGAAGTTCGCTAGCTTCAATTTATTGCCGCTGTCTAGCTTGGGATGATATCGTAGACGGATTCTCTGAATGACTGAGGGTGTTTGTTCCGGGGGTATATCCTCGAGTATTCTCCTGAATTCGTCCAGCGTTTCGGGACAAGGAAGCAGAAATCCGATCGCATCGTCCTTCGCATCACTGGCACCCATGCTGAATATAGGATTATGCGTTTCGGCCTCGGTCAGCAGACCTTTTGTGAACTCATCATCTTCTTCGTCATCTGACTCCCTTTCATCCATTGACTCGTCGCTTTCGACTTCTAGGTCGGAGCCGCTGCTAGCGATCAAATCATCATCCAGCACGAATGAATCCTCATCTTCTAGACCTAGCTCGGCTGCCGTGGGACGGGTTTTGATACCGGCCCCAAGGCCAAACTCATCGGTTGTCTCCTTCTCGATAAAAAGGGGTCCAGCGGGATCAGGTTGCTCTTCTGTATCGGGATTGCTCTCCTCACCCTCACCTTCGCTGTCACTCGGCGCCTCTCCGCGCATTCTTTGGAGCCTTTTGGCTTCGAGCTCTCGGAGCCTTTCAAGTTCCTCTTGAGCCTTCTCCTCATCTGTCTTCGTCCTCTCTGTTGGCTGTGCCCTCCTGTCCTGTGCGAGGAGCTTAAGTCGCATGTCATAATCGCGCTCCATCTTTTCCTTTCCAGCCACGCCGGACGCTGATGCTGCACCATTCTCCGTGCCAGCGGCATTTCTGTCCTTGGGTTTCATGAATAGCAGAGCTTGTAGATCGGAAAGCTCCTTATCAAGCTCTTCGCGAAGATCCTCGTCGGCATCCTTCTGTTCTTGTCGCTCTGCCTTGTAATTCTTTGATTTCGCAATAATCTCTTTCATCACTTCCTGTTTCGTCTTCTTCCTTTCTGGACGATCCATTTCCTCATCCTCGGCTTCGGAGCGCATGCGCTTCAAGGCGCGATTTGCTTCTCCATCATCAGACCCTTGCTCGTCATCAGAGCCCCCCTCGAGGTCGTCTTCGTCAAAATCGTCAATTGGCCCCGATTTCTCGAAGGACAAAGATTTCCCGAAATGGGTTAAACCCTCATTAGGTTCGTCGTCCTCGAGATCGAAGAGGGAATTTTTCTTGTGACTTTGTTTCTCCCTGACGAATCGCTGCATCATCTTCTCCTCTGGAGCCATAGTCGGGTCGTTTTCTCCGAAACGTCGATCTAGTATTCCCCCTACTTTGTTTCGCCTGTTCATCTCGACCAGGAGGGTTTGTCGCCTCTAGAAGATGACTGATTAGCTAAATGGCTTCCGATTGTGTAGAGATCTTGCGCACCCTTTCCTCGCCGACAGCCTTTGCATCTCCTGGACGGCCCTGTATACCCCTAGCTGCTTGGCCGGTAGCTGGTCGGTTACTGGTAACTTCGAATTTGGGGCCGCGAGCGTTGTGCTTGAAATCGAAGGGGTTGAATTGCTCTCGAATGCTGTCGAGCGCAGCAGCCTTCTGGAGTCGCTTATTCGTGTTGGCTTTCCCATCCTGGGCATTTCTTCGCTTCTGCTTTTTGCTTTGCTGTGGGCCAATCACGCCTTGCTCTCGCAGAGAAGCCTTCAATCGTTTCAGCTGTGAGCCAGCCATCGTAGAATCAGAATGAGTATCGACAGCTTCCAAGGTTGGAGGGGCAAGAATAGCTGCTGCCTTGAATGTTTCTCTGGACTTTTTTCCTCCGATGTACAAAAAGATTGAAATTTTTATCTTATCGATTAGCCCCCACTATATGCATGCCAAGCCAAGAAGCCGGGGTCCAACGTCAGAGCTGCCGCACATCTGGGCTGTCACTCTTGACTTGGCTTGACTTGACCATTCTCGAAATATCCATCAGCACATGCTCGCCAACTTTCCCATGTTGCTTCTTGTATTACCTGCTCCGTCGCAGAGATGTCCGATTCCTTCTTCCACACCCCGAATAGAACAAACCGACACCACTCTCAAATAAAACGATAGTATAGTACGTATCCGTTTGGCAAGCCCTGCGTTGTCATCGGCAATATGACGTTCCTCTCTTTCGTGCGAGATGAACGTCTCTTCGGTATCAGCCTTGGTATAACAGCCGTGGGAGTTGTCGTTGCGATGCGAATCATCCTCGAGCATTACCGCGACGATGCTGAGGTCAAGCCGACACCCCCGAAGACCCAATTCATAACCCAGGACACGGAGGATTCTCTCAAGGTTAACACCCTTGAGAGTCTTCTGGGCCATTACAACTTTTCCATCCGGGACACAGCCCTCAAAATTCTTGCGGGACGAGCGGTGAACGAACCTTCTGCCATTGACCAATTTCTCTGGGGTATCACTCGCGAGGATTATGAAGAGCGTATGAAATGCCTACGGGCGCTTGCTTTTGCAGTTGAAGACAGTATGGTGCCCGAACAAGATCTCTTCCCAACATCGATTGGCTGATTAAGCTCGTAGAGGATACTTACCAAGATCCGTTGAGTGTGCTAAACACACCAAAAGCCTACAGTGCCTTGGTCAGATCACTCGAACTTTGTCTCGACGATGTACCACACGAGAAGCTTGATGATCCGCTGTACGATGAATACTATCTTCGAGATATTGGCGAGCGACGCTGTCTTTTGCTGGTCTCACAGCTGGTCCATAAATATGGTGTCGAGAAGTTGGTGGAGGCCAATTTCGTGGAGAAGTGGCTTGCCAAACAACCTTGGGGCGACCAAGACGACGAGAGGAGAAAGAACTTCGCTATGTATATGGACAGAAAGAAGAATCGAGTCAGCGACATCTTCAACCATCTCATGGCCTCGAAGGCGGGTCGCAAAGCTATGATGAAAGCGAAGCTGATCTTGAAGATGAAGAGGCCGAAACGAGACAGGTCCGATCATATCAAAGTCGTACTGGAGATCAGTATGGCTGATGACGGCGAGGCGAACGCCATCCAGCTTGAGGCATCCCAGTCTGAATTGGTCCCCAGAGTCAACGAGCAGAGCGCTGAAGAGCAGCGGCTGCGGCGGCGACATCGGGAAGCCATGGTGTTAAACGATGGGACACATTCCCTGGGTCGCGGAGACATCATCGAGCGGGAGCATGACGCTAACAGCTAATTACGGTCGGTTCGATGGATGGAACTCAGCTTTGCATATCACGAATCGTCTTTCAAGGCGAAACACGACATCTGACGACGTATCTTTCCCAGCACAGTACCAGACCAGTATGACTCAACCCGGAATGCAACGAGCCCACATACATAGGTCTATGATGGACGCATCAGCATTAAAACCTTGATTGGAGGCCGTCAAACAGAGTGATGACGGAGACCTCGTACACCCTGTCACAGGATGTAAGGATAGGACATGTAGCATACCAACCCCAGGCGGTTTGCCTGTACACTTGATCGAGCTTGATGGCTTGGAAGACAGCAAAATACCCCGTGACTAGCTCCTAGCTAGCTCGCAGTAGAGCTAGGTCGAAATCGATGCACTACAGTATACCACATACGTGAATGTTCTCTCTTGTGTTTTTAATCTAGATGTTGTAGTTGCCCTGGTGATTAACCACTGCTGGGAGAAGTACATGTAGATAGATGGACCAGGATGACTGCGGTTGCATGGATAAACTAGACTTAGATTCACTAGACGTCGGTATGATCCGGCGGTGAGTTCGTGAGCTGATCAGTGCTCCTCCCCCTGTGCTCCTTCAAGTGGGATAGATTTAGGACAGTATGGAGCTCCTCATGCATACCTACTACCATGCGGAGTATATAGTATCCAAGTAGACAAGAAGACAAAGTGCTATGGCCTCTAGGCACTGATGATGATGCTCACCCGGATGTTTCTTCTTTTCTTTCGCCGTCTGATACTGGTAAGTAGTTGATTATGGCTTGTTCCTGACATCCAGGCACTAGGAGGGGCTGAACGTGACACAGACTCCGTGAGGTTCATGCTCGTCATGGTATGCATCACTTTCCGGGCACTTTTGGGTCTGTGTTCACCAGCTAGCTTCGCCCGAGAGTTTGGTAGGCGGCAAGTCTGGTTTTGGAGTATTTTACAAATACGACGGACTGCGAATTGCATGAAAACAAAAGGTGCCGCCCCTGAACGAACCCGCTGAATCCGGCTGCTCGGTGTTTAGGTACTACATGTAAGTATTTGGGCACATGAAAAGCTCCCTAAAGCTTAGAAGCCAGCTCGCTCGGCTAATATCCAATGGACTTATTAGTGGTCAATTGTTTTCAGGGGTACCTGGGAGAAACGGTTTCCTTTCTGCATCCGAACTTTTTGGGGTGAGCCCACCGGCGTGGAATGCAGGCACAGGGAATTATCTTAAACCCCTCTGACGCAATTCCGCTCTTCAGATTCACCAATCCAGATGTTTTTTTCTTTCAAGGCCATGGCGGATGTCTGAGATCCCCTATTGTACGGTACATCTCGACGTTCATTTTATCCAAGAGTCCAGATGAATTGCAGATCCCAGATTCGATTCGGTTCGGACTACGTATCCGGTTGTCAGGTTTCTTATTAAGCGAGGCGCATTTTGATGGATGACGGATCAACATGGCTGCATGGATGCATCTGCATCTGCAGCTGCTACTCGCTGGTCGCGTTGCCAATGTAAACAAACGAGATGCTGATGGAATGGCGCCGCTCATATGCACCTTGACCTCAGCCATCCGCAGTAAAACCAATGACAGCTTGCCGGTGCTGGCGACTCGTCGATTGCCGCGTTGCACTGTTACAACTCCTCCCCCGTTAGCTACAGTAGTGTAATCTTAGACACGCATGAGGGAAGACGATTTGGCCATTAGGATTCGCTCTTCTGCACAGCTCGGGATAGCTCAGAACCAGCATAGGAAGCCGTTCACCGCATGATATATCCACTTATGTATGACCTGATTCAGGAACGACTCGTCATTTGCTGCGAGCTGCTCTTGTTTACAGGCGTCGGCGGCACTGAGACTCCACGAGATTGGCAGGTGACGATGCAGATTCCAGCTTGGGAGAGCTCCTATTTAAGTACTGAGACATATCATCCTTCGAGCTGTCCGTTCTCCTGTGATTGTGACTGTGATTCAATCTCATATGTCCAAAGAGAAGGGACAAAGAAAATCAAACCTACATGCTCATTGAGACGAAATATCTGCTATTGTAAGTGTTACGTTAACATGGCTCACCCTCTTCTGACAAATTAATGGCTTTACAGCCCAGCACTCGGGTCTCCTATCAAACTATCAAAGCGGCATATTTCACCCCGGTTCATATCAGCAGCTTACACGATCACCGCCGCCACGACGCCGACAGACTGCCTTCAGGGTTCTCTCGGCATCATCATTGCAATTGGGACCCATGGCCATTCAAGGTCTTTTTTCCCGAGCTGTAATTTCATAAACGCTGCGGCAACCTCCCTTCCCAGCCCACCACCACAACTGGAGCTCCTCGAAAATCTCATCCTTCTTCCCACACTGCCAGAGATCCAACTCTGATGGTGTGTACCGCAGCCCAGCCTGTCCTTCACCATTAATATTAGTATCACTCAGATATAATCAATTTGAGGGTGCCAGCATACCCCGGGGGATACAATCCTTTCCAGAAACCTGATTTCCTGGTAAGTCATGCTCGGTTCATAGTTCATGTATCCCGGGATCGTCCCTCTATTCTTGCACCAGCTCGTAAGGGCCCGCGATACTGATTGGTGGACACAGCGCGCTTTTCCACGCGACCGACCGGTTGTTTAGTCTTAGGCCTGCGGCCTGCCCACTGCAGCCGCCAGTTACACCCGTCTTTAGCGGGTTTAGAGGCGGGAGTAGCAGCACTATTGAACGAGTCGGGGCCTCTCAGCCAACCAAATCCATTAGTGAGGAAACATCAACACCTGGGGCGCACCACCACTACAACCACCCAAAGTCAGCCTAGACTCCCTAAAGGGGGTAGAGGGAAAAATAATAAAAAACAAAAAAAAAATGGCGTCGACAGCGACAACTCTTTCTTTGCAACAACAAAGGCACCACACCCCCAGAGGTCTGTCTCGGACCACAAGAAAGTCTGGCATCGGTGGAATCGCCACCGCGTCAACTCCCAATTTGAATAGTCTTTATTCTGCGCATTCTAGACTTACTCCCGCTTCCGGTTTGTTGGCGCGCAAAGCTTCCTTCGCGGCTCTGACCCCTGGCTCGCTCGCCGCCATTCCTGATGACACCGAGAGTTACGCCATCCATACCGTTTTGAACGAGTCTGAATCCAAGATGCCGCCGCCTTCGACGCCTGGAGGCGCTGCGGCCGGCGATCGTCTGTCTTCCGGCGACACCGTCGATGTTCCTGGAGGCATGAGCGGCACCGTCCGTTTTGTCGGTTCCGTCGGTGGGAGAAAAGGCACTTTCGCTGGTGTTGAGCTACATCCCGAGTTTGCTGCTCGCGGGAAAAACAATGGCGACGTCGATGGGTAATTTATCCCCCCCCCCCCCCCCCCCCCCCCCCTCCCCTCTCTTGTCTACCCGTCCTCCCGCATTCTTGTCTCGCGCTCCCTACCTTGCTTATTTCTGTGTCTCTTGCTTACCGCGGCGCATCATCTCAGTGTCTCGTATTTCGCTACTTCGATCCCTGGCTCTGGCATCTTCGTGCCTATCACCAAGCTGTTCAAGCGCGAATCAGCGCCCGATTCCGCCACGACATCGTCGTCGCTCACACCAACAGGCAACTCTCTGGCTGCGTTGAAGCTCGCGAATCAGAATACTACAAATCATACCCCTCCAACTCCGTCGCTACCTAAATTCAGTCAATCTGTTGGTCCGGCCAGAGCACCGAGCCCCCAGGGTAAGAGACCTAGAACGTCTTTGCCTCGGCCAGACTCCCCTGTGCGAAGACTGCAATTCACTCCCGGCCCTCGACCTACCATTGCCACGCCCGCTTCGAAAGCACCTCCTCGTTATGGCAGCCCGACTGTTTCGAGGTTCGCGCAGAGCGTACGCGGTACCGCCGGTGATCCAAACAAGGCGTCGAGATTAGATAGAAAGCCAAGTCTAGCACCCAGGAGCGCATCAGCCTTGGGGCAGTCATCGAACTACGACGAAGATGAGATGACCCCTCTGGTTAGTCGCACTAAGGCCGACGGGGGTAGCATCGGTTCGATATCGTCCCTCAATTTCAAGCGCCCTGCATCTCGTGCCAATCATGCAAATGAGGAGGAAGTGGAACGGTTGCGATCACAGTTAGATGACCGGGATCGCCAACTAAAAGAGCAAGCTTCCGCTTTGGCTGAGATGGAGAGCAGCTTAACGGAGCTCACGGATCTAATCGATCAGACAGATAATGGCAGAAATCGAGCTGGTAGCCTAGACGATAAAGATACATCGCAGCTTCGTGCGATGCTTCGGGAGAAGAACGAGAAGATCGCAATGCTGACGACCGAGTTCGACGCACACCGAGCCGACTTCCGTAGTACCATCGATACTCTTGAGATGGCCAGCACAGAAACGCAGCGGGTCTACGATGCGAAAATTCAAGAGCTAGAGCAAGAATTACACGATGCTCGGGAACGCCACGAGGATGTCGATAGCGTGGCGCGCCAACTGAAGCAACTCGAGGAGCTTGTTCAAGAGCTCGAGGAGGGTCTCGAAGACTCCCGACGAGGAGAAGCGGAAGCGCGGGGTGAGGTAGAGTTCTTGCGTGGCGAGGTTGAAAGGACGCGGTCCGAGTTGCGACGAGAGCGCGAGAAAGCCTCAGCTTCTTTCAACGGCGACGATACCGCGACAGACAAGGCGTCTCTGTCGAAAGAATTGGAGCAAAAGGAAGACGAGATTAGGGGTCTCAAGGCTATCATCCATTCCCTAAGCAGAGATTCAATACCTGGCTCTGACTCTCCCGATAAAACCCCCACTCAGTCGCAACGAAGCAATTCGTTCAAATCTCGTCCGGATTCTATCGAGAACCGGGTGGCCCGAGAAAAGCTGGAGCGGGAAGTGTCTGAACTACGCAGCCTTGTAGACAGCAAGAATGCTCGAGAGGAAGAGCTTGAGCGTGAGGTCGAGACGCTTCGGCGTGGGAGCGCTTCGACTTACCGCGGTAGCGCCATGACTATCGGTAGTACTGACCGCTCATCGTACCGCGACTCGAAAGGTACCGTCATATTGGCCCGCGAGCCCCGATCGCCTGAGCCAAAGCATAAACGCGCACAGACGCTGGATACGATGCCAGAGAGTGACGCCTACTCCTCAGTCACCGAGTCTAGTACGCTTTGGTGCGAGATCTGCGAGACGAGTGGACATGATATTCTCACATGCACAAACATGTTTGGGCCTCAGGGTGAGCAAGGAAACGCCGGTGCGAACGAGAACAAGACGGGTAAGGACGTCGTACGCGAAGGGTTGAAAAACCTGTCGGTGCCTGAAGACGCCAGCGAGGAGGACACACCTCGCCCGCTGTCTCCTATGAAGCCCAAGGCAGCTGCGGCTCCTCCCCGCGAGGTCAAAATGCTTCCAAACCCATCTGATTCGGGTCCCCTCGCAGGCAAGGATAGCGGCGTCGTCGACCCCGAAAAATGGTGTGCACTTTGTGAGCGCGACGGGCATGACAGCATTGACTGTCCCTTCGAAGATGCTTTCTAATAGGTCTGTGGGAGTGTGACCGGCTCACTGACTTCATGAATTCGCCCTCTGCTTCATGCATCTTCTCGCGGGCCCGCCTGCGCTGCTGGAAACGCATGACTTCCAAGATTCCTTCCCCTCCCGAGCCATGAACGGATTGTACTATAATTGCTTTCAGCGATGATACCAACATACACTTTCAATTAGCTCTTAATGATCCAGTACCCCTTTTCATGTATGATTATGGTGTGACGAGGCTCTCACGCCAGGTGGGATGCAGGGAGTGCGCAGCGCACAGGTCGAGATTTTCGACAGCAGGGCTAGCCGCAGGCTCAGGGGCTATACTATATCTAGGTATTCAACAATGAAGAGTACCATCCCCTGGCTTTCCGATACTACATCTAGGCACTTGGTATCGAGACTATCCCGAGGAAGTGGCGGGATGAAGAAGACTTATTGCTCGCTCTCAATCTGCCCGGACGCCTTGTCTAGTGATTTCCCCTTTCGCTGAAAGTGAGCACGTGGACGTAATAAGATGAGCAGAAGCTTGAACTTCAAAGAGTGAGCTATATGTTGAATGACGGTAAGTATTGGGGGATTTGGCTATCTTACATCACGAACCCACGACTCATTGACAGGACTGCGTCTACGGCACAGGTAGGAGAAATGACCGTCATAACTGACTACCAGCAGTACTTCGTCCCGTGATACCATCCAGTCACCTTTCGTATGCTTTATTTACATTGGTGCTACCCGTGTATCCCCTTCTCCATAGAGCAGTGAACGCACGACGAATCTTGAATCTGGAACAACTGACAGTTTGGTGAATCCACGTTGGGAAATATATACTTAAGTATGCAAGTAGAGTTTAAGGGGTTGTCGTCTGTTCCCACTTATCTCGATTCCCGGGAAACACAACTTAGCCTTTGTAATTCCTCATAGTTACTCTACACATCTGCAAGATCCATGGATCATGTTTCTCAAATGGAGGAGTGAGTGATGCCTTTTATTTATTCATTGAATATTCACCTGCTACATCAGCCCCTGGTGCCTGGTGCCTGGATCTCCCCATAGTTCCAAGAGGAATATCTTTCCCCGTAGAGAGTGGAGGCAAGTGTGTGGGTTCATTGATAACCCCCGCAAAACTGCTAACCTAAAGTTGGAAAGCCTGAGAGCCGTTTCAGCGGGCAGGCGGGGGGGGAGCTCTAGCGCCGATACATCCGTCATTATCTTCCAAGCTTTCTCCAAGCCCCTCAGACCATGTCCCATACTTGAAGCAGTCCACTCCCTATCTCGACCTTCGTCTTGCTTGCTTTATCAATGCACTCGTAATCTGTTTCCTATACTTCATACACTTCCATCCGATGACCCTACAACCTCCTAGTCCTCCCGTATAACCTACTTATATCCCTCCATTAGGGAGAAAACACCTCGACCAATCCCTGCGACGTCGCCGAAGAAGCCAACATGGGGGGAGAAACTGCCAAACCAAATGTCGCCGCGGCCGAGTACCCTCAGTTGGCATCGCGCCCAATTGGCAAAAGAATCTCCCGCATCTACAAGGAGAGGATTAATCAGTTCTATGGCACTGGACAATGGGAGAAAGTGAACCTTCGCGCCATGATGAACGAGGGTGTCGCCTCTGGTCCACCCAATGTCGAGCTGTGGAGCTGGGCCGCCCCGGATCTCACCCGTCCGACCTTCGAGGAGGCCATGGCTGGTGAATATACGCCTGCTAGCGTCGGCCAGAGCTTTGGGCCTTCGTGGGCCACCCACTGGTTTCGAGTCGTCGTCCAGGTCCCCGAGGATCTCCGTGAGAAGGAACACCTGGAATTCCAGTGGGACTCGAACAGTGAGGGCATGGTCTGGAGCGAGGATGGCAACCCTTTGCAAGGCCTCTCGGGTGGCGCGGAACGTGTTGAGTGGATTCTCCCGGACTCGTTCAGAGACGGGGAAAAGCACACGTTCTACATCGAGATGGCCTGCAATAGTATGTTCGGCAACCCGGCCGGTGGTGACACCATCCAGCCTCCCGATCCTTCGAAATACTTTCCTCTCGTCAAAGCTGATATCTGCGCCGTCAACCTGACTGCTCGAAAACTGTGGATCGATGCTTGGATCATTGGCGACGCCGCGAAAGAGTTTCCGGAGGACTCATGGGAGCAACACAAGGCATTGAACGTTGTCACTGAGATGATTGACTCGTTCGTTCTCGGCGACCAAAAATCCCTTGAAGAGTGCCGCAAGATTGCGCATGAGTATATTACTCCCAACGTTGATGACGCCGCCGCCCTCTATAATCCGGATTTGCCTGCTCAGATTTACGGCATTGGCCACTGCCACATTGATACCTGCTGGCTGTGGCCCTGGGCTGAGACGAAACGGAAAGTCGCGAGATCTTGGTCTAACCAATGCAATTTGATGGACATATATCCCGAGCACCGATTTGCCTGTTCACAGGCGCAGCAGTTCAAATGGTTGAAAAACTTATACCCTTATGCTTTTAGTCGGGTCAAGGAGAAGGTCAAAGACGGCCGATTCCATCCAATTGGTGGTAGCTGGGTCGAACACGACACCAACATGCCGAGTGGTGAGTCTCTTGTCCGACAGTTCTTGTACGGCCAGAGGTTTTTCGAGAGTAATTTTGGAGACCGTTGCAAGACTTTCTGGCTCCCTGATACGTTTGGGTACTCGAGTCAGCTTCCTCAATTATGTCGCTTGGCCGGTATGAACCGCTTCCTCACCCAGAAACTCAGTTGGAACAATATCAATAACTTTCCCCATACGACTTTCAACTGGGTTGCGCTCGACGGTAGCCAGGTGATGTGCCATATGCCACCCGCTGAGACTTACACGGCGGAAGCTCACTTCGGGGACGTCAAACGCAGCGTCACGCAGCACAAATCTATGGACCAGGATGACACCTCTCTGCTCGTCTTCGGGAAGGGCGACGGTGGTGGTGGACCTACCTGGCAACAGATCGAGAAGCTCCGTCGTTGCCGCGGCATTAGTGATAAAGTCGGTCGTCTACCCAGGGTTCAGATGGGCAACTCCGTAGACGACTTCTTCGACAAGCTTCAGGAGAAATCTGACAAGCTTGTGACCTGGTATGGCGAACTGTACTTTGAACTTCACCGCGGCACATATACCACGCAGGCAAACAACAAGCTCAACAACAGAAGGTCAGAGATTATGCTGCGAGATCTGGAGCTGCTCGCCACCATAGTGTCGCTCAAGTTTGGCTCTTACAAATACCCGAAGGCCGAGTTCGATGCGATGTGGGAGGGTGTACTGCTTTGTCAATTCCATGATTGTTTGCCCGGTAGCTGTATTGAGATGTGCTACGATGATTCCGACAAGGTCAGTACATTTAGCTTTTCGACATACTCATTATTGACATTGTTTAGGTCTACGCCGAGATTTTCGAGACGGGACAAGCGATTTTCAAAGATATCTGCAAGCTTTTCGAGACCTCGCAGGTTAAGTCTGCGGCTTTCGGCGAAGCCATGGCATTGAACACGCTCCCATGGCCCAGAGCAGAGGTAGTCGATATTTCTGAAAAGGAGACCGGTGTTGCTCGTGGCAATGAAATGATGATCAGTATCGAGCCATTGAGCGCTAAAGGAGACAAGGCGGTCACCATCAAGGAGACTAGCAAGGGAGTGTTCATCATGCAGAATGACCAGCTCACTGTGCAAGTCGAGGGAGGCTGCGTCACATCGCTCATTGACCGCAAGGCTGATCGAGAGGTTATCTCCAAGGGTGGTAAAGCCAACCAACTGGTGATATTTGATGACAAGCCATTGTATTGGCAAGCGTGGGATGTCGAAGTGTATCATTTGGACACCCGCAAAGAGGTTCCTTACGGGGAAACGAAGATTTTCGAAGATAAGGAACACCGGGTCAGCGTCGTGACCGAAGCCAAGATCAGCGAGAAGAGCTCGATCAAGACGATCCTGAGCTTGACCACTGCCTTCGACGATCAACCGTCCTATGTCGAGTGCACCGCGTATGTGGACTGGCATGAGGACATGAAGTTCCTCAAGGTCGAATTTCCTGTGGACGTGAAAAACACCGAGGCGTCATACGAGACCCAGTACGGCTTGATCAAGCGACCGACGCATTACAACACGACTTGGGACATGGCCAAGTTCGAAGTCTGCAGTCACAAGTTCGCCGATCTGTCTGAGCACGGTTACGGCGTCTCGATCCTCAACGACTGCAAGTACGGATTCGCCACGTGCGGCAACTTGATGCGACTCTCGCTCCTGCGGGCGCCCAAGGCCCCCGACGCTCACGCGGACATGGGCAACCACAAGATCCGCTGGGCCATCCTTCCGCACCAGGGCGATCTCGGCGCCGCTACGGTACGCACCGCGTACCGGTTCAACAGCCCCATGCAGGTGCTGTCGGCGCCCAAGGCGGAATCCTCGAGAGGGCTGTCGTCGCCAGCCGCCGCCGCCGCCCTCTCGAAGTTCCCGGTCCAGCTCACGGGAGACGACTCTCTAATTGTTGACTGCGTCAAGCGCGGTGAGGATGACGAGGATGTCTCACATGACACAAACATCCCGCGCCGCAAGGGCCGGAGCGTCATCGTTCGTATCTACGATAGTTTGGGCGGGCAGTCCAGGGGCACAGTGAAGACGGTCTGGGACGTCAAGAAGGTCTTCAAGACGAACGTGCTGGAGGACGATTTGGAAGAGATCGAGATTCGGGATGGATCCTTCACTGTTCGGCTGAGGGGGTTCGAGGTTGCTACTTACAGGTTGCAGCTTTGATGTGGGTGAGGGCACAAAAATGGAGTTGAGAGTGGTGAAGTGATACATTTTCGGAGTGAAAATTTATGCCATGTTGCAGTATTTCTTTTTTCTGGGCTGATATGTAAGATTGCAGAAGAAGAGGGCCATACAGACTGACAGGCCATGGGCAGAATTTTGCGTGGTCTTTTAGTCCCTGATATACATAGCAGGACATAGTGAATCAAAACGGGAGATATATGAAAGGGGGTCCTTAGGGCTGACGTGCTTCTGATCCATGATTTGTCTATATGTATGCCACTAGCGTCGTCGAGTAGTTATTATGATGATTAGATATTAGATATGCGGCCAGCACGCGACGCCATCACATGTCGTCGATCAGTCAGTCCGTCCGTTGCTTCTCGTCTTAATAAAGTAAATACTTTACCTTTCCCATGTAAGAATAGACTGTATCACTCACGCCTAGAAATCTCCCCCCCCCCCCCCCCCCCCCCCCTCCCTCTCTCTCTCTCTGAAACAAAGTACACCGCCCCATCGTGAGCTCCTTCGTCCATCCATCTATCTATCTATCTATCTATCTATCTATCTATCTATGTGTCTGTCTGTCTGTCTGATCCTATACGACTTATCCAGATCTGTATTCCACGGGGGCAACTGGAGTCTCGTCTCGTCTCATCTCATCAGTTAAGTGTGACTTTTGATACTACATGTTTTTTTTTTTCGTATTAACTACCTATTATATACGGTATTATCGATCTCAAAAAAAAAAAAAAGAATGCTGTGTGTAAACCCCCTAATACTCATTCATTCATCATGCTTGACTCTCCGGACGGCGGTAGCAAGGCCGCTTCGCTCTAGGAGCCTCAGAATCCTGCTGCTGCTGCAACAGCAGCTGCTGTTGTTGTCCTAGTAACCGCTTCGCCTGCGCGTAGTCCCGCAAGGAGGCGCGCCGCTTGAGGGGCTGGCGCTCACGCATTGGGGTATCTCCTTGGCCATGGGTTCTCCTAGTAGGGAGCTGCGGAGTCAGGCCCCCGGCGCTGAAGCCGTGATGTACTGCTATTGGTACCGGCTCTGGAGCCCGGTGTTGGTGTGACGAGGGCCAAGGGGAGAGCGTCGTCGTTGTTGTTGTTGTTGCTGTCGTACCCACGGCTGATGAAGAAGAAGAAGGGGCGACGGCAACGAGAGGTTGGGGAAGGGTACAGGCATATTGCTGTTGTGGTGGTGGCGGCTCGGTGCAAGCTATAGATCGCTGCCATTGCTTCTTCTGCTGTTGGTAGGCTGCCATGCTCCACATGAGGGCCTTGTATCGGGCCTCCAACATGTCTAAGGGCTCCGTTTTGGAGGAGGCCACCTGGTGGCCTCTTTCTGCTGCTTCTGGCGGCGGCGGTGGTAATGATGATGTGTATGTGGTTGTGTTGTGAAAGGGTTCCAGAACAGATATCCTAGAGTATTCGGTAGTAGGAACCAATGGGCCATGGTGGATATGTTGCTGCTGTTGGTAGGAAATCTGGGCCTGGGACATGGACGCCGTGGGCTCGGTCACGAGAGCAGACATCTCTTTGTCGTAGTATCACTTTTGTCTTCTAGGCTAGATTGGATGAAATGACCCATTAAGGGGGAGATAAGGTTCTGCGGCCAGGCTGTATTCGGTGTTTTCGGTGTTGAAACACACGGGAAAATACGACGTGTATAAGCCCAGCTCAGGGAGAATCTCCTTTCTCACACAAGAGGGAACTTGGGATGATTCCAACACTTGATACACAAGTATGGAGGGATTGTACGTATGTACATCTGTAGAAAAGAAGAAAAAAAATCCAAACATCTGACACTAGCCAAGCCAGCTGTTACCAAGGATTCGGTTGGTAGCAGCAAGACATTGGTCTTTTAAATCTTCGAGAAGGGCACTTGGCTCACGTCCCTTGGCCCCGATGGCATTGGACACATGGAATTTCACGGCGAGGACACACGACGAGAACATCACAAATCAGATACCTATCTATGGATTACCCGGAATTTGAGTTGTGGCGGCCCCCAAGTCACCAGGCGGGAAGAGGCGGTCGAGGAGTTGCGTCCGACGCGGGTAACAGCTATGTAAGAGAGTTGGAATGTTCACAGTCGAGATCTATACAAGACCTCGAAGCGGCACAGGATGTCACGGTAGCGTATGAGGGTCGAGGGGAATCTGTATTATTAGGACCGATTTCGGGTTGCCCAGTCAGGGAACGACTGAACAGAAACAGAGGGATTTGCTTCTGGTGATGGTGATGGTCGGTTGCAGACCGGTTTCGAGAAGGATGCTCACTTGCAGGATTCCAAATTTGGCGTCGTCTGGGCTCTTTTGGCCCGCGATGTGGATGGTGATCGGAATGTGGTGGTTTGGTTGAAAGTTGTGGTTGTAAGTAAGTGACTTGCGGTCGAATGATGATGAGTGAGTGGGGGCACGAAGTAACTACCTAGGTACCTAGGTACAGGTCTACCCCTGGAATAATGTAGGTGGGCTAGGTACATAAGAGAAATGATGCAAGGGCGCTCCTATTGAACAAGAGTGAGTTCGATGTAACTCCTGACTCGCCCCCATGTGTATTATTCAAGGCCTCAAAGGTATGGGCTATTGGTACAAAAGGCGGTAGTCAAAAGAAAGAAAGAAAAAAAGATTCCAAATCCTCGTGCCGGAGTTATTACTGTACTTACTTAGGTAAATTTAGCAAACAGGGGTCAAGTAAGTACTTATTATACAGTGTCGTATGTTTCCCAAGACTTCAGACGGACTGTAGATCTATGCGTAGATCACCAGTGCAAACACAGTGCCTTCGATGTTCTCATCCTCCAACCCCATCTTACATTCCCTGGGGGCGGCAAAGCAAAAAGACATTCTTCCAAATCTTTTTTCCGTTGGCAGCATTCGAACCCCCAACCCAACCAATCAACCAACGCTGACATCGCCCGCGCGCGCGTGTAAGTCAAAGTCAAAGTACTCACTCTCTCTCACACACACACATACACACACACATGTCCGCCCTTCTCCACTCAACGCCAATCTCGTCCAGATGAGGACATCATCCTCGTCCTCATGCCCTCGCCCACTTGCTGCGATCGTTCTACGTAGAACGGCGGCTGTCAGAACCACTTGTTCTACGGCCCAACTTAAGGGGCATTCCTCCTTGATCTTGTCTACCCCACATGTCACTTGTTACGCACGTGCCGGGGGCAGCAGCAGCAGTCTAAGACCACGCCTGTCACGACTGCCGTCCCTTGCTCGTCATGGTGCTGCACTACTGCCACCACCACCATTACATACCGTCGTCTCACCACCATGGACGACGGTGGGTCAGAGGCGAGGCAAGAAGACGAAGTCGTCCGTGAGGTTAGAGGACTTGCCCCAGGGGCTCATCAACAACCTCCCAGCAGCAGAACCTCCTCCTCCCGCCACCGCTCCTTTACTCGAAGACGACGTCGTGCAGGACGAGGGCCCTGCGTACCCGACCGTCGTCTTGCAGGCGCGCCGGAACATGAACAAGTTCGAGAACTGCGTCCTCCTGACCCGCGTCGGTGGCTTCTACGAGCTCTACTTCACCCACGCCGAGGAGTACGGCCCTCTCCTGAATCTGAAGGTGGCACAGAAGAAGACCAACGCCGGTCCCGTTCCAATGGTACAATGCCCTGCCCTACTTTACCCCATCCCGTCCCATCCCACGCTCCTCCAACCCATGCTATGCCACTACACTTGCGAACCCTCTCCCTTGCTTGTGTGTTGTGTTTCAAAGTTTCCAGCCCGCCACGTGGCGTTGGTTCCCAGTTGTCTGACCTCTTTTTTTCTTCTTTCTACGTTTGCCTAGGCCGGTTTCCCCTTCTTCCAGCTCGACCGATTCCTCAAGATCCTGGTCCTCGACTTCAACTGCTACGTGGCCATCGCCGAGGAGTTCCCCAATGACCCCGGCGATAAGGTCAAGTCGGGCGGACTCCTGCACGACCGCCGGGTGACGCGCATCATCACGCCCGGGACCCTCATCGACGAGAATTTTATTGACCCGTATGCTAACAACTATGTAATGGCTATTCATGTCAATCACCACCACCAGGAGGACAAAACAGCAGCGGCGGCAGATACGGGTGAGTCACATGATGAGCCAAGGAAGCCGCCCGCCACATGTGAGCCCATAGGACTGGCATGGCTAGACATCTCCACCGGCCAGTTCTTCACCCAATCGGCCACCGTAGACTCCCTGGCCACCATCCTGACGCGTGTTGGTCCGAGGGAGATCGTGGTGGATGAGCTCTTGGAGTCGCACAGAGACCACAGCCTGTTCTCGGTGTTGGCAGAGGACAAGCATCTGATCACGTTCGCGCCCCAGGGCGAGCACCTCCCGGTGTCAGGATGGAGCCCCATGCTGGAATCCGCGGTCCCGAAGAGCACAGCCGACAGTTTCACCGCGGACGAGGTCCATGCCGGCAGCCTGCTGCTGCAATACGTCAAGAACCGCCTGCTGGGGATGAGCATGAAGCTGCAGCCGCCCCTGCGGCACGGGGACCTGGCTGTGCTGACCATGGACAGGAACACCATGCGCTCGCTCGAGATCAGGGAGACCATCCGCGACGGCTCTTTCAAGGGTAGCTTACTTCACGCCATACGCAGAACGGTTACCAAGGGCGGCGCGCGCCTCCTCAATGCCTGGCTAAGCGCGCCCTCCACCTCCCTGGAGACGATCAATGCGCGGCAAAACCTGGTTGACTACTGCATCCGAGACCCGGACTTCAGGGATGGCATTATCATATTGCTACGGCGCAGCCACGACTCCCAGCGCCTGGTACAGAAATTTGCATTCGGGCGCGGCGATGCGGATGATCTGATCGCTCTCGCCAACACCATCCGCGCCACCGAGAACATCGTATCCCTTCTAACAGACGCCCAGCCCCTACCCAGCCCCGGGGAGTCACGCGCTAATCCCGCTTCCTGCTTCGCACCCCTGCTATCGCGCATCACCCTCGAGGGCCCAGCCAAGCTAGCAACGCGCATCCGGAACTCCATCGACGAGGAGGGACTCTTCCAGCAGCACCAGAACGAGACCGACGAGGCCAACCAGCTGCTCACCATGGCCGAGGACGTCGTCGCGGCCGAGGGCACGCCGGTCGATGCCGCTGCCCTCCCCAAGATGGCCAAGAAGCGACAGAAACCCAACCCGTCTTCGATCCGGGACCACTACGCCGAGGACAACATGACCTTTGTCATGAAGCCCCAAGCCAGCCGCGCGCTGACCGAGCTGCACGCCGAGCTCGCCTCCCTGCAGCAGGAGAAACTCACCCTGACCTCGACCCTGCGCGCCCGTCTCGGCGACGTGCCCAGTCTTACTCTGCGTTGGACTCCGAATCTTGGCCACGTCGCCCACGTCAAGGGCAAAGACGTGCGCAAAGTTCTTGACGCGGCTGCCGCCGCCGCAGGAGGGGGGACCGACCTCATCACAACCGTCAGTTCCAGCCGCACCACCCGTACCTTCCACGTCGGGGAGTGGACGCAGCTCGGCCAGCGCATCCACCAGACGCGCTTTCAGATCCAGGGCGAGGAGACGCGCATCTTCGGGAGCTTGCGCGCGCTCGTGGTGTCGAACCTGGTCAAGCTGCGCCGCAACGCCGCGGTGCTCGACGAGCTGGACGTGGCGACCTCGTTCGCGAGGCTGGCCGCCGAGCAGGGGCTGGTCCGCCCCCAGCTCAACGACGGCACCCTGCACGTCATCCTCGGCGGACGCCACCCGACGGTCGAGGGCGGGCTGCGGGAGCAGGGCCGCTCGTTCACTCGGAACGACTGCCTGGTCGGCAAGAACAACAGCAGCGGCGGCGGCGGCGGCGGCGAGCTGGCCTGGCTGATCACGGGTCCCAACATGGCGGGGAAGAGCACGTACCTGAGACAGAACGCGCTGATCACGATCCTGGCGCAAGCCGGGTGCTACGTGCCCGCGGACCACGCCGAGCTGGGCGTCGTCGACGCCGTGTACTCGCGCGTCGGCTCGGCCGACAACCTGTACCGGGACCAGAGCACGTTCATGGTGGAGATGCTGGAGACGGCGGCGATCCTGCGGTCGGCGACGCCTCGGTCCTTCGTCATCATGGACGAGATCGGCCGGGGCACGACGCCCGAGGACGGCGCCGCCGTCGCCTTCGCCGCGCTGCACCACCTCGTCGCCGTCAACCGCTGCCGCGCCCTCTTCGCCACCCACTTCCACACCCTGGCCGACCTGGTTGGGGAGCGGCGGGACCTGCACGGGTCCGTCGGCATGTACTGCACCGACGTCGAGGAGCACCGCGACGGCGGCTTCGTCTACGTGCCCAAGCTACGGAAGGGGGTCAATCGCCAGAGCCACGCGCTCAAGGTTGCCCGCCTGGCCGGGTTACCCGAGGCTGCTATTACGACGGCAAAGGAGATCCTAGGCCAGGCTTAATTAAGTTGGGGAGAGCATGTGAGGGACCCGGCGTTCATCATAACAAAATCACACGTGGGCATGCAAAACGGACATTTAGAAAAAGGTTTGATACCCCCAGTGATACTCGGCGCTGTAGTGGTCGACGTTCTTGTAAAACAGGCATTGTACATTTCTGCATGATGATTTCTGAGATAAGAGTTAGCCCTCCATTTCCATTGTGTAAGATAGGTATGTGTATCATATCGTAAATAGAAGTAGCGTATCTCATAGGGTGGTGATGAATGTGTCATCAAAAGAAAGATCAGGGTTAAAAAGCTCGTGTGTTCAAATGATCTAATCATAGAACGCTGATGTATATGGAGAAGTGCAGCGGGATAAATAGAGACCGACTAACCTTTCGAATCAACATGGTTCGCAAAGACACCCTTCGTAAGACAGAGGTTAGTCATCCAATGTTCACCAAGCCCTGCACGAGTAGAAAGCCTGTAAATGTATTGTTTTTGCCAGATGCAAATGCGTCTCGATTGACCGGCAGTAAGACCTATGAACCGTCGATTCTCGTACGTCTAGATCTCGTAACACCAACCGTAGCCCAGTTTTATGCCAGTCCGACAACACCGTGATCATGCTATTTTGCTTAGTCACTGCAAGAGAGATGCAAATTAGTATCTCAAGCCATAGGTGATCAATGGGGGGCACATACAAGAGACCACCGAAACCTTCGTCACCGGACTCCTCAGCTTCCGACTCCTCCTTCTCGGCAGCCTTCTCCTCCGCCTTGGTTTCAGTTGCATCGGCCGCAGGGGCAGCCGACGCGTATGCGTCAGGGTTGGCAATACGGTCCTTGAGCTCATCAATCTCGGGCCAGCTGTAGTCAGTCTCCACGGCGACAGCCAAGACCTTCTTGAAGCCGTTCACCAGGGAGTGCATTATGGATGGCAGGGTGGGGAAGTTCAGGGCCAGAGAGAGAGAGGCGATGGTGGTGATGGCGCTGCTGAAAGTCTTGAGGAGCTGCTCCTCACCAATGTCGAGAACGCTTGGGGGGAAAGCGTTACCCTCGTTGTAGACCTGCGAGATACCGAGACCGTAGGTGAAGGGCGAGATGTTCAGCATGTTGAGCAGGGTGGCCTCGGAAGGACCGACCTTGGTGCTGGCCTCGACGAGCTTCAGATCCGTGGTAATTTCGATGGTACCACGAGCGATCTTGGTAGGGACACCGAGAGCCTGGAAGAAAGAGGTCTTTCCGGGTTCCATACCGGTGTTTCCAGCGGGAACCCATACGTCGGCCGGAGCGATAGCACCGGCACGAGCAGGGGCAGCAACCTTATTGGCCAGGATCTTGTCGCGGATCTCCTTCAGATCACTGTTGGTGAAGACGAAGCCGATGTTTCCCTTGACGTGGGGCAGAAGACGATCGTACTCGGGCGCATCGGGAATGAATGTTCTCAAAGCACGGCGAACCTGAGAAATAGGTGTCAGATATGATGGGGTCTCGGTACCAGCTCAGATGGGGAGCTTACCATGGTGTTCTTTCCCATCAGCACGACGGCCTCACCACGGAGAGACTGTCGGATCTCGTGCATCTGCTGAGAGCTGACATTGTCGACGGTGACGATGAAAACGGACTTGTAGTCCTCGAGCAAGCCCTTGAGCTTGGGGAACTTCAGGTCGGGCCAGTTAGTGGTTGATCTCGCTGCAAGGACATTTTCTTGGATAGATCCTTACGTATTCCGCCTTCTTCTGCTTGCTGGCTCCCATTTCTTCTTATGTCTGAAGTTAGGATTTTTAAAGCCGTTGTTGGTGGTATATCGGGTGTTGATGGGGGGAGGGGGGTTGTGGTGATGGGACTGGAGATCGCAGGCAATTGAGTAGGTTGAATTCGTAGGCCAAAATTCGGCTAATTTGTTTTTTTTTTTCAAGGCCCGCCTGTGTGCTGCTATCAAAACCCCGCTAGGGCTTGCGGCTGCGCGCGAACGCTAACTAATCTAGGCTTAGTCCCTGAGTGCAGTACCTATTCCTATTGGCCATTCAATGGCCTATCGATAACAGCAAGTACTTAGTTACTTAATGGTACCTTCCTAGGAGCAGTTGTTTGTGCCCCTTTATGTGAATCTTATACAATACCTCTTTAAGTGTACACCTTTCTCTATCGCAAGATTCATATTCTATCCTTGCATCGTTTCCGAAGAAATCTGATATCATACCTACATATGTATATAAGCACCTTTGTACCTAGGGCATTATCACTATGTTCAGTCATACCTATATAAGTAGGCAACGATATAGGTTAGAGATCAAAGTTGGGATTGCACCAAGAAAAGCCAGGCGCCACTACGGAATACATACAAGAGTTGTTTATGTATCTATGGTGGATACCTAGGTAAATAATACAGTGTCTCCATCAGTTTACCGAAGGGACATCTTCGCCCTGAGAGGGAGAGGCAATTTGCCCAACCGTATTGTAGAGCCCCATTTCCTGAGCGCCTTGAGTAAGTGACTGCTCGATGTTCCCATCTGCGTCCGTAGGTATTTTGAGCTGGATGTAAAGCTCTAAAAAGTTATTCAATTCCTGCTTCAACACATCCTCCGACATGCCTTCCCCGTCTTTGAGGGTTCCAGACTCAACCATTTCCTTGTGTCTGTGTTTCATATATCGCTCGATATGTTTTCTAGCTTCTATGAGTAGCCAGCGGCCCTTATGTGTTCGACCCAATCTTTCTAGGTCTTGCGTGTCGACAAGAAGCTCGATAACAAGGGAGTCCGGCGCGCTGAAATTGAAGATATGGCGAAGACCTCGGTGAGCTAAAAGCAGCCCCGTATGATCCTTCAACTTTCTGAACGAGTGGAAAACTCTCCTCGCCAGGAACACGTCCATGGTCCCTTCGCGGAAGACGTGAGAAGATTCGACCATTTGCGCAAAGAGAGCTCGAGTCTGGGCTATCTCCATAGGGATCTGATCCTTGGCAATCAGCGTCAAACGATTGACCGCTAATGCTTGCCAGAGGGCCATGAAGGTCCAGCTGTCAGGCTCAATCTTGTATAGATCTGTTAAGCCTCGACAGACTTGGGCAACATCCCCTCCCTGGCCACTCTTTAGATAGGAAAATAGTAGCTGGTTCATCATAAAGGAATCCGCGGCGAGTTCCGCTGCCCTGAGTGCGCTCCAAAGCTCCTCCATCTTGGGGTGAATTTCGCGCTCGTTATAACTCTCAGCCAGAAGAGAGAACGTCTCCAGTGTTGCTCTCGGCCAACCCTCTCCGGATTGTTGGATTCTGATTCCTCGGTCGAGACCCTGCATCTGTTTTCTCTGTTGCACAAACTGGATGCGCGAGTTGATCATACACCATGCTACCCTTTCAGCTTTCGCCATGTTTTGAGCAGTTTGCGATCGGAGCCATGCACCGATGAGTCCGTTGACGTGAATGGGTCTGGGTTCAAGCCCCTTGCGCTTCGCCAGAAGTATGACTTTGTAAGCGCCTTCCAAGTCACCAATGCCGATGAGCCGCTTCAACCACTTTCCGATAAAAAAGGTATTGCCGACACTGGGAGGTACGGTAGGGAGATTGTACAAGTCGATGGATCCAGACGTCATCATATCGACAAAAATATAGAGTGCATACTCGGCTTGGTTAGAAGCCAGGAAATAGGAGATCACCTCATCATAATCCTCGATGGTCATGTCCGTTCCGAGGTCGTGCCGCATCTGTCGATATGATTGGAACGCCTTGTCCACCGTGGAAGGGGTGCCTGCACATGCTCGAATGAAGGGCATCACCAGACGCGGGCCCTCTTTGTTAGGCATGGCAAGCATCATATTCAAAATACTCTCGGCGCGGTCAAGTTTTCCAGCGAGACAATGCATCCTCAGACCGACGTGCCAGAAGTCGAAAGCATCAGGCCCTTCTCCGAACGTAGCGACCAATCTCCTGTGATTCTCAAAAGCCTCTTCTACGAAGCCATCAATGAACATAGCTTCGATAGCAGACAGCTGCTGCTGAGGGGTGATGGGGACTCCGGCATGGCGCATGTCTTTCACGAGCCTACTGATGTGATATATGCGATTCGGATTATACTTATGCTCGACGGTGAAGACCTGCCAGAGACTATCCCAGGCGAGGGGCGAAACAGCTTGCCAATTGCTAGCCAAGTATCTGCGGGCCGCTGCATAAGTTTTCCAGAGCATCCCTATTCTATCTGGTTTTTCGGTCGCCCACTCAACGTTCATAATCGCTTGTTTCATTATTCCTCGGAGGCGAGATACATGCCCCGCGGGATCGTGGACATGGGATATTCGGGAGGCATCTTGCGACAATTGTTGGGCAAAGTGATGGCGTAGTCGGCCGGCTTTGCGTTCGCCATCCATGTTGCCGAACGTTTTGGAGACTTGGACGGCTTGCTCAAGGTACTGTTCCATCATCTTCAGACGCGAATCGATGCTGCCATCAGGGTCGTTGAAAGAATCATCAAACTCGTCGTTATTTGACAAACGTCGCAAACGCCCATCTTTTTCCTGTTCGTAGTAGTTGACTTTCACATCCTTCACTTTCACATCCTTATCTTTCTTCACAAGACCCAGGGTCTCAAGGGTCCTCTGACGCTCAGCATGCTCATCCGGAGTAAAAGGACTTCGAGAGGCAGAGGCAGAGGCAGAGGGAGAGGAAGAGGTAGAGGTAGAGGGAGGTGCGTTATTAGCCTGGGCGGTTTGCGACGAATATCGAATGGGCGGTTGAGCCAAGGGTCTTCGCTTTCGCAGATTCGTAAGGCATGACCTGCAAATGAACTGCCGTGTTCCAAAATCAAAAAGCTGTTTCCCTGGAGGCATGTCACCTGAGCAGTTACAGTCATAAAAATACTCTTTGAAAGGTCGGAGGGTTGATGGTTGACGGTTGATGGTTGATGGGAGATGCGAGATGGGAGATGGATTGGATGTTCCGACAAAATTTTGGGATAAGGAAGTCCCCTAAATATGACAAGTACCTATCATTGGGGCGATAACCTTGAAGCGTCCACGGCTGCTTTTAGCGCATTCACGGGCGGGACAGGGGCGATGTTACACCCCGGCAGCCGGGGCCTCTAGTGGGTGTCTTCTATTCTACCCGCGCTATCTTGGAACTGGACCCTGGCTGATGCAGCTCGCGTCGCGTCGTTAATCTTTTATATGTTATATGCACACCTCCAAGAGTACCAGCGAGCACTCATGTCGGTATATCGGCACCTGAGTATTTACTGAAGTAGCTGCTCAGTGTGACAAGTCGTGAGCATGGATGAGCCGCTCGATGATATTTTCGAGGAAAAGCAACATCAAGTGAGTCTACAAGAGGGTAAACAGCCACAGTGGTCCGACCTATCTACGAGGTAGTCGTTTCTGACCATTTCGACAGGCCGCCTATATCTTCGATCCTCCCCATGATTCTCATCATGGTCGGCCCGTGAAGAGGAAGAAGTCGGCTAAACGACGCAGCAAGAATCTTGAAGCCAAAAAAACCAATGTCGCCCTTCCCCCTTTTCCGCCTTTGCTAAATAGTACGGAGAATGAGCGTTGCAGACACCTTCGCCAAAAGCTATTTCAAAGCTCGTGGGCTGAGATTCATCAGAGGATTCAGCAGGTCCTGAGACATGCCAACCAGTCCACCCTAGATGCGGTGACCTCTTTCTTCCACCGTGCCTCAGAGAATACACCCAAGGGCAAGATCCCCTCAGCCTTCGTTCTCACCGGACCCAATATCGCCTCGCAGGACCTCTTATTTGAACAGCTTGCCGAGTCCCAAGAGTCCCAAAATCATGCAAACGTCGTCCGACTGAGGTCCGGCGATGCCTCGAATCTGAAGGCCGCCTTGAAAAAACTCATTCATGACGCGACAGCCAAGGCGTCTGAGGATGAAGATGATTTAGACGTGGCTATAGGTAAAGATGTGAGTCTACCCCATCCATGTCCATGTCCATGTCCATGTCCTATCTCCGGCTTTCTAACGTATTCATCAGGGGCGGAAGTATCTCAACTATGATCTAGAGGCCCTTCACGAACATCTCAAGCTGAATCCTCGAAGTCATATCATCGTTACCTTCCAAGACAGTGAGGCTTTTGAGAGCAGCCTGTTGTCCGAGTTAATTTCCCTGCTCAGGTACGTTGCCATTGGTGCCCGTCCAAGTGTGACGCTTCTAATCGCTTAACCTCGTCAAGTTCCTGGCTTGACCGAATCCCGTTTGGTCTTCTCTTCGGGGTCGCAACATCAGTCGAGTTATTTCAAGCGCGACTGTTGAAGTCAACCTGCCAATGCCTCTATGGGGAGCAGTTCGACGTTGAGCAGTCTGCCACTATCATTGATAGGATCTTCAAGACGGCAGTTGCGCATGCGGAGGCTCCTGTGAGACTGGGCCCATCATTGGCACATAGTCTTCTGGAGCGTCAGCGAGATCAAGTAGCAGGCATCCCACTTTTCGTCAGTTCTTTAAGAGTAAGTCCCCCTTCTCGCATGGTCTGATTTGAAGGCTCACAGTCACAGTACGCATACATGTGCCATTTCTACGCCAACCCTCTCACCTCCCTATTGTCTCCTGGCATAGAGATCGGCATGCTTGGACCAGAGCACTTCGACGCAGTGCGGTGTTTGCCGTCCTTTCGTCAATGTGTCGAAACTTATATTGAAGACGGCAAAATCCAGCAAGCAAAGGAGCTGTTGGAAAACGACGAGCGTGTGTTCGAGTTTTTGTTGAACCAGCTCCAGAGTGCTCGTCATTGGGTAGTCAGTGCCCTCCGCACGCTGAAAATCTTAATGTCCGGTAAAGACACGTCTGCCGATTTCGCCTCCCTTTATTTGAATGGAATGTCGAATGGTGTGGACCTTGGCGAACACAATGTGGAATTCGCCGAATCGATCAAGCGGATGCCACCGACCGAGAGTATCTTGTTTCTCAAGCGATTCCTGGAAGTTATCGAAGAAGGCGATGAACTTCTGGGTCTGGATGCTTGGGCAAGTGAATCAGGAGAGACAGCGTCCTTGCTGTCGAGTATATTGGCAGAGGTCGAAAAGCTACATGAAGAAGCTCAGCAGCAAGGACATTCGCTCCGAAGCAAATACAGTGGCCAGAGCAAGATCGTACGGACTACTGTAGTCGCCCAGAAGGTGCAGCTTAGCCGTGACTCGGCAGCGTTGACCGATGAGGATGTTGCTTACACCGGCCTCATGGATCGACTGCTCGAACATCTGCACATGGTCCTTCACAGTCACAGTGCCGAGAACATACCCTTCCATGAGATATGGATATACGACTCAAAAGCACCATATCGAGATGTATTCATTCCGCGGCCCAGAGTTGCACTTGAGAGAGCGCTCTCCCGACCGCATGATTATCTTGGTTGCCCATGCTGTAAAACCTCCGATGAGCAGATCAAACCGAGTTTTCCAACTACCGCGATCCTCTATCAGCTCTACCTTGAGACGGGATCGCTCATCAACGTTGCTGATCTTTGGTCTGCTTATTACGCAATTGTTGGTGAAGACAATGAAGGTGGCTTAGACGAACGGACTGCGCTTGTTTTGTTCTATCGCGCGCTGGCGGAACTGAGAGCCATGGGCTTTGTCAAACAAAGCAGGAAGAAAGTAGATCATGTTGCCAAACTTGCCTGGAAGGGGCTTTGAGGCGAAACTAGTCAAGGCGGCACCACGGGCGAGTTGTCATTGAAATATTACTTGTCAAGCTTGGTAGGGTATATTCAGGGGCAATTCAGTGTGACACATCACGATTCCCACAACAGGACCATTATAATGCACTCCCCAATCCGTTGAGCACTCCTTCTTCTCGCCTTTTGCTGTGCCTTTTGACCTGATGCAGGGATCAAAGAATTTGGTGTTCTAGACAAAGTCCGATGTGCTACATGACCGCACCGCCGGACAAAGGGCAGCCCAGATCACCAACTTACAGAAACGTCGAAGCCGTCAACAAAGGAAACCCGCCACGACGTTGGTACATACAAGAACGGGCACCACCCACGAATTTCGAGGCCGTTCTCATACTACCCTATCGCTCGCTAGCTGCGTAGTTTTATAGACCCAAGTGCTCGTTCTCTCCTACACTCCCTCATAGCTTACCATTCCATCTACTTAGCTGCAGGCGGCTAGACACAATTGTCGAAGGCCGATCAAACCAACATATTTTTGCCAGAAAAGAAAAAAAAGAAGAAGATTGCAATAGCCTGGATACGAGCCTTCACTTATCCTTACTTTTATCATTACTTGTCATCCTTTTTTGAATATTTCTTTCTCGTCTGTTATCACTCCACACCATAATCATTAAAACCGACACCCCTTTACGGCAAAAGCAGCTTTGACACGAGGAACGAGTTCATCCGAACCTATTCAGCAGACCAGTAAGATCACAGTTGTCACTTAGACCTAAAGTATCAGCAAAGGAGAGGGAGAAACACAAAAACCAAGAGCCCGCCTGTCAATCGCAAGCAACCACCGATCAGATGGAAAACCAAGCCCACAACTTCCCCAACGGCCCGCAGCCCACGACGACGGCGGCGGCGACGACGACGCTGGGGGCGCGGCGGTCGGCCAAGGACGCGGCCTTCCTCGAGAAGCTGCGGTACATGGCGCTGCCGCTGAACCCGCTGGTGCAGCTGGAGACGTCGCACATCCACCCGGCCTTCCCGCGGACGCTGCTGCACTTCTACCTGCTGACGGACGACCAGCTCGAGGAGCTGGCGCACTTCTACCACCAACGCACGCCCTGCCACCTGACGCGCTTCTACCCGTGCCCCATCACCTGGTCCTCGGACCTGCCCCTGCACGTCAAGCGCCGCAAGATCGGCCGCTTCATCGGCCTGCGCGGCTGCGAGTCCCCCGTCGTCCTCCGCACCGAGGAGGACCTGCTCGAGGAGGCCCGCCTCGCCCGCCTCGCCGCCGAGGAGGACCTGAGGCGGAAGGCGACCTGGTACTGAATAACCACAACAGTCCACAAAACGTGGTGGAATAGGGAAACTCTCTCCGAAAAAGAAAAAAAAGGGGGGATCTGAACATAAAAAACAGTAAAACCGAAGGAAAACATGAAAAAAAAAATCACAATCGTTAGAATGAACAAGCGGAAAAAGAGAGAATGAATAAATCGTCTTTCAAGGGGAAGAATAAGAGATAGATAGGGGGGGCTGGAAAGGCGTGTCGTTTTCTATTCTTTACCTTCTCTCGAGTACGATAATTTAATACCATGAGCACTTGCACAAATTCCCATGCCGAGTTTCCCGTGGTTCCAGTGAGGATAGATAAAGTCGTCGCGGAATATGGAAGGGGGTGATAATGACCTGATTACAGGACAGACAAGAAAGACCTTTATCGCATTTGGGATGTACCAGAAGTGAATAACAGGGTCACACCAGGAGTTGAGGCCTGAAAGTCTCCCACCCATCACATTGTATACTGTATGCCCGGAAAGACGAATCGGCTCCTCTGTCGTCCAATCAGCAAATACTTTGCTTTAGCCATGTTGACGCTGGTGCCCCTATTGCACTGACTGACTTGCGGGAGCAGATCATGGGTTTTCGTATATGAAGCATCTTCCTAGAATGTCCTGTAGGCTCCGCCATACGCCAGTCATGCCAAATCGACGATTGAACGCACCAAGGTTCTGCTGCCAGCAAAGAATGTAGTCCACGAGAGAGACGATAAGAGGTCCCCTGATACTCAGATACTACCAGGATCGAATTGACCGCGGCGATTTATGGGACCCAGCTATTCATTAAGGTCGGAAGACTCACACAATATTGGTATTCCCGAGGCCATCCACCGGCAAGAAACCTCGCAATTTAACGTGCGTTCCACGCATCCTACCCTCACCACTTTTCTTGAGCCTTCTTCTTGATGCCCTCCACGAAAGCTTCCACTGCGTCACCACCGCCCAGCGGCATTTGGCTGCCCCGCATGTATCCGCCGTTCTCTACCTTGACAGAGAGCGCGTCCGCGACCGTGGGCAGGCCGCCATCCCGCAGCGCCATCGTCAGGCTGGTCAGGCTCTGGTGGAACTGCGGACTCCGGAGTACGTTCTCCAGCAAGGTCTTCTTCTGGCCGATGCTCATTGATGCCTTGGCTGATTCTAAAACGGCGGGCGTGGGATTGGTGGTGCTGCCGGGCGGGAAATCGCCAGTCGCTGTAAGCATAATAGCTTCTGGGGGGAGGAAGCTGAGCAGAGTATCGAGTTGCTCCTCCGAAGCTTCCTTGACCATGGGAACGGTGTCAGGGGGTGTGAGGAGGTCCGACAGCATGGGATACAACTTCCCTTCTCCCCCTTGCGCGGCTCCGGAGCTGGCGCCCCCTTTTAATGAGTCCAGGAAGTTTCTTACTGCAGCAGCAGCATCGGGCACACCTGAAGCAGCACTAACAACAACGTTAGCACCTTCGTCCAGGACCAGTGAGCGTCAGAGTAGGCGAGGAAATGTAGTAGTCCTATTAGGAACTCATCTCTAGTAATACATGGCCGCCCGTGTCGGTGGCATGTCCAGGTGCCCTCCATGTCTTGCGCCAACGCATGCAGTGAATCTCTTTTCTCCTCGTCACAAGACCATCACAAAACGCCATTTCATGTAATCAAATGTAAAATGACCTACGCTCTGGCTCCATCAGCACCGCCCTCCCGAGAGCCCACGCCTTCTTCTCGTACATCGCCGCCCGTGGCGCCTGGACCCGCCCCGCCGCTGCCGCCATGGGGATCATTGGGATCACCATGGCCTTCGACGTCTTCCATGGTTTCGTCGCCATCATCCCGACGCCCGTCGTCGTTATCACTGTTGTTGACCGAAGCTAGCTCTCTTGTTACGTCGACATCCTCGCCTTGCAGGAGCTGGTGGACGATGTCTCCGATCTTCCGATCCCGAGGGCTGAACCAGGTTGGGTCGCCATTGCGGCCCTGGGGCTTCGATTGTAGCCAGAAGATATGACGAGCTGGGGAGGAAGAGAACTTCAGGACGAAAAGACGCCCGTTGGTCTTTGCCGAGGCTTGAGGTTGGCTCTTCGCATCGTAGGGTAGGAAAGAGCCGTCGGTAGGAATCATTAACAAGTCCAACTCGGGATTGTCGAGCGGAGTGCTTCGTTCTCGCCAGCAGAAATGGATCAGGTCTGGAGACATCAGTTACATGATTCCGGGTGGAGAGAATGAATGTTTACCATCTGCGGAATAAAGGTAAATATAGCCCGGGCGTGGATCGGCCTTGACCTTATACGGTTTTGAAGATGCCTGGAGTTGAGGTTAGTCAACACTGTCTTGCCAGTGCGAGGTAGGTCGGACCAACTTCGACATCACATATGCCCGCCTTAAAAGTGATAATTGGTGTGATGGACATGTTTGCCGCAGTATCTTCTGAACCAGGGCGCGGGAGCGGGAGCGGATGGAATGGGAGATTCGATGGATGTGGGCGGCTTGCTAGGGACTGGTCGTGATGGTTCGCCGTTTGGGAGGTTGTAAACGTCAAGTGGTATCGGTACTCGGTAGAAGCTGAGAGATGCAAGGCTGCAAGAGAGCTTCGTCAGAGTACGGTAAGGCCCTCCTTGGCAACTTGGAACCCGGAGGAGCTTTGGCCCCACCAAAGCTTTTTAGAGATGCCTGGGTTGGGTGGATGTAACTCGGTACCTACTTGTACCTCAGACCTCAGCTCCTGTGAATTGAGTGTGGCTGGAGAAACGGCAATTATTAATCCGTTCAGTGGCTTGAAAGGGCTCTGCGCACCCCACGCCTGGGCCACCCGAATTGGAGAATTGACTGTGGCACCACACAGGGCTTCGCCTAAACCCACAAGAAATTGATCTTTTCGCGCAAAGTGGAATTTCTGACCTCGCATCATCAACAACGAGGAGACTGCCAACTTTCATTCACCACCACAACAGATCCCCTCCGACAATCTTCACCATGTCGCAGCCGAGCACACAGAAGACGTTCGGAAAGTCGACCCGGGAGGTCCCTCACGCTTCCCAGAAGGCTCAGAAATGGTACCCCGTTGACGAGGCCTCCCAGCCCAAGACGGTGAGTTGCATCCATGATAATTCAATCTACCACCGCTACAAACCATAGCACCCACGAGATCCGGAGGAGGACTATAGTTTTGGAGGTTGGGCTGGATAATCGGTGCAAGAGTCCGATCTTCGCTAGGCTCGCAGTTACAAAAACAAATCATTTATTATTAATGGAACTCTACTAATTCTGGCATTCGCAGACCCGGAAGGCTCTCCGACCCTGGGCCCCGAGAAAGTCCCTTCAGCCCGGTACCGTCCTCATCCTTCTCGCTGGTCGATTCCGAGGCAAGCGCGTGGTCCTCCTCAAGACTCTCGAGCAGGGTGTTCTCCTGGTCACCGGCCCCTTCAAGATCAACGGTGTTCCCTTGAGACGGGTCAACTCCCGATACGTCATCGCTACCTCCTACCAAGTCGACCTGAAGGGCTTGGATACCAAGAAGATCGACGAGGTCGCATCAGCCTCCTACTTCGCCCGCGATAAGGTTAAGGACAAGGCCGGCGAGGAGGCTTTCTTCAAGCAGGGCGAGAAGCCACAGGTACGATCTGCGAGGAAACATGGAAACATGCGTGGCAGAAGCTTACATATATCACAGAAGAAGGAGATCAACAGCAGCCGTGCGGCGGACCAGAAGACCATCGACAAGGCCCTGATCGCCAACATCAAGAAGGTCGACCTGCTCCCCAGCTACCTCGCCAGCTCTTTCAGCCTGCGCAGTGGCGACAAGCCCCATGAGATGAAGTGGTAAATGCTCGGAGTAAGATCGGGGGGTGTCGGTTGATTATTAGAGGGAAAACAAACGCAATACTCGACGGACGGCGGAACGCGGAAACTGGGATGGCTTTGCCAATTGCATCCGGACGTTGAAGGCATCGGTCACATTGATTCAGGCGTCTGTAATTGAGGTTCTAGTCAACAAATAAGACTACAAAGACAAGCCACCTTTGCGGCATCGTATCGTGAGGTGAGAGGCTGTGGTAGACTCGCGATCGTTTATGGTGTCGATATTGCGCGCATCGAAAGTGCATTCCTGGGCGTTTACGAGCAAGCCACTAAGAGAGTACAATATGTACGGCCTGCGTAGACAAATATCAATCAACAGGTCGATATGGTACGATGATCTACAAAGATTCCCCGACTCCCTCCCCCTCCCCCCGGCGAAGTGAAGATGATGCGGAATTTGGAGTTGCCTTGGGAGGGTTGCAGACTGGGAAGTGCGGTTGAAGTCATCTTCGACGACGAGATCCCCCAAACCTCAAAAAATCTGCTGGTTCCGTGCACGAGCAACCTTGCTAGATAAAAGACTTAGCAGGCGATTTCACTGGGCCTGTAGGTCTTCTTGACTACTCCCGTCGACGTGATTTGATGATTGATCAAGCCACGTCCCGGATCATCCTTCATCAGTGTCACAAGAAATGGGGCCTCTGCGTAACAAAAACAACGAATAGATAGGGGTTTTCACGTGTTTCTGTTTATGTGTATAATCTTTGCATTCCGGCATGCTTGGTTCTTCCCCTCCTCCCGCCCGTTTCCCCCATCTACACTCGTGCATGGCATTACTCTATGTAACTTACATGAGGTATGGATGAACGCAAGCATGTATTCCAGTGCTGCGGTCGATAATCGAGTTCGTGCCGAGAGAATACGCTCACATCTGCGGGCTCCTGCGCTCCTGCTGCCCACGCGCACCCCCCCTCGGGTATCAGACCCGGCGCTCGGCCCAGCTCTGAATCATGCCCTCAGGCGTGGCGTCGTAGTGCTTGAGGGTGACCTTGCCGGTCTTCTCGTCGAGGAAGGTGTTGGCCTGCACGAACACCTTGCGTGGCTGCTTGTTGGCAAGCACCTGGGCGCGGACCTTGGTACCCCAGAAGTCCGGGTCGACGTTGGTCATGTCACCGAAGAACCGGGTCCCCGCCTCGACATCCGCCGTCGACTTGTACACGTGTAGCTTCTGCAGGTAGTCGCCCACCGCACGACGGCCCGCCGTCGGGATCTTGGAGCGGTCTAGGCTGATGGTGAGCCCCGCCAGGTCGTCGCCATGGTAATCGAGCTTGCAGAAGTCGTCTCCAGCTTGCAAGAAGCACTGTAAAATAGAGAACCGCGCTTGGGAATGTGCCTGTCCCCACTTGCGGCTCTTAGGATCCCACATCTCGAGGGATGCGAGACCAGCTCTGGCCATTTGGAGGTAGGCGGCGTAGAGGACGTCGCCAGCTTCGCCATCAATATCGTCGGATCCATCGCCAAAGCCGAATATCTTCAGCACGGGGAACTCGCAGCTGAGATACATGGCGACGAGCTCGGCTCGGCATTCCTCGTAGGCGCCGGCCAAACTGCCGAAAACGCTGCCCCAGGTCTGCCCGGGCTTGTACCAGCTGGTGACCGGCTTGCCCGTCAGAGGAGATATCGGAGGGTTCTCCTTATCGAAGTTATATACACCGGGAGATGTCTCCTGCAGTAGTTTACCGCAGCCATGGCCGAGTAGCTCGTGAAGACCGACCTGCACCTCGAAAGCACCATCGCGATATTTCTGGTAAATAGCTAAATCCTTTTCGGCGATAAAGGGAATCTTCTCATTGGGTGCTTTAGCGCCCAAGACGTTTCCAAGAGAGACGTTCTTGAAGCCTTCGGTCTGTCGAATATCACTACAACACTCAACATCAGTAATTACTTTGTATGAGTAGCAATGTGGGTTGCAAGCATTCTCAGGGGTAGTCTTGAGAGCGTTGCAGGAATGAAAACTCCTAAATCGCCCCCAACAGAGCTCCTATGTTCTCGATTTGGACCAGAAGGGTGAATAAACGACACCAGGGATATCATACTCATAGTTTGGAATGTTGATGCCAGCCGGTATTCCCGACCCGGCGAACGTGAGGACCTCGAGGGAAGTGAAGTCCGGGGAAAGGAACTTGTCCTTCTCGAACTCCTTGTCCCAAGGCAGTAGGGGGATAAGCGTCGGGGCGGCGCTTACAAGACCGCCAAAAGCTCGTGTACGCTCCAGATTGACGACCGCGGCGAAACCTTCCCACTCGCCACGGATACCAGCTGGATCACGATATGTCTCAATGAAGCCGATGTTAGACTCCACCATGGGACCCTTATCACGGATCCAGAACCTTTGGCTGTCCTTGAAGGCCAACAAAGAGCCGGTTTCGAAAGACTTCGCATATGCATTGTACATCTTCTGTTGGTTCTCGTTGTCACCATTTTCGGCAGCCTTCTTGATATTTTCCGTGATAGCGGCCATTTCCTTGGCGTAATCACCATAGACCAATTTTATGGTCTTGCCTGCAAGCACGCCATCTTCGATCTTGAATACGGTCTCCTTTCCTATGTCACCACCATCGCTGGGAAGTGTGCTAACGGAGGAGGCAATCAAGATCTCGAATGAGCCATCTTTGGCCTTGACTAGGCGGGTATTCTCAGGCAGTAATCCTTTCTTCTCGGCCCAGGCCGAAACAGCCTCGATCTCGGCTTGTTTGATATCTGGTGAATCTGGGTAGTACGTCGTCATATGGTCCTCTTCCGGATAGCCCAAGTGCATCAAAGAGGGCTTGTCGGACGAGAAAATACCACCTTTGGTGGCGTCGTAAAAGCCCTTAGCTTCTGGGGACGTTCCCGCGAGGGCAGCAACGGCTGACTCGGGACAGCGCGGAATGAACTTGGCATCGCCAAAGCTCTTGTAATTGCCGTTGTTTCCAAGAAACTGGGCAGTGTATTGCAGAAACTGTTCTAGCTCCTCCTCAGATATGCCGGCTTTAGCTTGTAGGCCTTTCCAGTCACCAGCAGAGGTTTTATGGAGGGCTAGGATAAAATCATACTGTGCGCATGATCATGAGTATGTGTCTTTTTTGAACTAGGGAGTCGGACGCCAGCTTACAATGGGTTCAGATTCGGGTGAGATCTGCTTGGCAACTATCCTGCTGCCCTCGAAGGCTGCCCTGGAAGAGGAAATCCACATCAGTAAGAAGAGAAGTGACTGCAGGGAGATGCTTGCTTACCTGCTGATGAAATGGGCATATCTTTTCTGCTTGTCATTGAGCGCATCGAAGTGTTTCTCAATTTCAAGTCTGACGACCGAAGGTGGAGCATCAGCAAGGTAGTGCTTGAGTTCTTCTGCATCCATGGTTGATAGGCAGGATAGAGTGGCGGTGGAAGACAAACGATATGGTGAAATGATGGCAGCAGTTGCAGTCAGGGTCAGGAGTCTCGATCTGCGTAAAGGGAAACGGGCTGCGATGGAGGTGAAAGAGGTTGGCGGTCTTGAGGTTCTGATGACCGAAGCTACACCTCGAGGTAAAGAGGAGAGGAGGTTCATGCCCGTCTATATTCGTCACGTCACCTTCCCAATACCTACTTTAAATTAAAATACCAAGACCGGGGGAAGAAAAAGCAACTAACTCAATTCTCTGGGCTTGATTCTCTCCCACGCATTTGCAGCTGGGACCGGCTGGAAAATTGTATGCAGGACGTTTTAGTAGGACTTTTTAACACCCCCATTGGAACTGCAGGTGGTGTTTTTGACAAAACCTTTGAGACCCATTTTTTTGCTAAGTACTGTAAGTGTATCAGCCAATTGAGTGTCTATTTCCGTCACAACCTTGAACCATGCTCTCCTATCTATCTCCAAATCAATTCGGGAAAAAGGGGCTCATAAGAACTATCCCTTTTCTATAGGGGATATCTGGGGTAGCATCATCGCCACAAGTTAGCGTGTCTTGTATAGGAATTGTATAAAGCGTCCGAGTATCTGGAGCAGAAGGGGCAGAGGGGTTCTTCACTCAACTGTGGGCTCATATCCCCTTGGACGATGATCTTGTTTGCCTGTTTGCCTGGATTCCATATAGAAGTGTGTGTGCATTCTCATCGTCATACTTTTGTACGTGATAACATGCCAAGTAAGGCATTCGCGGTGGACGGGGATCTCGACGGCTGTTACGACAGCCTTCTGTTCGAGAGTCTTATACCTACGAGAGCCCGTCACGACTTTCTCTTCATGTGGTATACGACAATGCTGTCGTCTGCGGCACTGCTTTGCTTTCCATCACTAGGCATTGCGGGTCATGCTCCGACACGACCAACAGCATCCGTAAGAAGATATACATGATTTTACAATTCGATGTAAGATGCGGCATCTAGGGACACTATCGAAGCCTGATCCGTCGACATCCTAGGTACGCCTTTAGATCGTCGGTGTTGCATCAGGCGCTGTGCTGACAATGATGGTTACTCTCCATTTGACCCACGAAGGTCTATCATTACGCCTCAAAACCAGCCATGCACCCCAAAAAACCGAAGAGCCTGATGGCCATAGAGCTACTTCCCCGACCTCAAGTGAGATATGTATTCGATTCGAACAAACCATTAGCGGTGCAGTATCACATCTTTCTATACTGCCAAGGCTAGCAGGCGCTCATTGTAAGCGTGTAAGCGGGCGAACTGCGTTGACAGTCATGAAGAGCAGGTGGTGGGCTTGTGCAACAGACGTTGCAAGCTGTGGGCTGACTACCTAGGTATGGTTCAAAATCTCCCACGCACCTAGTTCTGAGTGGAATCTCACTGCGTACGCCATGGGTGTTGAACATGCCGTCATGGTTGTAGTGGCATACCCCAGATAGGTGTGCGCGCGGGTGTGAACCACGGAACAGTCGTGACGGAAGGGAACGGAAAAGATGCGTACCTAAGGTAGACCTGTGGTCATCTGGGTCTTTCCACAAATAGGGTAACTGGTGGTGATCTTAGTCTAGGTAACCTACACCAAATTTCATGCATGACGTTGCGAAAGCCAAGAAATGGGCCAGTATCCCGATACTTCTCGCGATACCACCACTCTCGATAATACTGCATCTCCAGACCACACGGCGGTACACGCGGTCAACCTGATAGAGTACCGAATCGATTGTCGGCCGCCCCCATAACACCGAGGTATGTGTCTGGAATGCATGTGGATTCGAGCGGTGAGGCCAGCGATGGAGGTAGTCAGTTCTACCAGTGTTTCCCGTCTTCCCCGGGATCCACCAATCACGAACAACTCCAGGAGCCATATGCAGGAAAACTACTGGATGCAGAGAAGGGCGAAGGGTTCAGAAGGCAGGTAAGTGGGCTCATCGGGGCATATCACCGAACCGAGGGTGTGGGCATCGAACACTGAGCAGATTTGACTGCTGTGTTTCTGGAAGGAGGTATAGTAATTTTAAGGTCTAATCTCTCAACACTCGGATTAGAGGATACACGCATGACCGGATAGTAGCGGCAGATCTGAATGCGTTGTTCTGAAGGGATGACGGTTTGGATAGGCAGGTGAGCGCAGGCCAGCCTGTGGAGGATGACAGGAGACATTCTGATTCGGGGGGATTAGATTAACTCGACATCTGCACGCAGAAGGTGAAGCAGTCAGTAGTAGGAGGACCCTTGCCGTCCCTGTGACCAGTGTTGATAGGCTGCAGTTTTTCGTGGCTAATATCATCGATGGATAATCGTGAGGACGCAGTTCGAGAAGGCTTTGATACGCGGCCCGAGAACACGACATACATTATATCTAGATAAATTCCTACATGCAGCCCAAGTGTCAGGTACCTACATAAGTACATAGGTGCATAAGTAGGTAGCATGAGTGATGATGATATGACGATAGTGGTAGAGTTGTCAGTGGGCGCCTGGCACATGGTCCTCCTCCACTCCGTACGAAGTATTTCGCTGTCCTAGTCTAATAACCTTGGAAGTCCACGGGTGCTTGTGGTGGCTTGAGCGCAGCAGTCGGGAGTCCGCGTGACTACATGCAACATGTACTTACCTAGGTAGGTACATAGGTACCAAGATCCACTTCTTTTTTGATTGGCCCAGTGAAAGAAACACCACGTTTTCCTCCACATTTTTGTCGTGGAGCGCGCTTCCAAGCTTCCAAAAGTTTGCATTCCATTCTCCCTTTTTCACTACTTTTAGTACTCGGACTCCCTCCGAATTGGAGATAGTCAATGGTCACATGGATACCTGCCTGGGACTACGAGAGAGTGTACCCCCATGGGCCATGACCCCCAAGCCTTGCGCTCTTGGGCTCTTGGGCTCTTGGGCTCTTGCTGCTTGCTCCTTATTATCGTTTCGCCGATTTTGTACTCCTTTTCTCGCTCCTCCTCCACCTCCCAGCTAGCGTCCCGTCATCTCGTTCTTTTTTAGATTACACCAAGGGCTGCGAAGTTCTCACACTTGACCGCATAAGAATTCAGTTCAGCCTGTTCGTCCCTGCGCGCTTGTCAGCTGCCTGTATGCCTGCACCCAGAAAGCACATGCATATCTGCCTACATATGTATGCATAAGCGTCGCTTTTCATTGATCTTCCATACCCACGGCTCACCATCATCGGTTCAGGGCTGTAGAAGTGCGCAGTGTGTGTCTACTCCGTAGAACACCGTCATGGTCCAGCGCGGCTGAAGTATCTCGGGCCAGGGGATACTAGCCTGCAATGGGCAATGGATGGAGTACAGCTCTTCTTTTACCGTGCCTTCAAGGTGTCTGTCTGTCTCCCTGCACATCCTTTGTACTTCGCTAGGTACAAGGTCTGTACAACCAAGTTGTTCCTAGTCTCCGGTCTAGCTGATTCACCGGACCGCTGGCTGTCTTCCATTCATCTACAATAAGTATGACTCTCAAAACATATCGACGTTCCAAGGTTGTTTCCAAGGTTGGTGGAAGCGTATAAAACTTACGCTGGACCATGCGGTGCATTCTATCTTTTCCACTTTACCCGAACCCGAACCCCCACCCTTTGACGTCGATTACCACCCCCCTTGTCCCTTTCACTTCTCGAGAGAACGAGAGAAAACAATGTCAGCGCATTACTTGATTGGGCCGTCACTAACCAGCAATTCTTCTTCCGCTCACCTAACCCTGATGTCCCCTGTCCCGACTCGCGGGTCTCTCAGGTACTAGACTTCCGGGCTTCCCAAGCACTTGCTGGGACAGTCGGCTGCTTCAACTCTCAAGCCGGCACTGTGCCGCCGTCGTTACTCATTGCTGCCATTGTAGCGCGAAGCATGACCCGGTTCAGGATGCTCATGTATTCGATCCACTTATAAAACCTACCATCATCGCCGTCACCGGCTGTCTCACATCTAACATCTTCTATCAGCTCTTCTTTCTCCTATCCGCGTTGCTTTTCCTCCTACCTTCTTGCCCCGGTCCGTGTCTCCTGGGTGTCTCTTTACTCTATCCACATTATTACATATACGATAGCTCAATTGACTGCTCGTTTCGTCGCTTCGTGAGGTTTCCCGTGTGCACGGTTTCAACACAAGATATCAAAGACACCCGGCTTTTGAAAGCTTACCAGGATCCCGGTTGAGCTACCAACCGCTTTTTCATTGACTATCGGGCAGAGTAGGCCTCTATACCAAAAGAAAAACATCGAGTTAAGGAGTGTTATCTTACGATACACGAGCATCGATGAACGGGCAACACTCTACGCCAAGCAACATGTCGGCCACCGTGAACTCGTTAGGTCCAAACCCCAAACCAATCAACGCAACTGTCGTACCAGTCACCCCAAACAACACGATTGCAAAGACCGGTGGGCAGCCTGCGCCTAAGCACCACCATGTTTGGCTCGTTACAGGCCCTGCCGGATGTGGGAAGACAACCGTTGCCAATTACCTATCGTCAACTCTCAACCTGCCATATATAGAGGGTGACTCAGTGAGTTCCTGCCCGTGCAAATTACTGTATGCTGCTAACGTCGACCTCCTAGTATCATCCTAAGGCGAATGTAGACAAGATGGCGAATGGCATACCTCTTGACGATGCTGACCGCTGGGACTGGCTCACACTCTTGCGCGAGGAGTCTTTGCGCCAGCTCTCGTCTGGCGCCGAAGGTGTAGTCCTCACCTGCTCTGCTCTGAAGCGCAAGTATCGAGATGTCATCAGAGTCGCACCTTACTACTCTCACGATGTCGTCCTTCATTTCATTTACCTTCACGCTCCTGAGGCTGTCCTCCAGGAGCGTGTAGCCGCGAGACAGGGACACTACATGGGTGCGAATATGGTTCACAGCCAATTCTCGATACTGGAACCACCGACGGCGGAAGAGTCCGACGTGATTAGTGTCGACGTGAGCGGTCCCATGGACCAGGTACAAAAGGATGCGTTGGAGAAAGTACTCGGGAAGATCGACGAAACTGCATGATCTCACCCAGCATTACCAAAACAAGAAATGTGGCTTTGAGACTGCTGCAGTACTCCTAACGCCGAGGCTGCTGCACACGTTGGATCTGCATGTTTGCTATATGCGAGACGTGTTGCGGAGTTAGGGCTAGATCTCGATACAATTTGGCGTTACTGGCTGGGAGTTCATTAGACCAAAGCATCGGCTATCCGAGGCTTCACTGCTTGCATTTACGAAAGCCTTTTCTATCAAGAACTGTCATTCTATAGGAGTTTCCAAGCATAGAGCTTGCTGTTGGGTACCGAGTTTTGATTTCTAGGGATTATATCATACATCTTGCATACGAGGCACGCAGCGGAGACAAGCATTATAGACACATTTGACGAGCGGACAGGTCATGTGAGGATAGAGCGTTGCTTTGTGCTATCCCCCCGACAACGACACCCTTTCGCCCATTGCCAAGAGCCATGCTCACGGAGAGCAGGAGAAACCAACAAGACCTCCTTTACCGAATCAGGTTCCGCCGTGTTACGTGTTACTTGCTGCCCCCATCTTGCCCTTCCGCTTTTCTTCTCCCCCCCCCCCCCCCCCCCTAACCCACCCGAATGAGCATCCCAGATGCAACCGCACGTATGCACATGTGTACCTGTCTCCTTCCTACGTGGCAATCCGCCGTCGTAGTTTGTTTCTCCTTTTCCCTCGTTATCCCACATCACACCGGATGACATCCCACCCGTCAGGCATCACGATCCTGCTACCATCAAATCTAAAAAAAATTAAAATTATAAATAAAAAAAGAAGAGAGAAAGAAGAGGGATGGGTGGGACAGTCCGAAGAGAAAGAAAGAGAGAGAGAGAGAGAGAGAGAGAGAGAGAGAGAGAGAGAGAGAGAGATACCGGATATGTCGACCCGGTCTTTCGTCTCCCATTTCACTAATTCTTTCTTCCCCTACATACAGCCAGCCGTTGCAAGAGGAGAGAGAAAGAAAAAGAATAGATCATCAATAATGCCGAATCCCATGACATAGTCTACATCGGTTTTAGCTGCCTAGACTACCTACCTACCTACCTACAACCGGACAGCCTTCTTCGCGACCACCGGCATCCTTAGTAAGCCGCAACAGCACATACATACCTACCTAGGTATGGAACAATCTTGGGGTCGCTTCAACGACGTCATTCGTCTCATTCTATATATACACATATATATATATCCATATATACCTAGGTATATAGATATCACTGCCCCAACCAACCCTACCTATGATCTAAGAAAAAAAAACAGACCAAAGGGTCCACGGGTCTAACTAAACTAACTAATAAGCCTTGCGACTTATAATAACGTCTACCTAATAACCTAGGGTAAATTATGACACCCCACATATCCTTTTTTTTCTTTTGTGAAATTTCCGGTAACCGACTTTCCCCATACCTGCCAGCTTGCCCTTCACTATAGTGTAGTGTAATAGGACTAGGAGTAGTAGTTCTCCATGCCCCAGATGCGGGGAGAAATGGGAAGGGGAAGGGTAGGGAAAGGGTAGGAAATATATGCACATGGATATGTACATGTATGCAAGGTGAAGGCTTCTTAGCGGGTCCCGCCTGGTCATGGGGACTGAAAACGCCCCCCTTTCTGCTGGTTCGTTAAGGGTCGTATATTTGTTCTTCTTTCCTTTCTTGGTTTCCCGTAGCCTGATTACCTACGGGCCTAGGTACATATGTACTATGTAGGTAGGCAGGTGATTGTTTTTCCTTTCTTTGCTTTTCTTTTTTTTTTCTTTTTACCGGAGATGCAGGACCATGGCGTCGGGCTCCTCGACGAATCGGCGCACCACCTCGGCGGCCCGGGCCATCGTAGCCCCGTCGACGACCCGGTGGTCGGCGCTCCAGCTGAAGTTGCAGACCTGCTTCCGGATGATCTGGTAGTCCCCGTCCCCTTCCCCGTCCCCGTCGGGGGCAAAGGCCGGCACCGTGCGAATGCGGCCGATGCCCAGGATGGCCACCTCGCGCTCGACGATGACGGGCGACAGGTACGTGCCCCCGATGTTGCCGATGTTGGAGACGGTGATGGTGCCGCCGCCCAGGTCGTGGGGTGAGAGTCGGCCGGCGGCGGCCGCGGACTGCAGGCGCGCCAGCTCCACCGCGACCGAGAGCACGCTGCGCGCTCCGACGTTCCTGATGACGGGCACCAGCAGGCCCAACGGCGTGTCCATGGCTACACCGATGTTGTGCTGACTGCGGTGGACGAGCGCCGGCTTCGAGGCGGTGGCGTCTTGCGGGTCGCCAACACCACCCATGTCCACGCGGGAGTTGAGGATCGGGTACTGATTCAGTGCTAGGGAGACAGCCTTAATGATGAAGGGGAGGTACGACAGTTTGGAGACGACGACGCCGTCGTGCTGGTTGGCTGCCGTTGACTGGGCCGATAGTACCTTGTTCAGCCGCCAGCGCAGCTCGTGCAGCTGGGAGAAGTCCACTTCGTCGGCGTAGAGGAAGTGCGGTATGCTCAGGGACCGTGTCATGGTCTTGAACATCTGGTGCTGGGTGTTGGTGAGCTGGACCACGGTTTCAGTCTGCTTGTCTGTTTCTATGGGTCCCGTAGACAGCGACGGGTTCGGGGTCTGCGGCGCCTGGCTTGCTGCCTCCCTCCTCTCCACAAACCTGTAGATGTCTTCTTTCAAGACTCTACCATCCTTCCCAGTCCCTTCGACTTCCGTTATGTCTAATTTCATCTCTTTGAGGAGATGCCGTACTGCCGGCGTTGCTAGTGAGGCATGTTTGCCCTTTGGGGTTTGCGACAAGCCTGCATTTTGCTCGGTCTTTGGGGTATCCTGTATATGGCCATTGCCACTGTTTCCCTCGGGTGGTTTGCTCAGAGCTTCTCTGTTCAGCGGCTCCGAAGGGCCTTCTTTAGAGGGTTCCGGGGCAGTAAGCGCATCCAAGTCTTCCTGCTTTGCGCCGCCTTGTATGTCGATATCCACGAATGGCTTTCCTACTTTTGCCATCTCACCGGCGTCATAGTGTAGCTTCTTGACGACGCCGGAGAAGCGACTTGTGATTTCGACCGAGGCTTTGTCGCTCTGGACCTCGCATAAGGGCGAGAACTCCTCGACGCGGGCTTCGGGCTCGACGAACCATTGTATGATTTCGCATTCAACGATGCCTGCAATGCGCTTAACTCAGACCCCAAAGCAAATCTGCCGGAGGACTCTTACCTTCGCCTATATCAGCAAGCAAGACTGGTTTCACCACTTGCATGGTCCTGGTCGAGTGGAAACCTCGTGGAACGGCATAAGCCCCGCGAATCTGGGGATCCACGATGCGGGTTAGACCCTGGTACAGACGCCATTGGCGTCGTAGCACGCGAGATCCTCGTTGGAAAACCATGATTCACAATGAATGAAAGATGAATGCTAATTTTTCTCAGTCACATTTTGGGCTTCGGAGAATGAAAAAGCGATTCCAATTGTGAACCAGCCTCGATGGGAAAAAGTAAGGGGAGGAATGCAAGGCATGGATGACGGCACGGCTTACACACAACCTTCAATGCATTCTACCTAGGTATCTCCCACGTTGGGCCGTCGCTATCCGGGAACTTGTCTCACGGTCTCAAGGCCGACAATGGCCGCCCGGCTGCAATTGATCGAGAAACAATGGCTTTTTTTGTTTCCCAGACCCTGGAAATCGGGTTTGCGCTCCATGTTGTGTCCTGCAGCCGCCATTAGGGATCCGTGTTATGGCCATAATGGAAGCATTACCTAGGTATGAATCCATCATGTAGTATCAGCGTATTATGGCATAATGACCACATTATTTTCATCATTACAGTACCTAAACAGGGGCGAGGTGACCTAGGTCCTGGAGACCTGGGGTATCATAATTATTCCATTCCGGGTTAGAATTATCGGGCACTGGACCTGCCGGGCCCCGACTGCCCGACTGGCAGGACGGGCTTCCACATGAATTCATTATGATCATTGTGAATTATCGCCTGAATGGACCTAATAACTCCTACTGCTACACATACGATGACTTTCGCATAGTCAGGCCAATCCCGGTTGCCTGCTTCTCATGAACGACGCCCAGCTTCTCACCCAATTCCCATTCGAGCCTTGACCGAGTGAACTACATTCAGCTCAGAGGTGCAAACAAGCCAAGCGAAGGCAAACCATGTCATCGTTTGCAAGGCAACCCAAACTCCTGTGCTTGCTCTGCCGATCCAGAGCATTCAGCACATCATACCGCCGACTTGCCGAGCCAGCGAAGAAGCCAGGCAAAACCACCCCAAACGCGCCGTCCCTGAAACCTGCCCCCCAGAAAACCGTACACCACTCACAGTTGGAAAATGCGCCTCGCGCCTATGGCAGGCGCGTCACCGAGTTCACGCCAACACCCCTGACGCGCCCGATCGGTTTGCCGAACCCCCCGCAGCCCGGCGAGAACACGGGCATAGATAGTCGATCGCTACGGCAGCGCCGGGATGACTTTGTGGACATAAAGAAGCATCTAGAGAGGCGGGAAGAGATGTAAGGGAAAAACCTTCCACCCAAGACCCCTTCCCTCATCGGCCACAGACGTGTCTGATGAAGAATGCCTCGCTAACCTGTGGGGCTTCCTTCCGTCTCCTTTTCGCAGGAAATCCCAATTCTCCCGCCCCTACTTCCGAGACTGGAGAAACATGGAGCTGCACCGGGGCAAGACGTTCGTGAGCCCGCCGCGCATCTTCAAGGCGCAGCACTCGCTGTACTTCCCGAACCTGTACGGGCGGACGCTGGTCAAGGGCGACAGCCAGCCGCGGGACACGACGCCGGTGCTGCACGGCAAGGTCTCGGTCGTGACCCTGTTCAGCCAGCGGTGGGCGCAGGACCAGGTCGACACGTTCGTCTCGCCCGCGAAAAACCCGGACCTGTGGCGCGTGCTCGAGGCGAACCCGGACCGCGCCCAGCTCGTGCGCGTCAACTTCGAGTCGGACTGGATGAAGGCCGCGCTGATCCGCCTGTTCCTCGGCGGCATCCGCAGGGAGGTCGGCGAGGAGAACTGGGGCCGCTACTTCCTCGTCCGCAGGGAGCTCCCCGACGAGATCCGCGAGCACATCGGCGTGCTGAACCACCGCGTCGGCTACACGTACCTGGTCGACTCCGACTGCAGGATCCGGTGGGCGGCCAGCGGCGACAGCGAGGAGCACGAGCGCCAGGGCCTGGTCAAGGCCCTGCAGAGGCTACTTGACGAGGAAAAGAAGAAGGACGAGGTGCTGGCGAAGAACCAGCAGGGAACGGTGCCAGAGAAGAAACAGGAGACGGTGGCGGCGAGCTAGCAACCTGGAATACCAGCCTTGTAACAACAAATTGAATGGCATACCGCCGTGTAACTGTAGCCATAGAATGATACCCCGTTCACACAGCATATCCTGTCTCTGTGCGAGAATCTATATCTTATATCTGTCTGATATTGCGCAGCTACCTCATCTGGTTGGAGGGCTGAGATCCATGGCCATGGCGTCTGATGTTTCCACACAACATCATGACATATCCCTATTAGAACACTAGACTTGTCCAAGCCAGCTTTGGTCCACCACGCATTGTCAACACGAAAGTGAAAACATCGCTGACTTCCAGTCTCATCTTTGAGCAGCTCATCGGAAGGTGCTGCTGTCTGTGCTATACATAAATAAAAACCTCGGTCCCCGAACCCGACGCCATAACGCCCAACAAGACAATAATGATGATGATGATGCAACCTTTGCAAACCGCCGAACTACTTAGGTATATCCACAACGAAGTTCACAGGAATTCCCAGGCACTACTTGGCTCTACGACCACATAAAGAACGAACACGTACCACCCACCACCCACTGACTACCGACCACGGCTGGCCAGAGCTAGCTTCTTCACAGGAAGAACCAGAAGACGAGGAAGCAGAAGGCGATGAAGCTGCCCATGATGATGCCGTCGCGGCGCTTGCGGTTGGAGATCCTGCCGATGATGGTGTTGAGGCCGGGGACCTGGCTGGCGGCGAGGGTGATGCGGCGGTTGATGTTGGCGAGGGTCTCGCGCTGGAGGGCGAAGCTCTCGTTGGTGGCGTAGGCCTGGCTCAGGACGCTGTCGACGAGGCCGTGGCTGTTGTCGATGCGCCCGCGCTCCTCGAGCATGTAGTCGGCCTCGGCGGCCTCGGGGTTGCTGGCCCGGTAGGTCTGGATGTCGTCGCGCACGTGCGACAGCAGGTTGGCCCGGTCCCGCGCCTCCCGCAGCGACGCCCGCAGCCGCCCCAGGTCCCGCTTGTGCTCCGCCAGCTTCTCCCGCAGCAGCGACAGGTTGTTCTGCTTCAGCGCCGACGACGTCAGGCTCGCCTCCGAGTCCAGCAGCCGCGCCAGCTGGTCCACCACCTTGTCTCTCTGCCGTCCGATTCCCCGTTAGCCCCTTGCCCCGTTTTCACTTGCTGCTGCGTGGTGTTGCGTGTATGGCTGGTGAAGGAAGGGTATGGGGAGGGGGTCAAGTCACCTTCTCGAGTGTCTCCGCTAATCTTGCTTCCGTTTCCCGCTCTTCCTTGCTCGGCTTCGGTGGTATGTTCGATACGGTCGAGAATTGTGAATACGTGTGGAATAGTGTCTCGGTCTGGGATTCGAGGCTTCGTGCTTGTTGTCGTAGTTGGGCCCAGCCCTGGTTTCCTGTTGTCGCCGCCATGGCCGTGCTCCAGGCTTGGTGAAGGACGTGTGGTATGAGGAGGCCACTTCTCCCGTGTGTGGTCGTCTGCCGGGCCGAGTCAAAGCTGCGACTCGTCCTTTGAGGAGGCTTGCGTGATGTCAATATCGGCGTATCCGGAAGACTGGAGTATTGAAGCAACGTCAGTGTCGATGCATTAGCTCACGTAGAAAGCAGAAGAATCAAAACAAGTTGCGCAATGCGATTTATTAGAATCTCTTGCACAATTCAAGTGCAACCTTCAGCTGTACGTACGATTCGGCGTAAGGAGTTAAAGGCAACGTAGATTGGCCCTGCACCGTGCATTCCGAAGTCACGTACCCCTGCAGCAAGTGGAGTCTGTGCCCAGCCCCCGTTTCGGGATCCACCCCGCTTTGAAGCATTGACCATCCCCATCCCGGTCACTGATTGCAGTTATCGAGTGTAGCTCTGAAACAGCGACGCCCGCATCTCATCCACGTGACCGAAATTTTCAGCCCACAACCCTTAGCGAGGAAATCAATTCTCTGGACCATCCACTCCAAAATTCTAGGCGATTTTTCAACGACAACCTCACGCACGACACCCATCCACCCGGAAAGCCAACTTCTTCGCGCCACAATCATTCAAGATGGTAAGTCGATCTCGAATCGCTGCGAGAACTCTGCCGCATCATTACGATCATCTTCCGCAACACGTCGCTAATTCGTGATGCCATCACCTCCAGTCGTCCGCTAAGGTTAAGACCGGCCAGCTCTGGAACAAGAACAAGGAGGACTTGACCAAGATCCTCGGAGAGCTCAAGACCGAGCTGGGCCAGCTCCGCATCCAGAAGATCGCTTCTTCCAGCACCAAGCTGAACAAGATGTACGTTTTCTGCGATTTCTCGAATTATCTGCCGAAGACGATCGAACACAGAGAAACCCGATCCATGCCAGGCGATCTGTAGGGAAAATAGACTGACCTGTTTCTTCTCGATAGCCACGACCTCCGAAAGTCAATTGCCCGTGTCCTCACCGTCGTCAACCTTAAGCAGCGATCCCAGCTCCGCCTCTTCTACAAGAACAAGAAGTACCTTCCCCTCGACCTCCGACCAAAGCAGACTCGTGCCATCCGCCGACGTCTGTCACCCGAGGACAAGGCAAAGACACTGGAGAAGACGAAGAAGCGAACCACACATTTCCCTCAACGAAAATACGCTGTCAAGGTAGGCTGAACCTGTGCCCAACCCACCCCTTAGTGAAGTCCAATGCAAGTCACGATGGGCTACGAAACGAGGAGCTGACAGTATATCCCAACAGGCGGAATAAACTGTCTTTTCGCGGAACGGGAGAAAGCGGATACGGTTGTAGAGGGCGCGGTCATTCCAAAAATAAGGAATCTTGATATCTTGCATGGCATCACACGGCTTTTCCGGTTCATAGGTGTTATGAGGTTACCTTTGCAGCCAGTGTCGCTGCCAAATGCAAAAAGAATTGCCCTCGGGCACTGAATGACAAACACTGTTTCTACTGCTCCTCGTGCTGTATTCAAGTTGGACAAGGGAACAGGACTATGCGCAAAAGAAGCGCAACGAGTGGCTCGTCTTCTACCGAACCGACTAGCTCCACCGATGACATTTCAGCACCGACTAGGTCAACGTCGATATGAGGAAGACTGTCGGTAGTCACGATTTCCGAGATGTGACCCTGCCAAGCAACCCTCCCGACCTAAATTGATATCTATACATCTTGTCAACAGAGACTCAAAACGCCCATTAATCGATAGAGCCTATAATCACGGCAAACGGATGAGTTTCTGGCCTTTGGCAGGGTTAACACTCTCGACGGTAGCGCTCACAATACTGACAATCTCTCTACGAGGGACTCTGCTTTTCTTCGCCTTCACGTCAAGATCACGCCTCTTCCGTCATGACCCCATTCTGTCCACAAGGGATGTTTTTAAACCCCCGCCCGCGCCTGCTCCGGGTCCCATTGGATTGCTTCGTTCCACTCCTATAGATACTTGGTACCTACCATAGGTAGACACGGAGGTTCAGAGGAGACAGACATCTTCCCCGACAGGTAGGATCAGCTGGAACCCGAACCGGGGAAAGTCGACGAGGTAGACTAAATGAGACTTTTTCGGATTCGTGGTTTGTCATACCTAAAAAAAAATATAGACTACCCCCCCCCCCCCCCATTAAAAGATAATAATTGCGCTTCTTGATCTTAAGGTGTTCTTTATATTTTCCCCCCAGCCAAAAATTCTAAGAAGCTGAAACCACCGGTCTTTCGTCCTGTAAGAGTAAGTAACTACTTACAGAGGACAGCCCCAGATTACCTCGACCTCATATGAGCGCTACGGGCGTACTATGTATGTACAGGATATTAGAGTCGCCCTTACCAATAATCAATCAGTGGGAAGAAGCTGAGCGAGCTTTAACTCGAAGCCTTAAGAGTAGTCTCCGTTCCTTGACAACCCGATGGGCGCGTGTGAGTTAAGTCAGTCCCGGAGGATGGTAGAAGCATAGGGGACAAGCCAAAACATGATAGTAAAAATCGTGTAGAACGGCACTCGATTCTAGCATGGTAACTTTCCCCCCGATCTTTGTCTTCTTTGAATCTTGATCTCATTATTATTATGAACCTTGAAGACGTCAAGGTGTAATTCATCGAGCTTGTCCGAAAACGCGGCAGCGGGAGGTATGCTGCCAATATACGTATGTATGTAGTCATACACACATACTCCTTTCCTACCTCCACTATCTGTCTCTGTGGGTAGGTTCCTGTCCTAGTTGAAACACGTCATCAAGGAGCCCTTCCAACACCCCGCCAGCCTCCAGGGCTGTGAGCGTAATCAATCCGCCCGCACTATAACTACATTTAAACGCCGGAAATGCCTTCAAACCCTCTTCGTAACGCCTCGCCATACTTTTCTTCCCGCCATACTTTTCTTCCCGCCAAACCTCGCTCGTTCCATACTCCTTAGTGATTCGTTCAGTCAGTATGCTCGTGGCCATCGTGCTGCATGCTCAAAAATTGAAGTGCTGGTCGAATTCCATACGCGTCTCCGAGGAAGCCGACACGGTGTCCGGAGACATGGTGGATTGTACTTGCTGTGACTTCGCTCTCTGCTTGTGCTTTCGATCCAGTCTGTGGCACTGCTGGTGTCTGCGAAGTTGATCTGGTCTGATGAATTTACTATCACAGCCGGGATGGCTGCATTTAAATTTGTATTCGGGAGAGTGCGTCTTTTTGTGCTTCGAGAGATTCGACGATTCACAGAAGGTCTTCCCACATTCGTCACAGATCAGAGGTTTCTCGCCCGTGTGGGTGCGTTTGTGCATAGCTACGGCGGGTCAGAGAAATGAGTTGACTCAAGCCGAACGGATAGTGACTTACTCAGAGCACTCTTCTGCTTGAAAGATTTGGTGCACCCTGCCACATCACAACGATATGGCGTTTCACCCGTATGCGTCCGAAGATGCTGGTCCAAGGCTTGCTGTGCCGAGAAACGGCTGTTACATTCTGTGCACTTGAAGGGTTTAACTGCGTACAAGGTCAGTGAATCCAACATAACATGGACCCTGAGACTTTTGAAATTGCATTGCTTACAAAGCGTGTGCGTTGAAATATGCCGCCGTAGTTTATTCCGAGATGCAAATACTTGATCTTCTCGACGGGAGCAACCCTCCCAGAGACATCTATACCCAGCCTTATCCCCACCTTTACCAGACATCTTTGCAATGTGATCATCGCACAAGTGATCCTGCAGCAGTTTAGGGTTACTGAAGACTTGACCACAGACACGTTGTTCACCTGCGTCACCCTGCGGCCATTTCCACTGACAAACGTTCTGACTTGGTGTTTTCGACTCTTCCATGGAGCTCTCCACAGCAGGGTATGCTGGCTGGTCTTTTGGAATGCATGGCATAGTTGATTCGTATATTGGAAATTGCATCTGAGCATCTTGAAAATGACCTGCTGAGGCGAAGTCGGGACAACCATAGTGGGGAAAGGTTGGATGTTCCTGTACATTGACAACGCCAGGTGCACGTAAGTCTCTCAAAGTGATGGCTACGTCGTGCTCTGTGTTGGTGTGATTGCATGGGTGGTTATAAGGGTCGTCGTGGGAATGAGGCGATACGTGCTGCCATTCGGGAGGCAAGGTCCAGGCGGCCGATGGCAGATTCTCGAGACATTGCGTATTATCGCATGGCGTTCCGTTCTCGGAACAGGCCTCATCTTGACAAAACTCGGCTGCTGAATAGCACGGACTTGAGCATGAATATCGACAGCAATCGGCAGAGTTGCAGTCGTCTGGTGGCTGACAGGTTGAGATAGTGTGCAAAGCCTGCGAGGTACCGAAGGGAGTGGCCAGGTGGGCATCATGGCTTGCCATTTGGTTGAGTGGTTTAGAGTCGAAACTGAAGTCATAATGTGGACTAGCAGGAAAGGTGCCTTGACAGGACTGGTTGTACGGCTGCTGGAAGGGATCGGAGAATGAATAGGGGAGAGGGACGGAAGAAGCAGGCATGCGTGAACGTGTAGGCATAAGCGGCGCCATGTCTCCTCGGGGAAAGCCATTGGCGTCATAAACCCCGGAGCACCTTTCGACACAAGAGTCATCGTGGGAGGTGTGAAAGGTGCTTGATGGATTAGGCTCCCAATCGTCGAGATTTGTTGGCGGATGATAGGGAAAGACGGACTCGAACTCTTGGCTCACAGGGGCGGTGACACTGGAAAACCTGTCGAGAGCAGATGAATGTGTCAGCTCGGGGAGGGAGAAAGCGGGATCGTTTGGATCGATGGAATCGTCCATCTTTCCTCGAAGGCAAATGCCAATATCATGACCCGGCAGGGCGGCTTGACGTGACCAAGGCTCGGTCAAAAAATGACGGCAGCCCTGGTGGTTGGGAGCTCGGCGGCCTGAAATGGCTAACAGTAGAGTTCCCGCGAAGTCGGAATTCAACCTGGATGATTCGCGTAGAGAAGCCGTAAAGATTATACGCCAGGTACGTTTGGCGATTAAAGAATAAAAATAAACGATAAGAAAAAAAAAATGAGCACAATTGAGGTTGGTGGATGATTGTGTGCGAAATTGGAGAGGATAGCTCAGGTTTCGCGAGGACCTTGATGGCCAACAGCCAGTAGGTAGTTCTTTCTTTCTTACCTAGCTTATTCTGTGAGTACCTACCAACTGAACTTTGTTATTAATATCCATTGAATGTTGTGAACCTCAGTGCGGCGTTTAGCGTCATCGCTATATGTACAATGAGATAGATATGTATATAGCATGTATCTACACGCATTTTCAATACCTCTCTCTATAAGAGCCATTCATCATCTACTTCTCGCTGCATGGGCTGCATAGATAAATTTATATTCCTGCTATTTCCAAAGCCGAGCCACTGGCTTCTGGCCCAGGGTGAAGCATTACTTGTCCATGTTAAAGTATCAACCCAAGATGTATATAATAGGTATATTTACATACCTAACTACCTAGGCAGGTACTTAAAGGTAGGTAATCAATGCCAGATGCTACCTAGGTAGGTACATGTAAACACCACCTGGGCGGGAACAAGCTAGAAACATTAAGGTGGCACCGTGTAATACGGAAGGCGTTGAGGTAAAAGTGGCCACAAGGGTTCTCCTCGAGATGTGAGCTTCAGGGCAGTGTACTCCGTGCCCAGGTGTACCCCGCTCTGACCTGGAGGAACAAGAGCATCCATGGATCATCTCATTTTCGGTCTTGATCCTTATTGGTTTTGCCAAGCTAAAACCAGCTGCTGGCAGGCAACCGAAACCCGCACCCGCACATGGCATCAGGCATACTTTATATCACCACGAGGAATTACATAACCTGGACTACCTACATATAGCTGGGCGCCTACCCTTTTGTTACCTACCTAGATCTATACATACCTAGGTACTTATATAAGCACCTAGGTAAATAAGTATGTGGTTTGTTGTGGTTTGTTGTTTGCTATATTGAGTACCTGGGTAGGTCTTAATGATTCCTATATACCTAGAGTCACATATTCTATTAGGTACTTACCAATACCTACATAGGTACCTATTTCAAGTGTGTAGTTTAGGTAAGTTAGAGTACTTGTAGGTGTTAAATAGAATCAAACGGGAAACGGTAAATTGTCCGTCTGGACGGTCCATTTACGGAATACCCCCTCCGCAGACCGAAGCTACGGCATCGCACCGCAATTATCACCTCCAGCGTCGGCCTCACAGCCCGCTACAGTATCTCTTGGCCCCTGTCACACCATGCAGCTTGTCTCAACGTCTGTCATCCATACAATTGAATTACATTCACCCTATATAGCAAGACTTGGAAGTCATCGTTGTATCCAACCGATTCTGATAACGCGGTTTTTTCCCGAATAATAAACTTCAAATTACTGTTCACTTGTCTACCTCAATAATCGGTTCGTGCTTGACTTCTCTCTCTAAGTACAACCGCGCGCCTCGTTCCGGCTTCATCGAATACCTGGACAAGTCAGTGAACGGAGAGAGGAAGAGGGAGGAGTTGTTTGCGCGCTGACGTCGGAGCACGTCTCTCTCGCTCGGACAAACAGCTCCAAACGGTCTACTCGGAACTCGGGCCACACACACAATATCACATACCTCGAGGTACCCTACCTACCTATACTATACTGTAGGTAGTCTGACTACCCAAGGGTCCAACCATGGGAAACATCTGCGGCAAATCAGATCCCGAACCCTTCTCCCAACCGGGACGGGTCTTGGGATCGGCACCGCCACAGCCACAACGTGCATCCGTACCAGCCAGAGCCAAAGTCGGAGGACCACCCCGGACCCTCGGAGGCGGAGAACCGGCGGCAGCAGCATCATCATCATCACAGACCTCGGACGAGGCACGCAAGCGAGCAGCAGAAGCAGCCGAGGTAAGAACAATGACTAAGCATTCAAATATACATCATCTACCTACATGAAACTACCTGTTATCATTTATCCCGCCTTCCCTCACCCTGGTTGTTTGAACCCGGGTTTGGTATATATATATATATATATATATATATATATATACAGATCTCTCTCTCTCCATGACATACATACATCATGATCTCTCTATATCTAACGACATCCCCTTTCTCACCTCAACAGGCACGGGCTCAAGCGGCATCCTCGTCTAAGGGCAAGCTGGGGTCGCAGCTAGCCGCGCAGAAGAAGCAGACCCGCAACGACACGCTCAAGGAGATCAGCGAGAACGAGAGAAGGCAGCGGGACGCGGACGAGGCCGCGCAGGCGAGGACTCATCATTGAGTGAGTGGCAAAGGAGAAAGAAAGAAAGAGAGAGAGAGAGAGAGAGAGAGAGAGAGAGAGAGAGAGAGAGAGAGAGAGAGAGAGAGAGAGAGAGAGAGAGAGAGAGAGAGAGAGAGAGAGAGAGAGAGAGAGAGAGAGAGAGAGAGAGAGAGAGAGAGGATAGAGACGTGCGATGAGAAAGCGGCAACTTAGAAGATGTTCTTCAATCTAAGGACCTATCGGTCAACTTGAATTTCATATTGCATCATATCTTGGATAGCATGGCTGAGACATGTCTGAAAAAATAGTGGTTCCCGAATAGTGATGAGGGGAAATCCGACTGCTTCTTCTCTCATGTTATATCTGTTCTTATCACAGCCAAGTAAGCAACACTGTCGAGAAGCCCAGGGTGGGTTGTCGACGAAAAACCAGAGCCATCCTTTCCGTTCCGGACCTTTCCATTCATCCCAACTCTCTTTTATACAATGAACTCTCACAAACGGTAGCGAATGGCCTATCTCTCAAAAACTATTTGTTTGTGTATCATCTGCAATTTGCCCTCCCTGGTAGATAGTTGATGGACCATCCGATCTCCCTCCCCTCCTCTTGCTGAATACTCTTCCCGAAGAACCTGGTGTATCTTGCAAATGTCCACTCTTTCGGTGAACTACGATGGATTGCTCAGATCTAACCGAGGGAAATGGTCGGCATGAGCGGATGATGCACGTCGTCTACATAGCCAAAGTCGTGGTGTTTGTTGTCGCTTAGGATGATATGGGTAGTTCATCCATCTACCTACCACCTATCCTCGACATATTGTCACGAACCTGTTATCACATCACAACACTCCGATTATGAGTTGTTCATCGCCATATGACGTTCCGCCCGACTGATGTGGAAGCAAGAAAGTCATCCAGTCACGTGCTTGAAGAACTGTCTGGTACTGTTTATCTACCCTCCATGCAAATCTCTCAATGTCGACGACCTGAACTCGTCCAGCGTACCAAGCGTTTGCAAGAGTTCCCCCTCCCCAAGTCTACAAATAACTTATCTACAATGCATAAAACGAGAGAGAGCAAGTAGTAGTCAGATGTATCACCTCACGGGTAAATGGTATAAGTTTCACACCCCGAATAGCTTGCAGCCTTTCTCTCGATTCCAGAAGCATCGACGGTCCTCACCTTGCGAGAGAAAACGAGAACCAGACGAACAGACGCAGCCTGGTGAGTATTGGTAGGATCGAGGGCATAATTACAACAAACAGCAAACAGCAAACAAAACCACGTGGGATTTGGCGTATACCCCTTGAGGTACCTACCTATCTATACGGGGATGGCTAGACTATCATCTCAGCGGGTCAAGTGATCTTTATTTATCAATCCACTCTGTAGAGGCGGACGGCAGGTTTTGCTTTCCACACTTGTTATAGCAAGAGTTCGACCCTGACTGAGAAAGGGACCGCCGGCACAAACCATTTCTGTCACTAATTTCATACTAGAACAAGGACGACAAGAACTGTTGAGGAGACCATTTCGTAAGACTACCTAGATACGCCAGTAAGCACAAGCTCTATGAAGCCATGGCACAGTCCTGAAATTCGCAATTACTCAGGGAAAATCAGGTTACGTACTCGAATCACAAGAACAAATCAATTCTAATATCCGAATCAATGTTCCACAATATTTTATGTAACTGTATACCTTCCTCCAATGGGCGCTCTGCTATCAGCATCCGCAGCGGCCATTGTACCCTCTCTCAGCAGACGTTGCAATTCAGTCATGGCGCTTCCCACCTGGATCTCGGTGTCCCCCTCCACTAGAATATATAGCTTTGGCTCACCACCCGATGGCACCTCCTTTCCCTGCGGGTAAAAGTTACCCTTGGTAGTGATCGACGTTCCCGTAGCTTCAAGAATCTTGGCGACATTGGTCCGATTAGTGACAGCCCATCTGGCTTTCTGAGGGAAGTCGTTGATCTCAAGCGTCGCATGGAAGGCACCAGCATCCGGTCCCTTGTTATCGATTGGTTGACCTGGACGCAGTTGACCGGCGCGGCCAAGTCGAGCATTGATAGCACTAATGGCCGATGACACTTTGTCCAATGGATTGTTAGTGTTCGCCGTGGGAGCAGGGTCTTCCCTTTTGTGGATGGTAAACTTGAGATCAAGTTCGACCTTGGGAGCCGCATCTCGGGAGACGATACCGGAAGCCGCGGTCTGGATAGCAGCAGACGCCTTGTCAGGCTTCTTTTCCTCGCCGTCCTTCTCTTCTTTCTTCTGTTCCTTATCCTCCCCTTCGGTCCCATGTATCACACGCTCCCGATCGCGAGCCTGCTCACGCTCCTGATCAAGACGCTCCAAGCCTTTGCCCCCAAAGCCTGATTGGTCTTTGGCTTTACCCGATTTGACCTTCTCTCGGAAAGCCTTGCGCATGTCTTCCAACTGTTGCGGCACTGGTTGTCCACTCTGCTGGAGAGCCTTTGCGATGCCAGGGGCGCAATTCTCCTGATCCCCTGTGATGAAGGTGACCGCGGTGCCCTTATTTCCAGCACGCCCAGTGCGGCCGGCACGATGCACGTAATCCTCAAGATGATTTGGTGCATCGTAGTTGACTACAAGCTTCAGTTGCTTGACATCCAAACCTCGAGCAGCAACGGACGTTGCGATCAGGATTGGCACGACTCCAGCCTTGAAGTCTTCGATCGTGGAATCTCTGTCAATCTGGTCTTTCCCACCATGGATTGACATACAGGGGTACCCCTTTCGCATTAACTCCTTTAGAAGATCGTCCGCTTTCTCCTGGCGTTCCACGAAGACCAGCGTTCGAGCATCTTCATCCTTATCGTAGAGGTCGCCAAGAAGCTCGAGTAGCCGGATGAATTTAAGATTCTCCTCACGGATCTCGACGATCTGTGTAATTTCTGGGGCAACAACGCTTCGACCTCCCACCGATATTTCAACCGGGGTATTCAATACCTTTTTCGTCAGAGCGTCCATGATCTTAGGCATTGTGGCAGAAAATAAAATAGTCTGCCGATCCGGGCGCATATTGGCAAAAATCTTCATGACCTGGGGCTCGAAACCCATGTCGAACATCCTATCTGCTTCATCAAGAACGACATAACTCACTCTTTTCAAGTTCGTTACCCGGCCCTGGTTGGCAGCCAGTAAGTCGATCATGCGTCCTGGGGTACAAACGACGATCTCGGCGCCCCTTTTCAGTTCAGCTATATGCTCCTTGATGGGGGCCCCGCCATAGGCACACACCGCTCGGAGATTCATTGACTTCAAGAAGGGCTTGCATTCACGGTGAATCTGAGTAGCCAGCTCCCGTGTGGGACTCATGATCAACCCGATAGGTCCATCGTTCTCCCTGAGTGGTGATTGATCCATGATGTGTCTGAACATGGGCAGTAGGAATGCTAGGGTCTTCCCAGAGCCAGTCTTAGCAACACCAACGACATCTCTACCCGACATAATTGCCGGGAAAGCTTGCATCTGAATGGGAGTAGGCTTGCTAAAACCCAGAGTATCGATTATGTCGAGTGTCTTTCGGGACAAGGCACATTGTGACCACTTCTGCACGGGCTTCGGCACATCTTTCCCGGATACTTTGATACCGTCCAGTTCGATGCGCAAATCTGCCAGTTCGGCCTCCGTCATCTCAGACAGCTCTGCAGGCTCAACCCAGAAATTCTTCCGAATAGGTTCAAGATCAAGCTTTGTGTAGTCAATTGTGGGAATGTCTTTCTTTTTGCGAGCTTTTGAAAGAGCTTGGAACGCGTCAGGCTCGGCTTTCTTTTTACTGTAGTCATATTCGTCGTCACTGAAATATGCTTCAGGCTCCTGAGACTTCTTCTTGTCAGCCGGCTTAGGCTTGGAGGGCTTGTCTGCGATTGGCTTGGTTTCGAGATCGTCCATAAAGGCATCTAAAGGGTCCACGTCGTCCTCGTCAACTTCCATGGGCTCGACTGGCTGTTGATCGCTAGTACCATTTGGCTGGCCCTGCGATTCCTCCTTGACCTCATCGATCTGCATTTCCGTGTCCTGCTGAGCATTGTCCTGCGCATTCTCTTGTGCGTGCTCTTGCGCGATACGCTCTTCTCGCCTTTCTTGGGCCGCTCGAGCAGCAGCTGCTTCTTCCTCTTCATTTTCGACAAAATTAACGGCGTCGTCTTCATCCTGATTTTCGTAAGGAGTATCGTCAACGTCAGTGAGGGGAAGAGACGGCAGCTTAGCAAGTTTTCTGGCTGATGTTTCTTTATCGTCGAGCATCAATTTCCGTTTCTGGGTGACCTTATCAGTGGCGGTCTTGGCTTGCTTGAGGAAACCAAAGCTCATGGTCTTAGATCTGGGGTTCTCGGGAGCAGTAGATGCTGTAGCCAGGTTAGTAATGGTAGCTTGAGCATGAACAATCCACAAACGCTCTAAGGGCCATGCAGATCGAATGGAAGAGATACGAGAATGAACGAAGTACACACCATCTGAAGTCGTGTCTCGCAGAGATGGAGCTTGGGGAGCCACGGCTGAGGACTGCAACCTAGGGGGTGGTGATGATCCCCGGGCGGCGATCAAAGGCGGTGCCGCAGGGGACGCGGCGGCCGTAGGTGTTACATTGGATGAACTTCCATTAGCCTTTTCGTCCATCTCAGCAAGAAGCTTTCTGGTGGCACCTGGAGTCCCCTCTTTTGCTTTTTGTGCTTCTTTCTCCTCACGCTTCCTTTTCCAAGCCGCTAGCTTGGCAAGGCGTTCGGCCTTACCATCGGCCTCGGACTGGGTGGCTGTTGGTTTTTTATTCACGTTTGACTGAGCAATCATGTTAAACGCAGGTGGGGTCTGTACGGCAGGACGGCTACGTACTTCAGATTCCTTCACCTTGGATGCATCACTGGGTGTGGTACCACGCTCGCTATTCTCGCCTGCCCTGCTGCGTGGGCGGGAGTCGTTGGTTACATGGCGTCGCCCATGACCCCGGTCGCGGTCGCGGTCGCGGTCACGATCACGGTCGCGATCGCGGGTATCGTCCCGCCTGGATCTATAGTCCCCATCTCCATGGCGGTCACGGCTCCTTCGTCGATGATAATCTGGTGATCGCTCGCGGCTTCTTCGTCTGCGATGGTCGGGTGAACGCTCACGGCTTCTGCGTCGTCTATCAGGTGAACGATCACGATCACGATCACGGTCACGGTCACGGCGGTCCCTTCCTCTCCGGTAGTAAGTATCTCGACGGTCCATCTTGAACAGTTAGAGAGCTATACCTGTAGAAGTGCCTAATGAAAAGAGGAGTGGATGGTTGGGGCACACTATGTAGGGACTTGGGTAGGGTTTGAAATGAAGATTTGGAAAGAATTGAAATCCACGACTTTCAGCGGCTGGCAGTTGTGACGCAGTGATGGATTTGATATGTAGGTATCGGGGTGTGGCTGGTGCGTGGCTCGAGTAGCTAGTACTTATCCGGTACTTGAAGTACTTATGTACGAAGTACTGCCCGAGCTCCAATTCAATTCATGGAAGGGAGGTGGGAGGCTGGAGCTCGTTGAAAGCTTGGCGCTTGGAGCTCAACTGGAGCTCGCACCTGGCAGCCTGGGTCAGGAACGTTTCTGGTGTCGCGTGTAAAATAAACATGGGGCTGAGCAACCAGACCTGCCAGACCTGAGTGTCTCACAATTTGCCCGGCCAAATTTCCTTGTCTTTCTTGCATCAATCGCAACAACTTGAAATCCCACCTACCATTCGACATCACCAACGACCTGCACAATGCTGTTCCCAATTGGGCGCTTCGCGGCCACGACGCGCAACATTACAACCGCTGTTGCTACGTCATCTCGCAAAATCGTGGTCTCGAGGTTGGCCTCTCCTATCCGAGGCCGGCCAGCTGTTGGCCCCAAATTTGGCTTCGTTTTCGCCAGAGCCTACGCCCAACGTGCCACCAAGGGCAATGCCACCAAGGGCAAGGCCACGGCGAAGCCCAAGTCCAAGCCCAAGTCCAAGTCGACACCCCAGCTCAAGGCGACCAAGAAGACCAAGTCCGAAGCCACACCCGTAATCCCAGAACGACTTCAAAAAGGCCACCTCAAATCGACCGCCCTGTATACCTCAGAACCTAGTTCCGGTCCAACTACAGCCTGGACTCTATATGTGCAAGAGCATAACAAGAGTTCTGGCGTTGGCCCCGGAGAAGGCCTCGCTTCTCATATGAAGACATTAGGCGAAGAATTCAAAAACCTCTCCACTTCTCAGGCAGAGGTTAGTGATACAGGATGAGTGTCTTTCAGACTTCCTCAAGCTAATGTTTGACAGCGTCTCGAGTCAAACGCACAGCAAAACAAGATAGCTCATGCCGGTGCATACAAGGCTTGGGTTGAGAGTTTCAGCGTGGGTGAGATTTTGCAGGCCAACAAGGCCCGCAAGCAGTTGAAGAAGAAGTACAACTACCCTCGGGCAAGGGGACGGCCCAGCCTCATCCGTGATGACCGTCAACCCAAGAAGCCGGCCACTCCTTATGCCCTCTATACCAAAGCCAGGTGGGCTTCCGGCGAGCACACAGGCCCGGTCGCAGAGGTCACCAGGGCCATTGCGAAGACATGGAATACTCTGTCCCAGTCAGAGAAACAGGTAAGCCAAATGGGTCCATACCTTGCACCTCATAACCCGTCTAACCATATCATCAGCCTTACGCGGATCTCGCCAAAGCCGAGGTGGAGCATTACCATAAGCAATTGGAGTCTCTCCAACCCGGCACACACAAGACAAGATGATCGATCCTTTGAAAACCATGATCTTAGCAGCCGAGAAAGTGGGAGGGAGTGTGGACATAATTCGTAACCTGCCGGAAAGGTCAGGAGCACTGTGTAAATTACTGTGCCTTACTCTGGTAATTTCCTTTCTGTTTTTGTGAACCAGCTGCCTACCTTTCTAGTGTTTCCTGTGGATGGTCATGAGGACAAGATTTTGAAGCCTCTTGTGTTGTACAGTAAAGGATTCCGGCATACAGTTGTATCAGTTGTATATCCCGTTCAGCAGATATATCCCTCGATAGGCGCATACCTTATTGAGATCATTGATATTGTATTTGTGGCGATAGTCAGAATCGCTTGTAGGCCATTGGAGTAGCAAACCATAGAACTGAGATTTTCATGTCTCCCACAACCAAACCTGTATAACCCATTGCCAAATTCGCCCCAGAGACACTCCCGATGGAGCTATTTCCTAAGGCGATTGACGTTGTCCTCAATTGTATATCCAGGAAACAGTTCAGTGTTCGTCCCTAATCGCCATGGTGATGACCACCTGTCCACCACCATCAACCCATGAGCTCCTGGTGAACAGGATCTCGCGCTGGCTTGCCAGCCAGAGTAAGCTCCAGACGTGTGGTACGACGACACCCCAGCCATACACTCGAATCCATTGAAAATTGGGTTCCCTCCGGCACGAAATCCCCCAGCCTGCTAGCCCAACCCCAATCCAATTAGCTAGAAAAGCCCAGGTATCTCTCTTGAGCTGGTCGGTCCAGGAGGAACATTCCAGCACCCAATAGCCTCGTTCGAGTGGATCGAGGTCTCGGGACTGTTCGAGAGGTTGATATCTTTTCTCGACTTGAACGTCTCGGGCCAGTTTCTCTAAGCTCGGTGTTATCAGATGGTGTGTTTCCAGGTGCGTGATCGAGGCTGAAGGCGCTGGTGCGGATAACTCTAGACTGTCGTAGGTATAGCCATGCACGGGAAGGAACTCTACAATCAGCTGCTTCTGGCTCCTCAACGAAGGCCCGGAATCGCTTGAAGATCTGAGGAGTGCGCGCGTGCTCTTCTCTAGGACCATTTCCTTGGTGATCCTTGTAGGAATGGGCTCCGAGCCGGCTCTATTAGAGACACGAGCCCTGGCTGGAGACATGATCGCTGTCTCTTCAACCACTGACATCTCTCCAATGATTGCTGTCTCTTCGATGATCTCGTCATCTTGGCTTTCACCACTAGGCGAGGTATGTTGTAGAGCTGGACTGATCCGCCGAGGCTCACTGGTGAACGATGCACCTATGACTTCCTGGGCTACTGGAGTACAAGGAATACTAGAAGATGATCGCTCTAGACGGCTTTCGTAGCGGTGAGAACTGTGTGTAGTTCGCTGTGTCGATGGAGTGTTCCGGATAATCACAGGACCACTGGCGGGAGAACTGCGGATGACAGACGGAGAACGGTCGAAATGCTGAAGATAGTGTTCGAATACCCTGGTAGGCGAGGAAAACGCGAACGTGGAAACGTGATTTTGAGGAAGCGAGTCTTCCACGACACTTGGCGGATACTGATAGGACGAGGATGTCGACTGGGACGACAAAGCTTGGGTGGTGGCTTGGGCGACATCTTGAGCGACATCTTGAGCGACATCTTGAGCGACGTCTCGGTGACTTCGTCGCCGGAGAAAAGGAGACTCCGCATTATCGATCACACTGCTGAACGAAACTGCTGGAGATCTTAAGGAGCCGACACTCAGTTGAGAGCTTTTGTGTTCAACCTGTCGCTGGTTTTCTGCTGGGGATTCTCCATCCGAGTTGATACCAATGCATGTTTTTCGTACCGGATCAAAATCGACATAGGCGGATGCAAGAGATCTGTATCTTGCATCGTCAACATTGCGACTTGGTGCTTCTATGTGGACTAGAATTTCCACATTCCGTCCCAGCCCTGCCATCTGTGCAGAGCATGATTGAAAGAGGTTATCACTGTATATAAAAGGGCAGGGTCGCCAGCGTGCAGCGTGCCGATGAGGAAATTCGTATAAGTGGTGGTCAAGGTGTGGACTAGGCTGCTAGGAAAGCTTGATCTCTTGCAGTGGTGAGCTTTTGAATGATGCAAAACATCCATTCAAGACGGAGGATAACATCCTAGGCACCTAGGTAGGTAGCAAAAGAAGAAGTTCCGTTTGACAAACAAGCCTTGGTTGTTTTGCTAGTCACGCACGATTTCAATGAATAGGATGATAGATTCTCCTGGTCACCTGAAGCACTTGTTTATGTTACCTCGTTGGGAGAATTCAAGGCCCAATGCCCGCCACAAAAGCACGTGATACATAAATGCCAGATTCTACAGTAAGGCGTATAGATCCATCTTATCATAGGGGGCCATTCATGAACGTGTCCCAAGTTATATCGCAGTATTTCAAGCAATAGTATCTTGAAGAGATGGGATCGATGCCCAGCATGCCTGATACCCGTTGCTTTCAGATCAGGTTTGGACAGGGGTTTAGCAGTTAACGCTGCTTCGAGGTACAATGGATTGATCACGCCAGGCCGGAGTTTCTCAAAGCTTGGGACATTTTCATCGACTTATTCCGTAGGCAGCCCAAAAATTTCCGTGTAGAAAATCGCATTGAATATCAACATTAGGTAGGTAATAACAAGATAGGGGCATTGCCAAGTTTCTACTAAGGATATATATCTTGTACCTTGGGTACTTTGTAGCGGTACTAAGTACTATGTAGGAGAAGCGGAAAAGGGGAAACACACGTGATGAGACCACTCTCAGACCCGCTCAGCCGCTAAGATTGCGGTAGGCTGGTAGGTTAAGCAAGTTCCCAGGCACCCAGGCCTCACCAGCACAGCATCCTAGCATCCCTCACCTGAAGCGACTAGAAAGCTGGAAAGACGTCGCGCTGTCACTGTGTGTGCATGTGTGGGCGTATGGCCAGTCTTGTCTGTCTTTCGGTTTTTACCTCTCGATCAATCATAGGGAGCCTACCTACCTAGGTACCGTAGGGTCTGCCTTACCTGATATCACGTACCCGACACACCAATAGTCCAATCATCGGACTCGGCCTCTGCCCTCGAACCAGAATACCCCCTTTGTCTTTTCCTCACTCTTGCATCTCGGGCAGCGCCCCCTCTCTCCCCTAAATCAATTCCGCCCCTCCTGCGTGACAGCTAGCGGACGAGCCACAACCGCTTCCTTCACGGCTCCGCTATTAGGGGGGTTTACTGCATGCATGTGGTTACAAGTTACCAGTTACGACCCATCACCCATCACCCATCTTTACAGAGACCAAGCAGCAGGACCAAGGACCAAGGACCAAGGACCAAAGACCAAAGACCAAAGACCAAGGACCAAGGACCAAGGTAAGGAGCAAGCAAGCATCCATCCATCTCCCCTCTACGCCAGCACGCCTGATAAGCCAGCGCCCGTACGGAGTACCAGTCTCAAGAAACCCATTACTGGGTTGCATAGCTTATGCCGTGTTATCTCGATCTTTCTCTTCTCCTTTACTTCTTATCACTACCACCTACTGCGACTCGTGCACCGCTAATCAGCATATTGAATACCCGCTAACCCATTCGTCTGTCTACGCATAGCCTGCTGAGCACCAGCATGCCTCATGGTTGAGCACTGCACCGCCAGAACCAGGTCCAGATCCAGAACCGTACAGCGACAACACCGCCTGAGCCCAGCCCTTTTTTACAACCAACCAACTCCACTGCAGCCTCTCAGCGCGAGCCCCCATCTCCGCTAATACTGTCCCGCTCGTCCAACGCTGCATCGTCCGAATCGTCACACTTCGACATCTACTGACTCTGCCTCTCTATTCGCACCCGACCCCGACAGAGCCGCTCGTTGCATCCCGTCTCTTTCGCAGCCCGACTCAACTTAGACCATCTCTGTCCCTGACACTCCGACCGTCCTACCCTACCCTATAGCTACTGTCGGCCTCTGTTGCGCGCGCTACTGCGAACTACCACAAGTTTCGCTGTTCAATTCCAATGTCTGACATTGGCCCACGCATCTGCTGCCCTGCATCGTCCACGTCCCTCGACCGATTGACCGATTAACTCACCTACCCTGTCGACAACGGACAAGATTCCTTCATCTCCGCCTTTGTGAGATAGACTGCCTCTTCGCCCATCATGATGGGCCCTGATTACGGAGGCGGTCTGGCTAGTGACCGAGTTCACGGCCATCCGGCCCCGGGTAGCGATGGCGGTTATCAGTTGGATCGCCAACGAACGAACATGACTCCCAGTCCATCCTACCAGAACGGGGGTTATGCGCCACCAAGTCGGGTTCCGGGCTCACCTGCTCTCAGCAACCGGAGCGACCCAAGACCGAGCGGTGAGCGGAATCGGTCCAGAGGAGCCAGCGGAAGATCAGCCAGTGGACCACAGAGAATATGCGCCAAGTGCGGTGAGCCTCTTCAGGGGCAATTTGTCCGCGCTTTAGACGCGACATTCCACCTGCACTGTTTTCGCTGCCGAGTACGTCTCCTTGCTTCCTGAAAAAAAAATTCAAGAGGAAAGAGTCCCAGGCGCTGACTTTGTTCCCAACAGGACTGTGGCGAGATTGTCGCCTCCAAGTTTTTTCCTGCCGACGATGAAGAAAATGGTGGCCAATATCCCCTGTGTGAGACTGATTACTTTCGACGCTTAGGTTTATTGTGTCATCAGTGTGGCGGCGCTCTCCGCGGCTCTTATATTACAGCACTTGATCGCAAGTATCATGTTGACCACTTCACATGCTCCTTGTGCTCTACTGTCTTTGGTGCTCAAGACAGCTACTACGAGCACGATGGCAACGTTTATTGCCATTATCACTATTCAACACAATTTGCACAGCGCTGCAACGGCTGCCAAACGGCAATACTGAAACAGTTTGTCGAGATCTTCCGTAATGGACAAAACCAACACTGGCATCCTGAATGTTACATGATTCACAAGTTTTGGAACGTCCGTCTTACACCTCCCCAGGAGCCAGAAAAGATTCGACCAGAACATGCCGATGCAGAAAGCCGGGATCTGGTGAGGCAAGAAGAAGAGAACATGGAAGAAAAAGTCTTCAAGATATGGAGTGTTTTGTCCACATTTGAGGAGTCTTCCGCAGCGTGCATTTCTGACATGCTACTTCAAGTCAGCAATGGGGCCTATGTTGAAGGCATCTTCGTCGCCAAGAAGTTCATCGTTCATGTAGAGATCCTTTTCAAGTCAGCAGATAGGCTCGATGAGACTATGAGGAGATCCGAAATGAAAGGTGCGCGAGATCCTTGAGAAGGTTTTTAGGTTCCATGTTACTGACAAATGTTATCTAGGGCTCTCATATGGGCGAGAAGCGAAGCTATTGTGCAAGAAAATTGTCTCCTTCTTTTCTCTATTGTCTAAAACACAGGACAGTAGTGTAAGGAAGCTCGGTGTAACCCAGGAATTGTTGTCCCTGGTAACCGGCCTTGCACACTACTTGAAGTTACTCATTCGAATCTGTCTTCAAGGATCTCTCAAAGTCGAAAGGGAGCACCATTCTCCTGAAGCGTTATATCAATTTCTGGAAGATCTAAGTGTGCTGGAATCATTGAAGAACGATGACGACACACTACAGATCACGCTCGGCATGTCAAGGCTCTCTGCTAATGACTCAGACCAGTGCACTCTTTGTCGAAAGCCAATCGAGGACGCTTGCGCTTTGCATGGAGACCGAAGATGGCATATAGCATGTGTCAATTGTTCCCAATGTGGCAAGGAGTTAGGGAAAGACTTGAGTGAAGCTCGTTTGCTGCGGGATATGAAGATATACTGCACAAATTGTGCGTCTCAATCTGGTGAAAGAGGCCAGGTACTCGAACGAATCACCAAGCTGCAGCAGTATATCTTCCTATTGAAAGTTGCTCTGGCACGTCTACTGGAAATCCTTCGAACCAGCGGCGCCCTACCCCAGGCTTCCGATGACTCCAGTCTTAATGGGCACGGGTCTGCGGACCAGAATAACGCCATTCTCAGATCAGATTCACAGTCCATCTCCAACACTGGTGAGCGCGAGCGCCACCAGAGAGAGTCGTCTTACGAGAGCACTCTCAATGATGTGCGCAGGCTTAGAAGCACGCGCCTCGACAAACACCTGTCCTCCAGTCTTAGGAAAGCTCGGACGTCAAGAATCATGGATGGCCCCGAAGGGCGAAGTGTTCGGCCAGGGTCAGCTGGCGCAGATAGTAGCGACCTTCGCGACAAAGCGATGCAAATTGAGGAGGATCGTGAGCAAGGTGCAGGTGGTACGACAGAGCAATACTTTGGTCATCAGGATGCTCTCACCCTTGATGATATACCTCGGATCGTTGCGGCTGAGCAAGCCCGCGAGCAACAACCCACAGCGTATAAGGCGGCAAGGCAGGAGCTTTTCAGGTCCCCAGCAACGGAACCCCCATATGGGGCTGGGGCGGGTGTCAGTCATCAAAGGAATCTATCTGGGGGCAGAGATCCTGGTCTTGGTATACCCGGGGAGATGGTCTCTCGGCGAGTTGGTGGTAGGAAATTCTTCTCGGAACTGTCTCACCTGGAATACTTCATCGTTCGGCATATTGCTGTTCTCAGTATGGCTCCTATGCTTGAGCCCGAATTCACCGTCGAGGACCTTCTTGGCCTTATTGAGGCAAGAAAACCGCCAACATTCTGGAACAAATTCGGGAAAGCTTTCGGCAAGAATGACACCCGGAAAGGCGCCAAGAAGAAGGGCATATTTGGTGTTCCCTTGGAAGTTGTCATCGAGAGGGATGGTGCCGATTCGACAGACGGCGTTGGTCCCGGCGCTCTACGGATACCTGCGATTATTGAAGACACCATCATAGCATTGAGGAACAAGGATCTCTCGATCGAAGGCGTCTTCCGCAAAAACGGGAACATCAAAAAGCTCTCCGAGCAGGTAGCTACTATCGATAGAGACGGCTGCGACGCAATTCGGTGGAATGATGAGACACCCCATCAGCTGGCGGCGCTCCTCAAACGGTATTTGCGTGAACTGCCGGACCCTCTGATGTCCCAGAAGCTCTATCATCTCTGGGTAGCTGCCACGAAGGTCAAAGATGCGGAAAAGAGACGACAATGTCTACATATGACATGTTGCCTCCTACCGCAACCCAATCGGGATACCTTGGAAGTCTTGTTCAGTTTCTTCAAGTGGGTGGCCACATTTCACCAAGTCGATGAGGACACAGGTTCCAGAATGGATGTACATAACCTGGCTCGGGTCATCGCCCCCAACGTTCTCTACACAACCACCAAGAGTCCGAGTTTCTCGGATGAGCCCATGGTTGCAGTGGCTTGTGTTGAAGAGTTGATACAGTATAATGAGGAGATGTGCATGGTAAGTCAAAATTTCCCCCTGGGCATGGAGATACTCAGTAAGCTGACTGATTTCTATTAGGTCCCAGACGAGATCATGGTCCTTGCTGGTGATTCGACGCTATGGAGCAACAGTGCTGAACTCACCACGAAAGAGATTCTCAAGCGCATGGAGGCCCTGCGCGCAGCCGGTGGCGTCCGTCAGTTCGATAACACCGAATTTGTCGGTCGGCAGGATAAACAGAGGCCTATCGCTACGAGGGTCGACACAGATCCTACATTGTTGCAACAGGAGAGCAGCGTTCGCCCTGTACAAGAGCCAACGATACCTTTCACGACGCCTCAAGGAACTCCGCCACAGAAATGGCGGAAACCTGATGCTGGGCAATCTCCCTACGCGAATCAATATGAACGATCAGACAACCAACAGGATCCTGAAAATGCCCAACGTCGGGAATGGCGGAACTCGGGTTGGGGCCGACAGAATAATTCTGTTACTACCGGCACTGGCTGATGGTCAGCTGCTCTGGCATATACTTCTCTCACGCACCATGAGTTCGCCTTTCCGGACTCAATCAACTACTCGAAAAACAGGGCTCACCCCCCTTGTACGAGTTTGAACTCTTTTGATGAATAGCATGAATCAGGTTTTAGACTCAACAAAAAAAACAGCATTCCTGGCCGGCGTTGCGAATCCAATACTCCTACTTTCAGGCGTGTATGACGAGTTGCCATTTCACTTCTTCTTCGACAACGGATATTCCCCCTGTGAGACTGATATTCGCAGTCCTTTCGTCATTTTGTCCTGGCAGAGGGCGCCTCCACTACCGGGAGTTGGCGGTTCCATATTCCTTCCTGCTGGTTTTGCGGTACAGCTTGGAGTAGTGTGGATATGTTCACAACTTGTTGTTTTCTTGGGTTGTTCCAGAAAGAAAGAAAGAAAATGAAAATAGGAGAAATACTTCATGTACAAATCCTTTGTCACAAACCCGATGGGGCCGGAAGGAAAGAGATGAGAACTATAAGAGAGGCATCCATCCAGCTTGGATGAGACCTCGAGGAAGGTAAGGGCTGGGGAGGTTAGGACAGGATAGACCAACCAGGTACTATCTTTTCAACTGTTGCGAGCATTGCGTGCGAGCCCGTCTTGGTGTCAATGTCTACATTGGCCATCTCAATCCACACCCATGTAGGCAGATAGATAGAAACCCTCTCCTTGGGGCTTGGGCACAGCTCCTCCTGGCCCCTGCTGTGTTGTTTGTTCCATGTACTCCTCCTGTCCACCGAAAGGGACCCGAATCAAGTCGATTTATTGCACCTTGAGACGAAGCTATTCCTAGCAACAGGACACGGCGTGAAATAGAACGGTTCGGCTAGTGAAGACGTCAGTTGTGATATATATATCAACCCCTTGCTTCGAGCTTCGTCTTCCTCGCTGCTGGCACAATCCCGTCCGTGAGTGATCATCCCGCTGCTAAGAGGCGCTATTCGAGAATATATATATATATATGTATATGTGTGTATGTGTGTATCTGAGTGTATATATGTATGTGTGTTTGTGTATATTAAGATTACATTCGCTTTCTTTCTTTCTTTTTTCTTTACTACTTTGGAACCGTAACTCTCTAAGAGTAGGTATGTAGCTGATTGTACATGCCGCACGCCCGGGCGTCGTCAATGTAACGGGGGCCGGAGCAGGAAACCCGAGGTTTCTGAACTCGCATACTCACTCATTCTCCTCTTTATTTATTGCAGAGCCGGGGGGTCTACTAGCCCTCGCATAACCCCCCATCAACCTTTCTTCGTATTCCTCTTCTTCTCCTCCTCCTGCTCCAAGGTCCAGGCGACCGACCTCCTGACCCCCTCGCTCAGGCCGACCAAAGGCTCGTAGCCGAGGCGCTGCTTGGCCTTGCTGATGTCGAAGTAGCGGGTCATGGAGCTGTAGACGATGCGCTGGCGGTTGAAGGTGGGAACCTGGCGCAGGACGGCGAAGACGGCCTCGCTCAGGAGACCGAGCAGGATGCCGAGGTCGCGGCCGAGGACCCAGACGTGCGACGTGCCGCGGGGGGAGCCTGCGGCGCGCCATATGGAGCGCATGAAGTCCCAGAAGTAGACGGGGCTACCGTTGGTGATGACGAAGGCCTCGCCGTCGACACGCTCGTGGTCGAGGGGGGCCGAGGCTGAGGCCAGCGCGTGCGTCCCGAGCAGCGCCCGCGCCGCCAGCAGGTGCGCGTGCGCCACGTTCTCGACGTAGGTGAAGTCGAACAGGTTCTCGTTGACGCCCACCTGTACCTTGTCCTTGCCCTCCCGGCATATGTTGATGACGTGCGGAATCAGCTGCGCGTCGCCCTCGCCGAAGATGCCCGAGGGCCGGATCGACGTCGTCAGGAGTGAGGTGCCTTCGCTGCGGTTCGCTTTGAGGACAATGTCTTCTGCTTCGGCCTGTGATTGCGTCATACGGGAGAGCGCGTGTGTTAGCCGAAGTCGGGTTGGATTATGTAGGGGGAGAAAGTAGAAAAAAAAAGTCTGGTAGGTTCTCGATCACCAAGCGGGCGGAGGTGGACATGTTAATTACCTTGGTCTCAGAGTAGTATTCTGTCTGCATCTTGCCCCTTATTACCGGGTAGTCCTCGTTCGCATTGATCAGGTCGGCCTTGTTGTCGCTCATGATGCTGGAGGAGCTCGTGTAGACCAGGGCGCGGACGCCGGTCTGCTTGCAGGCCTCGACAACGGCGCGCGTGCCGTCGACATTGACCTTGTGGAATATGGCGTGGGCGTGCTTGGCGACGGCGATGCCCTGGGCGGTGGGCGAAGCGGTGTGGATTACGAGGTTGGGCTTCAGGCGGCCAAAGATCTTGACGAGGCCGTCGGCATCGGTGATGTCGGCCTCGACATAATGCACGCCGTCAGACTCCGGGCGGCGGTTGCGCTCGCACTTCAGGTCGATGACGGCTACGGAGGTAGTGGTCCAGTCGCGCAGGAGGAGGTTGACGATGTGGTGGCCCAGGAATCCACACCCCCCTATGATCAACACGCTGCCGAGCTGGGGCTTTTGTTCGGCTTGCTGCGGCATGTTTGAGTTGAGTGGCAGGCAGATAGATGCACGGCTGCCCTTCGTACCTAAGAAGTGTAGAAAGGACACAAAAGCTCAATTGAAGGCAGCAGTGGGTTGTATGATAAGAATTGAGTTTCCAAGGTCTGATAATATGGATGTTTATCGGACTGAATTGGCAATTTAGTCTGTAGGCGTTAGTTTTTTTCACACCATCTGCTGTAGTACCTTAGAAGGATGTCATTCAGGGATCTGTCTGGGGAGGATGGGGGGACAGGGGGACAAGGGGACAGGGGCAGCACAGGCCAGCCCCTGAAATACCTACTTAGTAATGCACATGGGTCACATTATGGATTGGATACATCACTTTGATATGAATTAAAAGCTTTATGTACTGCTTTTTCGAACCATATGCATTATTTCAGGTGCTTACCTGTCTTTGCAACCTGGTAATAACCAGAACGATCCAAGGTTGGATGGCAAATACATCCAACTGCCCGCCTACATACATGCCTACATAAATAGGTATGTACATATATATGTATCTTATTCAGGTATGTATGTAGGGGAACCAGGAAGATGCGACGGGTGTCAGGGTATCTTCTTTACCAGGTGAGTAAACTCCATTCTTGAACGAAACAGATGAGACAAAGCTTCGTTCTGGCTGACAAGCGTACTTCACATGCATAGTGAAAGGCGTTTAGACGATAGTGCAGAAAATGCATATGGTGTATACCAACAGCTGCATAACCGTGTAAAACCAAGACCAAGACCTACCTAGAAGGTAAACAATATATCTGTCTCATGAAAATATGAGATGAAAAGCTGAGATCATCTGCACAGGTGAATATTCTCTCTTACCGGTGTCTAATACCATCCACACCTAGGTATGATCCATCGGATTCTGTCTTCAACGTTGAGGCTCTTACGTCGAGGTGCAGTGGGAGCTGAGACGCTAAGATTCTCAGCCCAAGCACCCCAAGTGGTCAACAGCAGCCCTGTAGGTTTCTAGGTAGGGTCCTTTTTCAGCCTTGATAACGCTCCACTAAGACTTCTAACCTTAGACTTCCAAGGTTTAGTAGCAAACAACCTCCAGCTTGGAACCCCGCATGCCGACCCTCCAAAGAAACAACCTAACCAATGAAACAACCATCCATTCAAGGAAGCTGATCCTGACTTGGATCACTTTGCTGCTTGCTCTTTCTAACAACCTCCAGCATCCAGGGCTACCAGGGCTACCAACAACCCCACCTTCAGACCAAGACACCGCGGACGCGCGCGCCTCAACTTGCAGCTTTTCGCCCTTCACTCTCTAAATCTTCCTTCTCCCAACACCAACATCATTCCGATACATGGACAACTTCAGCCGATATATATCATAGTCGCGCTGTCTGCACACGTTCCAACTTGCCTTCTTCTGCCTACTCATGGGGCTTGCTGCTTCATTGTCCCCCCCCTCAGCCTTAGCTCTTTCACAGTGAGCACCAACATAGGCAGCCGAAGCAACAGCACCAGCCCCAACACCAACACCAACAATCCCGATACCAGACCAGCACCATGGCCGACCAATCTATCATCCGCATCACAAAGGTAGTCCCATATGCCTTGCCACATCTCTCCAGTCTCGACAAGCCAAACTGACCACCAGGTCCTGTTTTATAGGAAATCAGCGAGATTCAAAAGAGTTCCGATCTATGTACGCCCGACCCATGCTCCCTCGAGGCCTCCAGCCTGATTCCTATTGTACACCCTCATGTGGCCGATCCCACTAACTCTAGCTACCACTCATTCCAGCTCTCGCTGTTGCCTTCCGCGATCGCGATGTCCGAAACGTCAGAGCCTTGATCATCGGCCCTCACGAGACCCCGTACGAGTTCGGCTTCTTCGAGGTTAGTTCTCATTCAGAATATCGTACACTCATTCTCGCCATGCTAATCCCGCTATAAGTTTGGAGTTAAGTTTAATAAAGGTCGGTGGTTGCTTGTCTGGCGATGTTGACAGCATTCACCCATCTTGCTAATACTGAACTTTTCGCGAGCTAGACTACCCACGGAAGTCTCCCTCGGTGACTGGAACGACGACGAATGGTGGCCGTTGTAGGTTCAACCCAAATATCTATGCTAATGGCAAAGTATGCCTGTAAGTAACTGAGAGAGCTACTGTTGTGTATCGTTGCTGAGATGACTTGTCTAGATCCATTCTCGGGTAAAGCTCACCGTTGCCAAACATCTTCGGTTGTGGTGTCTAACCTCTGATAGAACTTGGCGAGGCGAGCGAGGAGAAGAGTGGTCAGCTGCTCAAGGACTCGAGTCGATACTGCTATCCATACAAAGTTTGATGTCGTCGAACCCATACGAGAACGAGCCAGGGTTTGAGGATGCCCATGAGGAATCTGACAAGAAAAACCAGAAGGATTATGTAGCCAAGGTGAGATTATTCTCAATTCAACTTCTGGGTGGGTTATCTAATCGCGGGAACTGCAGATACGACACGAGACTCTGCGCATTTCTGTGATCCAGAGAATGGAAGACTACTTAGGAATCACGGAAACTGGCCTACCGACACCGTCATCAGTAGAAAGGGAGCAGTACAACCTAGATATGGATGATGTCGATGAGCTGAGTATCCCATGGGAGCCCTTCAAGGACCTTTGCAAGCACCGCTTCCTTTGGTATTACGACTCGTACCTCGAGAGTATCACCAAGGCAAAAGAAGAATGGAAAGACGGAACGCCCTTTAATCGCATGCCATTCGAGGGTAGCACCAACAGCATGGAGGGAAAATTCAACTACACTGAACTTGAGCGCCGCATGCACAACATCAAGGCCGCCCTGGATGCCGAGCCTGGCAAGTGGGCTACGGAAGGACTTTCTCCTCGAGTCCGAGACTCGACTGTCGCCGTCAATTTGGCGCGACAGTACGAGCAGATCAAGGAGCACTTCAAGCGAACCGAGGTCCCCCACAACATCGAGTTGGAGAACGGAAATCCGTTCGTCTGGAACTTCTCTTACTTTGGCCAGCCAATGACTAACCTTGATGGGGGTATGTTTATGGTCAAGATCAACTTCAGTCCGCGCTTTCCTGAGGAGCAGCCGCGTATCAAGTTCCACACGAAAATGTACCATCATAGATTAACCCAGGATGGTACCCCTTGCTACTTCCCTAATGCTTCGAAGAGGGAGGATGTCAGACAACATCTTGAAGCGATCATCGAAGCTTTAGAGGATGAACACCCGCCTTACGATCCTAGAACTCTGGTGCACCCTGACGCACACAAACTCTACTGGGGTAGTCCAGATGAGAGAAAGCAGTATAATAGGAAGTTGAGGAGGTCTGTCCAGCAAAGTCTGGAAGACTTTTAGGGGGGCCGAAACATGGGCCGAAACATTATCTGCTTATGAATGATGACTGTCACGAAGAGTTCTCTTTCACAGTCAGTTAGCCCAGGCTGGATGGTTAGTTCGCGCGTTTTGAGGCGTTAAGGTCAGGCGGATGGCGGAAAGTGGCAGCATAAAGACGGTTTCTTTCCCATCGTGTATGGAACTCAAGCAGAAGAGGACAGTAGCTGACGGTAATTTTACTGGCTTTGATTTTTTCCCCGTCTTCTCCGTTTCCGACTTCCCGATGAGTGAGAATCCGTATGTATTGTTGATGTTTACTACAAGATAGGGGAACTACCCCTATCTCAAATCTCAGTGGTGACTTGGTAGCAATGAAGCCAATGGTGCAATTCAATCATGCAGGCTTCTTTGGCTGCATGCCCTTGATGTTCATGAGCTAGCTAGCTACTTAGCTTTGTTCTATATCGTATGTTGTGCTTGCTGGTATATATATCCATCTATCTCAAATGATCCGTCCCTCCCTTCCAAATGAGTGAAACAAAAGGGGAGGGTGCTGTCCATATGATATATACCTAAAGCCATATCTTAATCCTGAACGCCCCCCCAAACACCATAATAATGCTTGCATGCTTGGCTCTTATACTCATGGGGATGATCACACTCGATCGTTGTTGTTGTTGTTGTTCTCGTCGTCGTCCTTCGTCAAACGTCGTAATACGTACGTGATTTCATAACTCTTTGATCACCGTCACCGACGTAGATACCGTTTCTTCTCTTTTTTGGGGTGAGGGGGCTGGAGCAGCCCTGTCCGTCAATACCCCTTCCGCATAATCTTTTACTTCCAAGATCAAGGATGAAAAAGTTTCTCCCTCCCACTTCTTACTCTTTCTTTCCCTTTCAGATGAACCTTCATCTCTTCCCTGCCGCGCCCTTTCCCTTCCTACTGCTATCCTTATCCAGCCGGTCCTTGCCGGGCGCGTAGGGCGCCGCCACACCGGTATACCGCTCTTGGCGCCCGACGCCATCCCCCTTGAACTCGAACCGGCCGTCGGCCCCCACGACGGCGGGCTGCCCCTGCGCCGGGCGCAGTACCTGCTCGTTGTGCAGCTTGTCCAGCGACTCGCCCACGACCGCGTACTGCGACCAGTTTATCGGCGGGCACCGGACGATGTTCTGGGGCTTCGGGAGCGTTGCCCAGGGCCTGGGGTTGTCGCCCGCCGTGCGATCCGAGGGCTTGTTTGCCGGCTTCGCTTCCCGCGGCGGGTTGATCTGGTTTTGCGGGTCGGTTGTTCTTGGGGCGCTACCGTTTGTATCCATCCCCGACTGCGCGGATGACATGTTCACATCTGTTGTAACTTTTGACGTCGCGCTAGCCTCGCCACGATCTCCATTTCCCGATTCCATTTTCGTGTCAGCGGCACCATCGTGATCGCTTTCTTCTTCCGAGTCCTCACTGGAGGAGGAGTCATCATCGGTCCGCACGCCACCAACAAACAACCCGTCTCCCTCTACGCGCACCCGTCCCGTCGTGATATCCCGCGTGAAAGCCTCCGGGTCCGCTATCGCGGCGCGCTTCACGCGGTCAAGTTGCCCCATGTCCCGCTGCGCCTTCGACCGCTGTATCTGCAGTATCGCTATCGCCGACTTGAGCGCCAGGACATCCGGGTTGCTGTCGAAGTCGATCGGCTCCGGCCGCGGCGCCGTCGGCAGCGCCACTTGATCTTTGTGCGTGCTGTGCGTATATTCTGGGCGCGGAGGTAGGGCCGTTGGGTTCAGGGGCGGCGTGATGGGACTGTATGTCGGCCGTGTCGGTGAGGAGTTGCGCGACGAGGGCTGCTGCGCGGCGGGGTAGGTGGTGCTCGAGGTTGGGTGGGCGGGAGTCTGTGGTGTTGCGGCTGCCGACGCCGTTACGGCTTCGGTATTGAGGGTTAAGCCCGGCATCGTGGTGTTGTCGGGATGCGCAGTCGTGGGCGCTCTGGTCGCTTGTGGGTGGTACTTAGTGGGTAAGGTAGATGAGCAGCCTCTTTGTTTGCCACGTGTCGCAAGTGCCTCCAGAGAGTCCTACAGGGAATGAAAGCTTCTCTCCTTAACAAATGCGGTCTTGGGCTCGAAGATACCTCGATAAGTAGTTTTGTCTGTTTAGAAGGGCCAAGTTGCCAATGTCAATCTATTGTGCAACAGGTGGCGGAGCACGGAGAGGTCATCGATGAAGCGACACATCTGGGCAGAAGGTTTGGGGGAGGGGCTGAGGGGCTTACAAAGGTGGGGGCGGGTCCAGCCTGCCTGCTTGCATCAATGGATATTAATTACATGCATGTCTAGCTCGATACAGGAAATAAGCGGATCTTAATCTCATTACCACCCACCCATGCAGCTGATCAATGCTTGGTGCTCGAATACTCGAATATCAAGGTTGCTGACATTCGACTTTTTGTTTTGACGCCAAACACTTTTACTCAAAATGAATGTCATTCTTGGATTTCCTAATGTATTATGGTTCCGGTGTTCACGGCGAAGACTTGTATCATGAATCAACTCGTGGTGTGACGCTATCTTCGCCACACTGAGCCAATGTGAGAGAGCCTCTGTCTCGGGCGATGATAAGGGAGACCATGTCCTGCTTCAGATTGATATTCAAGTACAAATCATCATGCTGATTCCCGAGATCCTTGACTCCTACTGATGTACTTACTTGGGTATCCTGGCCAGAAGCTTGCGTGAGTTTTGCTCGTCCAATAGTAAAGGCAATTTAAAGTTGATACTGACCCCGTGCTTATTCGTCGAAGAGCCATTCGTGTCTTGAATGATCTTTTTGGTGTGAGATATCACAAGTCTCAGCTCGCCAGGATTTTCTCAGTCGTGGCGCATCGTGTCTGCCATGGGGCAAATCCCCACGGATCATAGATCATCTAGTAAAGCTTCAGAAGCCCATTGGATACAGAGGTTGGCAGCTTGATTATATTGTCGCGGAAGCTCTCATTTACTGGTTTCCATGGTGTCTATATAAGCCGATGGTTGGCAATCTGCAATTTAAAGTCCAACAGTTACTTGTGCGCTTTGCAAGTGAACCAGACCTCCATTCAACATACTTCTCATCACTTTGGCGAGTTTACATAGTAAATACTTAAGTACTTAAGTACCTACCAGGAGATCCATGAATGCGTTGCCCAACCTTGGAAGTCTGCGTTTCCACTTGAAGCCGTCCTAGGCACAGTAGGCATCTAATACCCCCAAGATGCGGATGTTTGATGCAAGCAGGAACAACTACCTTGGTACACATATTCATGGTTGATGGATGCAACTTCCTGAACAAGGCGATGCCGGGTTTCAGGTTCATCACACTTTCCACATAGCCATACTCCTCAGGCCTGTCACTGGTGACATATTATAGGCCTGACACTTCCCTCTGCTTAGTTAGAAACCCATTCTCGCCTGCCCACTTTGACTCTCTTCCACTCATTTACATCCAACTCCGAGGCTGCCTGAAAGCTATCCAACCTTTTATTCTCACTCTCACTCTCACTTCTCACTCTCTATCTCACTCACTTTCTGAGTGCCAGAGATTTTCTAGAACCATCAATCACTCAGGGCTCGGCTTTCCCAGCGTACAATGGGAGGGTTCGTCGAACGTTTCAGAAGACCGAAACCGCCCGTAGTTCTTGGTTCACCTCGCGAGGGAGAGGTTGTACCTCCTCAATCTCCAGTTACACCGCGGAATCCCAGGTCGCCTGTCCTCCGAAATTTTTCCTACCCAATCAGTGTGACAAATAATCATCAGTCTCCCCTGTCTCCGTCCAACTCTCGAGCGGGCCAGACCGCCTGGGACCAGTTAGGCGAGATCTGTAATTTCTCCCCAGACAGTGCCTCACGAGCCGGTCGAGGCAAGAAATTGGCTCTCGAAGACCCTTTCTTCTATAGTAACGACCAGCCGTCCTATTACCAGCTGGCCGATGACGACCAGGAACTTGGTGTTGGCTGGGAGACCTCTTCACCACTGTCTTTCAATGCGCCATCACAAGACCCGGCCAAGTTGAAGAAGAAACAGCGCCGAAGCACTTTACTCGGATTCCCTTCCTCTCAAAGCCAAAGCAAATCTCGCCTTTAGAAAAGCAGTGAGAAGAGCGACAAGCAGGAGAGTCACACAGAACAATCCGAGAATAATACTACCAAGCTCGCCTCCGCTTCCATCGTGACCGCGAAATTCAAGCGAAACTCTCTGGGTCACTATAGGCACAAGACAGCGACATCGCTCGACGCCGGTCAGATCATCACCCTCCCGCGGACAAGCTTGGAGCGACCCGTGTCGAGTTCGGGTATTGAGACCAGATTCAAAGCTTTCAACTCAAACCCAATATCTAGCTCGACCGCTTCGGCGGATATCCAGAGCAGTGGCTTGGATCTCTCTGTCGACACAGACAACGAATATTCGACTTCTCAGGCAGCAGAACCATCCATAGACATTGAAATAGATCTTTCCCGCTGCAAGATGTCTTCACATGACCATCGAAATCCCGACGAAGACGGCCAGCGGAGGGGTGGAAGCCGTGGACGGACAAGTTCGACGACGGAATCGGTCAAAGGCAAAGGAAAAGAGGGGAAAGGTCGATGGTTGGCACAGCTCAAAGACTGGGTCAGTGCTGCTGAGCCCTCTTCCCAAGCACTGAAGCATTACAAGAAGGATATGTATAAGAGGAATGGCATTGCCCTTGATGACCCTCGAGCGAATGCGAAGCTTCATCTACCAGTGGGGACCCTTCCACCAGAAGCTATCAAACCGTCTGGGCCAGGACTCGAACCAGAGGAGATCATGTTGAAGAAAACAGAGCAGCCCAGGAAGTTGAGGCAATCGTACTCCGGTACTCCTGGAACCCCGCAAGGATCTCGATCTAGCCATTACTCCTCCTCAAGCAGTGTGGCTCACGGTGGTATGAGAGACGACTTCTCCAGATGATTGGATGGTCATGTTTTCCAGCTGCGATGTGATTTCTTGCGTGCGCTTGCATTATACCCTTAACTCATAAGGCATTCGGTGATGCGAGTACTGGTTGCATGGGTTGGGATTGTTTGTAGAAACCCAGCCGTACACCGCTGAAGCTGAACAATATTTGATGATTAAAAAATGGCTGAGTTAGACAACATTTCATCTAGAGATAGGGTACATGGCTACTTCACATAGTCTTCAAACTTGATAGCTCTTCAAATATATGAAACTAATTTTCTTATGAAATTCGATGAATCTTGCGATCGACGCTCACATACTTGTGAATAGTCCATAAGTACAAAAATGTTCAGGCGATTGGTTCAGCTGTTCAGCTGACTGGGCTGGTCTAGACCTTCAATCCCTGCAATTCCGACTACTTGGTCGCCCTACAATGCAATGTGATAACACTTGAATTACCAACTTTACAACCAACAGATCTGTCAGATTCCCTGCAGAGTTGTTAGTATCATGCATTGGACGGCATTGGGCGGGGCACCGGGGATGACGGGAAAGCCGCGTAGAGACTCGAGAGCCAGTCGTACTCCGTATAGTACAACCTCACAGGCAAAATCCTGTTTTCGTTACACAACATGGAAATCAGCTAGGTGCAGGTGACCCCATCTAAGGCCATGATCCTCGCGATCTCCCGTCCTAAATACTTCTAGTATCGTCATGGCTAACTCATATCTCGACGATAAGAAGAGTGACACGGGCGCTTTCTCACTGGCTCTAGCGGGGTTGAGGCGTCCCCAAGGAGCTATCGCGAAGTCATGACGTAAGGAAATGCTTTGCGGTGGGGAGACCAACCAGCCAACCTATGGAAGTGCGCAGATGCAAGGCTGCGAGAGCGGCGGAACAAACTCTCCTGGCTGTATATCAGCTGGGGCAGCCAGCTGGTTTCCCGTTCTAGAATACGTTGGTGGCTTGTAATCTGGGAATCTTCTCTTTCTGCGAGACTCTCTCTCTCTCTCTCTCTCTCTGCATCTCTTCATATGTATGTACCTAGCATATGAATGCATCTCCAGGACGAACGATAAATTAAATATACCCCTGTCGCACATCGTATCCTCTTTACTACTGCTGTCCGTCAGTAGTCAGCTTCGAAGTCCTGTCTGTGACAGGCCTTGAAATCACTTGGTTGACTATATCTACGTTCTTGGTATTTCACCATGAATAAGCTGTGGGGAGGCAGTCAGGGGAATGACCAGAATGGCAGTCCCCGGCCGGACTCCAGCAGAGATTCACAAGACGTCGACCGAGATCCGCCAAGCGAGCACACTCGACTCCTGCCGAATAGAGTCGAGAGCACCAACTACCTGAGCCCAGACGATCCAGCAGTATGGGTCCATCCCCCGTCACGCATTGCAGGGGAATATCGTCGTGACTGACCAACCTTGTTGCCTCTAGGTCTCACCGTATAACCTCTGGAGCGTCCGAATCACGAGATACCTTACTATACTCTTCACGCTCCTCACCTTGATATGGTGGGTGATTCTGCTCATCTCGACATTCATCACGCCGCCCGGCTTCCACACCCGCGGGTCGGGCTTTTTCCCCTTCAGCTATGCCAGTTTGACGCTCGCAAACTTGTTGTTCACCCTCGTGTTCTTCGCCTTCCCCTCCAAGGCTGTTCGCATCTTGAGCTTGATAATGGCCGCACTTCTGCTAGTTCAGGCCATCCTCTTGATAGCGGTGGAAAGGACAAGGCACGAAGAAGGCTGGGTGGGTATGGTCAGTGTGCTTTGGGCTCTCCTCATGGCCATATGGACTCTTGTAACCGATCGCCTGGTCGAATGGGGCAAGACCGAAGAAGAAGAGAGACTGACTGGACGAGCCGAGACGCGACGCTCCCTGGGTGAATGGACAGCAGTGCTGGTCTCGACCATTTCCATGACAGTACTCACCATCGTCGTTATTCTCACTACTTGCACGCTGGTAATCCGATCCCTCGATGCCGGATTGGCACACCCTGGAGAAATGTATTGGGTTGACGGCGGGAAATATATGATGCATGTTTATTGTCACGGAAACACAACCGATTCGGATGGCACCAAATTGCCAACTGTCCTCTTGGAAGGCGGAGAGGGTACTGTCGAGGATGGGTTGTGGCAATTCGCGGAGGAGGCACTCGATCATGGATCGATTAGCCGTTACTGCTTCGTCGACCGTCCGGGTTTGGCATGGGTCAGTATATCCTTGAATGTGATTTTTAGTAAGCGATGCTAATTGCTAGCAGAGCGACACTGCCCCCTCACCCCTTTCTGCCGGTATGGCAGTTGAAGCTATCAGCGAAGCGTTAGCCAGAGCCGGCGAAGACGGCCCTTGGGGTGAGTATATGTCCCGAGTGATGATACTATAACCTACCTTGCTGACAAGTTGAACAGTCCTCGTAAGCGCTGGTATCGGATCTATATATTCTCGAATATTCTCGGCTCGTCACGGCCGGGAAATCAAGGGTCTCCTACTCATCGACCCCCTCCACGAGGATTTGCTAGACAAAGTTGGTGCTCCGGGACGAGGCTTCTTGCTCTGGATACGAGGCATTCTCTCACCATTGGGCCTCGACCGTATCCCCGGTGCGATGTTTAATGGAAGAAACAAAGAGGACCGGGTTTGGGGGCAATCAGCCTACCAGTCGGGCAAATATGTCTTCGCCAAACTCCAAGAAAATCTCGTAGCCGATACCCTATCGAAGAGAGACATAACCAGCAGCCGAGCGATCCAGTATCCGGATATCCCTCTGACCGTAGTCAGTTCCGGCAAGGAGATGCGCAAGGATGAGAAATGGGAAGATTCGCAGAGAGACTTGACCCATATAACACATAAGCTGCAGCATTGGGATGTGATTAGCGGAGCGCCTCACCAAGTATGGGATGCACCAAAAGGCCGGGAGATCATTGAGAAGAGAATGAAACAATTGGTTCATGGGTGAGAGGATCATACTATTGATAAGAAGCGGTGCAAGCAAGCAATCTCACCACTTGGTTTTTGGTTGGCAATATCTACATCAAAGGGAAAGATTGATACCTACATACGTATGCGAAGCTGGTCTTTTGGTCTGGGATAAGGACGTCTGTTTGTATCATGGTGGTTCAGCAAGCAATGTACTGGCATGAAGCATTTAATCAAAAAGCATAATAATTCTCGAGACTGCAAATGGTTTTAATCTTGTGAATGTGATGTCTACGGAGTACATCATATTGTCATGCAGAGCTGGCACCATCTTTATGCAGCAGAATGAGGAAATACTTAGTTCTCTTTACCGCCTTCTCCTTACGTGTTTAATTGACGGCAGAATTAGATCGCGTCGTCGACGCGTCTGAACTCAACTTGGACCCCACCAGCTTGATGATATCAAAATCCTCAGTCGTCCTAGAGCAATTTTTGGCAACTCCACAGCTTCGAAGCTACACTACTCATCGGACCAATTGTCTGAATGTCCTAGTCAATATGGCAAGCTTTTTCGATCTCAAAGCCCGCAAAGCCGCTGCGGCAAACGGTACAGGTGCACCGAAATCCGAGGAGGCGAAACAGGCGGCGAGAAAGCAACCCTGGGTAGAAAAATAGTACGTTACTGGAAATATATGTCCCAGACTCCTTCGACGGGCACTGATCTCCAGGAATAGCCGCCCGAAGACCCTGAATGATGTCACGGCTCAAGACCATACAGTCAATGTGCTCCAGCGGACTCTGCAAGCTTCCAATGTAAGCGTGCATGCCCTTACTCTCCTCCAGCTCCTCGAACGCGAGGGAGAGACCACAGAAGCTGATATTCTTCCTAGCTACCCCATATGCTCTTCTATGGCCCGCCGGGCACCGGAAAGACGTCGACGATCCTCGCGCTCGCCAAGGAGCTGTACGGGCCGGAGATGATGAAGTCGCGGGTGCTGGAGCTGAACGCGTCGGACGAGCGGGGCATCTCGATCGTGCGGGAGAAGGTCAAGGACTTCGCGCGGATGCAGCTGACGAACCCGCCGGCGGGCTACCGGGCCGCGGGGCGGTACCCGTGCCCGCCCTTCAAGATCATCATCCTCGACGAGGCCGACAGCATGACGCAGGACGCCCAGAGTGCCCTGCGCCGCACCATGGAGACCTACAGCAAGATCACCCGCTTCTGCCTTATCTGCAACTACGTCACCCGCATCATCGACCCCCTCGCCAGCCGCTGCAGCAAGTTCCGCTTCAAGAGCCTCGACCAGGGGAACGCCCGGCGCCGGCTCGAGGACATCGCCGCCAAGGAGGGGGTCGAGCTCGAGAACGGCGCCGTCGACACGCTGATCCGGTGCAGCGAGGGCGACCTGCGCAAGGCCATCACCTTCCTGCAGAGTGCCGCCAGGCTGGTCGGCGCCACCGAGAAGGATGGGGTTGGCAACACAGCTGCTAAAGAGGAGGAAGAGAATGATGATGACGATGATGACGACGATGACGACGACGCTGATAAGATGGACGTCGATGGCGGGGCTGCTGCTGGCAGGACTCAGATCGTCTCCGTCAAAATCGTACAGGACATCGCCGGCGTCATACCGGACCGCACGATCGAGAGCTTACAGAAGGCCATGCAGCCCCGGTCTGCGGGCGCTACGTACCAGGCGATTGCGAAGGTCGTCGAGGAACTGGTGGCTGATGGGTGGAGTGCCGGACAGGTGATCTCACAGGTGTGTGTTTTTTTCTTCTGTTCTTTTCTATCTACTCCTACTATGCCCAAAAAATAATCCTCTTTTCTTCCTTGTTGTTTTGTTTTCCTCACTTTTTTCTTTTCCTATCTCGCACGAACGTAAATGGGCTAAATGAATGCATCAAACAGCTGTACCAAGCCGTCATCCACGACGAGATGGTCTCGGATCTGAGCAAGAACAAGATCACCCTCGTGTTCTCCGAGATCGACAAGCGACTGGTGGACGGCGCCGACGAGCACCTGTCGGTCCTGGACCTGGCGTTGCGAATCTCGAATATCCTGGCTGGGAAGGGTTGATTCATGCTGTTATACGCGAAGAAAAAGAAAAGGGGGGGACATGACGAGAAAGGGGATTGGACGAGGGGGAGAGAGGACATAAGAAGTCTTCCATGCATGAAATGGCGTAAACAAATGATGATGACTGACGGCGTTAGGGGAAGGGGCGGCTGCAAAATGTTGATTTTTACTGAGCTCGGCTTATGCCTCTCTGTCTATGGATGGATGAGGGTTCTCTCTCGTAGGAAACCTAAGGTATATGCGGATTCCGATGACATCCCCACTCGGAGGGACACACGAATGGTGACCAACTTGTGACAACCACCTCTCCGATAGATGTTGACTGCTACTAGACTAAAAATCTACTCGTTGATCAAACCCAGATTCCCGTCGAGTATCGACCAGATCCCCGTAGTATCCCCCCCTTGTTTCCCACCCTTCCCCTTCCCGCCGTCCATCATTCCACCGCTTCCCTCCCCCTCGGTGCCGCCCTCTCGATCACCCGGATCCCTGTACAGGAGCGTGCGGACATCGCCGAGCGTCTGCATCGCCTCGTCAATGGACATGTGGCCCTGCTCGACCTTGTCCGCCACGGCCTCGAGCGTCGCGATCTTGGCCGAGTCGGCCGCGAAGAGCCAGGGCTCGATCTGACTCGCCGTCGTTGTCGTTGTGGTCGGGTGACCCGAAACCGGCTGTCTCGTGGCCTCTTCGAATGTCGTGGCCGGTTTCTTCGCCGCAGTCGCCGTCGTCGTCGTAGTAGTAGTAGTAGTAGGGTACTTTCGCAGGAGCTGACTCTCCTCCGCGAGCTGGTCCAGCATCTCGTGCGCGCGCTCGCGCTGCTTGGCGAGCGCGGCGTTGATGTGCGATTTCTCCTGGATCAGGGCCTTCTGCTCCCGCGATACCGACTGTAGTTCCTCGATGTAGGGGGTTAGGAGGTAGGTCTGTGGGTGCTGTCGGTGTGCGCTCTTGCCCGCCGTGTCCTTCGGTCGGGGAGCTGTCTTCTCCCTTTTCCGGTCCTCTCCTTTCCGACCTTCGAGCGGGCACTGGCGTCTGACGTCCCTCAGCTGCGCGAGCGCCGATGCGAGTTCCTTGCGGAGCTCGAGGTGGCGCTCGTATTCCCCCTGGATCTCGGCCATGGACGCCTCGAGATCGGAGTCCCGCTCGCGCGGTTGCGAGTCGGCATTGCGGGACTTGACGGGCGACTCGCCGCCCAGGATCGACGTGTCTCCGTCCTCGCCCCCGGCCTTGCTGAGCATGGTCTCGATCCAGCTAACAAGAGATTCCTTGACCGCGTTTAGGGCGTGGACCTGCGCCTCGGGTGACATGGCGCTGGGATCGATGGGATTCCGGGCCTGCATCTCCTCCAGCTTGCGCTTCTCGCGCTGAGCCAGCAGCTTGTTGCGCAGGACGGCCTTCTGCAGGCGCGACATCAGTTCCTGGAGCTCGCGGTCCGGCGCCTCCCGGTCTCGCGTGAAGCCCTCCATGAGCTCCTTGGGCAGTTCCGGTAGGGGCTCGCAGTCCTTGAACATCACCCCCGGGTCAAGGAAATCCGGCTCGGCGGCGGGTTGCTCTTCGAGCTTGTCTAGGTATTTGTTTACGATTGTAAGTCTGTCGCGTCTCTTCTCGAGCTCGTTGACCTCGATCTGCAGGTCGAGGAGCTGTTGCTCGACTTTGTCCTGCTCCTCGCGCGAGGGCCGAGAAGCGGCGGCCGCGGCTACAGCGGCCGCGTGCTCCTCCTGGATCTTGCGGAATTCATCGCGTATCTGGAGGTTCTTGTGAACCTCGTCGACGAATTCTCTATATGGCCCCAGGAGCGTGCTAGACGGCTCCACCCGAGTATCGACTTGAGTGAGTGACAAGGGGCTGCTGAGTTGCTCGGCCCCTATGCACATGCGTAGCTGCTCTGTCATGTAACGTCTCAAAGCTACTACTTCGTCGCGGGGACGTATGCGTTGCTCCAAGACCTCGCTTGTCCGCTCATGGAGATCTTGATCTGTATGCTCCATCGCGTGTTATGTGCCTTGGTAGTTGTATACGTAGGTAGATAGTGTGTAAGTGCGGTAACGGCGTGAGTTCAGTTTTCCGACACGACAAGGAGGTACCATACATGGGACAGCTCAGTAAAAAAGGAGACACCTCAGTGGACTTAGTGACTCATTGACAGGAGGGAAATCCCGCCCGGTAGGATTCGAAGTGAAGCAGTATTTTGTCTTTTCTCTGGTGAAATTGACTGCATCAATTGCATGTCACTTACAGGCGAGGATGAAGCTGACCTCAAGGAGCAGCCAGCAGCTGCATGGCATAAACAATGACGGGCCAATCAGAAAGGCACCTCACCACCCAAGCCAGCCCTGCCCCACTTATCATGACTTTTACTTACCTAACCTAGCAGCCTAGTATGTCTGCTACTACTCTGGGCATCTTCAATTTTTCTATATACAGCCACTCAGCCAACACGCCACTACTGCTGATACCCTTCATCCTCGAGAGGAGGACATTGTCTCATACCAGAGCCGGTAATTTATTCTCGCAACGTGAAAGCCGCCACTGGGAACTCAGATGCTCAGTCGAGGGACGGAAGCGGCGCACTCGTCCATCTGATCGATCCGGACTCGCCCATAACCTCCCACCTTCTTCTATACAATCACCACTCCCGCTCCCGACACACCATCATCAATCACTGCCAAGATGGGGGACAACCACCACCGCGATGTGTCGCAGTACAAGTACTCGGCCATGTCCAACCTGGTCCTCCAGGCCGACCGTCGATTTATCACCCGACGAACCGACGAGGCTACGGGCGACCCAGAATCCCTTGCTGGCCGCTTAAGCATCAACGACATGGGCTCCCGAGTTGCGCGAGACCAGGTACCAAAATATAAAAAAAATACAGGTCTACCTAGCGTGCAAAGGGGAAATGTCCAAGAAGGTCAAGACATTCTCGCCCGCGAGCAGCGCAAGCGGAAGGGCGACCAGTGGCAACTGAGAGGGACTGGTATTCTTGGCCAAACAGATCTGTTGGTCGAGGGGCTTAGATATAGGCCCCGAACCCCTGCCACGCGCGCCACCTACGATCTCATATTACACATCGTCGCCAACAACCTGGGCGATGTCTCTCATGAGATCGTCCTGAGCGCGGCCGACGCGGTCCTGGAGTACTTGAAAGACGAGGACCTCAAAGATTTTGACAAGAAGAAGGAGATCGATGATTTGTTGGGCGCTTCTTTGAACCCGAAGCAGTTCAACGAGTTGGTGAACCTTGGCAAGAAAATCACAGATTATGATACCCAAGATGACGAAGAAGTGGATGCTGACGCTGGCGGTGATGCGGACGACGCTGAACTCGACGACCGCCAGGGTGTTGCCGTAGTCTTCGACGACGAGGACGAAGACGAAGAAGCCGCCATGGTCGACGAAGTTCGTGATGAGTCTTCGGATGACGAAGTTATATTCGACAGAGATGAAGAAGATCTACCTGGCATCGACGAACGAGCGCAAGCAGGGGATGCTGGTGAGGATCGAGCGGAAGAATCCGCAGACCTAGCTGATGGCGAGGCAATGGTCATTGACTCCGGCATACCGAATGGGAAGTCGAAAGGCGCCACGAAAGAGAAGAACTATGTTCCCGCACGCGACATTGATGCGTATTGGTTACAGAGAGAGATCGGCAACCTGTACTCCGATGCTCACATCCAGCACGACAAGACAGCGCAGGCGTTACATATCCTGTCTGGAGAGCCTGACGAGGAAGGCGGAGAGGAGAGACAGCTGCGCGAGATTGAGAACGACTTAATGGAGCTCTTTGACTACGAGCACCACGAAGTCGTCCAAAAACTCATTGAGAACAGAGAAAAGATCGTCTGGCTTACGCGTCTAGCCAAAGCCGACGGGGAAGAAGAAAAGGGTGTTGTAGAAAGAGAGATGGCCTCCGAGGGCGTCAGGTGGATCTTGGATGAGCTTCGAGGCAAGAAGAGCACCGATGGAACAAGGAAGATGGAAATCAAGATGGATATCGACGTTCCCACTTCTTTCAGCACAGCTCCCAAGGACGAGAAAACCGAGGGCCAATTAATCGGTGGCCTTCAGCCGCGCAAGTACATCAACCTGGAAAACCTGGTGTTTGATCAAGGCAACCACCTTATGACAAACCCGAAAGTTCGACTCCCTGAAGGTTCGACCAAACGGACATTCAAAGGCTATGAGGAAATCCATGTACCAGCTCCCAAGAAGCGTAATCAGCCGGATGATGTCAACATTCCGATCACGGATATGCCCGAGTGGGCGCGCGTACCTTTCAGCTCAGCCAAATCCCTGAATAAGATCCAATCGAAATGTTTCCCGTCTGCCTTCGAGGATGACGGAAATATGCTTATCTGTGCACCCACAGGCAGTGGCAAGACCAACGTTGCCATGTTGACAATACTTCGAGAGCTTGGGAAGCATAGGAATCCGCAGACCGGGGATATTGACTTGGATTCCTTCAAGATAGTTTATATTGCCCCTTTGAAGGCTTTGGTCCAAGAGCAGGTTGGCAACTTCGGCGCGCGTCTCAAGCCATACGGCATCACCGTCTCTGAGTTGACAGGCGATCGTCAACTTACCAAGCAACAAATCGCCGAGACCCAGATCATTGTGACAACCCCCGAAAAATGGGATGTCATTACGAGAAAAGCTACAGACCTGACCTATACCAATCTCGTGCGATTGGTCATCATTGACGAGATTCATCTTCTTCACGACGACCGTGGCCCTGTCATTGAGAGCATCGTCAGCAGAACTATTCGCAAGACGGAGCAGACTGGAGACCCGGTCCGGCTAGTTGGCTTGTCAGCCACGCTGCCCAATTATCGGGACGTGGCAAGTTTCCTCCGCGTAGATCCAGTAAAGGGTCTCTTCCATTTTGACGGCTCATTCCGACCATGTCCCCTTCGGCAAGAGTTCATCGGAGTTACCGACAAGAAGGCCATCAAACAGCTGAAGACCATGAATGATATCACCTACAATAAAGTGCTCGAGCACGTTGGAACCCACAGAAATCAGATGCTCATCTTCGTACACTCTCGAAAGGAGACCGCGAAGACTGCTAGGTATATTCGCGACAAAGCTCTTGAGATGGAGACGATAAACCAGATATTAAAGCATGACTCTGGCGCCAGAGAGGCTCTGAATGAGATTGTCAACGATATAACAGATACTGACCTCAAAGACCTCCTGCCTTACGGGTTTGGTATTCATCATGCTGGTATGAATCGTGTGGATCGAGACGAAGTCGAAGGACTTTTTGCCGATGGTCTGATTCAGGTCCTTGTCTGTACCGCTACCCTCGCCTGGGGTGTAAACTTGCCGGCTCATACTGTCATCATTAAAGGCACTCAGGTCTATTCCCCTGAAAAAGGTAGCTGGGTGGAGCTGAGCCCTCAAGATGTTCTGCAAATGCTCGGACGTGCAGGGCGACCCCAATATGATACGTACGGTGAGGGTATCATCATCACATCGCAAAGCGAAATGCAGTACTACCTCTCGCTATTGAACCAGCAATTGCCCATCGAGAGTCAGCTCGCCAGTAAATTGGTTGACAACCTGAATGCGGAAATTGTTTTGGGCAATGTCCGAAGCCGAGATGAGGGTGTGGAGTGGCTTGGATACACATATCTCTTCGTTCGGATGCTGAGATCACCAGGGCTGTACAGTGTCGGCACCGATTACGAAGATGACGAGGCTCTCGAGCAGAAACGAGTTGATCTAATTCACTCAGCTGCCACCGTCCTGAAGAAATCCAATCTGATCACGTACGACGAAAAGACTGGAAAGGTCAAGGCAACTGAGCTCGGAAGGATTGCGTCCCACTATTACATCACACATGGCTCGATGGACACATACAACAAGTTGATTCAGCCTTCGATCACGACGATTGAGCTCTTCCGGGTCTTTGCCCTGAGTGCTGAGTTCAAATACATCCCTGTTCGTCAAGACGAGAAGCTGGAGCTCGCCAAACTCCTAGGACGCGTACCTATTCCTGTCAAGGAGAGCATCGAGGAACCTCACGCCAAAATTAATGTGCTATTACAGGCGTACATTTCGCGACTCAAACTTGACGGCCTCGCCCTAATGGCTGATATGGTCTACGTCACACAGTCGGCTGGCCGTATTCTTCGTGCTATATTTGAAATCACCCTTCAGAAAGGCTGGTCTAGCGTGTGCAAAACTGCCCTGGACCTGTGCAAAATGGCAGAGAAGCGAATGTGGCCTACTATGACTCCGTTGAGGCAATTCTCCCGTTGTTCCAGGGACATTGTTGCGAAAGCTGAGAGGATAGACGTTCCGTGGAGTAGCTATTTCGACTTGGACCCTCCCCGAATGGGCGAACTGCTTGGACTGCCCAAAGCTGGGCGTACCGTCTGCGACCTTGTTGCTAAGTTCCCAAGAGTCGAGGTCCAAGCTCAAGCACAGCCGATGACACGATCACTTCTTCGCGTCGAGCTAACCATCACGCCCAATTTCGAGTGGGACGACGAAGTCCATGGAAGTGCCGAGAACTTTTGGATCATCGTCGAGGACTGCGACGGTGAAGATGTCCTGTTCTATGATCAGTTCCTCCTCCGAAAGGATTATGCTGTCTCGGATGCAGACGAGCACCTGGTGGATTTCACTGTCCCCATCACAGACCCAATGCCCCCCAACTACTTCATCTCTGTGATATCAGACAGGTGGATGCATTCGGAGACTCGACTGCCCATTTCGTTCCAGAAGCTCATCCTCCCAGAGAAGTTCCCTCCACACACGCAACTACTGGACATGCAGCCTCTGCCGGTTGCTGCTTTGAAGGCCAAGGATTACTCCAGCCTATACGATGGTTGGAACTACTTCAACAAGATCCAAACGCAGACTTTTAACTCTCTTTATGCTACCGATGACAATGTTCTAGTCGCCGCACCAACCGGGAGTGGGAAGACTGTTTGTGCGGAATTCGCAATCTTACGCTACTGGACCAAGCCAGAAATTGGTCGCGCTGTCTACATTGCCCCATTTCAAGAGCTAGTTGACATCCGGCATCAAGACTGGCAGAAACGGCTCAGCCATCTACGGGGCGGAAAGGAGATTGTCAAGCTGACTGGTGAGACGGCGACGGATTTGAAGCTACTCGAGAAGGGCGACCTTATCTTAGCCACGCCTACGCAATGGGATGTCCTATCCCGGCAATGGCGGAGGCGCAAAAACATCCTCACAGTTGAGCTGTTTATCGCCGATGAACTACATCTGTTGGGTGGACCTCAAGGCTATATCTACGAGATAATAGTATCTCGTATGCACAATATTCGCGACCAAGCGGAACTACCCATGAGAATAGTCGGGCTGAGTGTATCACTCGCTGACGCTCGGGATATTGGCGAATGGATTGGCGCTAAGAAGAAGGACACCTACAACTTCAGCCCGCATGTCCGACCAGTACCGCTAGAGCTGCGGATACAGTCCTTCTCCATCCCGCATTTCCCGTCGCTCATGCTTGCCATGGCCAAACCTACTTACCTGGCCATTAACGAGCTATCCGCGGACCAGCCTGCGCTGATTTTCGTCCCTAGCAGAAAACAGACGAGATCCAGTGCTCGGGATATACTTGCGGCTTGCCTGGCGGACGATGACGAGGATAGATTCTTGCACGTTGATGTGGAACAGCTACGTCCTCTACTGGAACGAGTTCACGAAGAAGCTTTGGCCGAAGCCTTATCCCATGGTATCGGCTACTATCACGAGGCTCTGAGTCAAAGTGACAAGCGTATCGTTCTCCATCTGTACAACCAGGGCGCAATTCAGGTTTTGGTCGCCTCTCGAGATGTGTGCTGGGAGCTTAACTGTGCTGCTCACCTCGTGGTGGTCATGGGTACTCAATACTTCGAGGGCCGTGAACATCGGTACGTCGATTACCAGCTAAGCGAGGTTTTGCAAATGTTCGGGAAAGCCCTGCGTCCATCGAGAGATGGGCGCAGCCGAGGTGTCTTGATGGCCCCGGCTGTCAGAAGGGAATATTTCAAGAAGTTCCTGAACGAGGCACTTCCAGTCGAGTCTCATCTCCACAATTATGTGCATGATGCCTTCGTCACAGAAGTTAGCACCAAGATGATTGAGTCCGCTGAAGATGCTATCAACTGGACGACCTTCACCTACTTTTACCGCAGACTTCTCGCCAATCCCAGCTACTACAGTCTTACCAACCCAACCCACGATGGATTGAGTAGCTATCTCTCGGATCTGGTAGAGGTTACTCTGAAAGAATTGACCGAGTCTAAGATAATCGATCTAGATGAGGATGACGGCTCCGTTGCACCGCAAAATGCGGCGATGATTGCTGCTTATTACAACATCTCTTACATCACAATGCAAACCCTTCTCCTGTCTCTTAGTGCCAGAACTAAGCTCAAAGGGATACTCGAGATCATCACTTCGGCCACGGAATTCGAATCGATCCAGATCCGGAGGCACGAGGAGAGTTTGCTTCGTCGCATATATGACAGGGTACCGGTGAAAATGTCGGAGCCAGCGTACGACTCCCCTCACTTCAAAGCATTTGTACTATTGCAAGCCTATTTCTCGCGAATGCAGCTGCCAATCGACTTGGCAAAGGATCAGGAGATGATCGTGTCGAAGATACTCAGCCTTCTCAGTGCAACGGTTGATGTATTGTCGTCCGATGGTCACCTCAATGCCATGAATGCGATGGAAATGTCGCAAATGGTGGTCCAGGCAATGTGGGATCGTGATAGCCCCTTGAAACAGATTCCTCATTTTTCGCCAGATGTTGTCAAAGTAGCGAATGAGTTTGGGTATGTTCCACTCCGACGTATCCAGGCATCTACAGTACTAATGTGTCATAGAATCAAGGATATCTTCGACTTCATGGAAGCGATGAATCCTGAAGAGAACTCAGACTACGCCACTCTGATTAAGCGGCTGGGTTTGACGCAGACGCAGCTGGCACAAGCAGCCGCTTTTACGAACAACAAATACCCTGATATCAATCTGGAATTCGATGTTCTGGACAAAGACGACATTCGTGCTGGAGAACCCGCTTACCTCAGCGTCCAGATCGAGCGGGAGGTGGATGAGGAGGATGGAGAGGTTGACACAATAGTCCATGCACCATTCTACCCAGCCAAGAAATTGGAGAACTGGTGGCTGGTTGTTGGAGAAGAAAGCACCAAGACCCTCCTCGCTATCAAGAGGGTCACGATCGGACGGCAGTTGAAGGTGCGATTGGAGTACACAGTCCCGACACCCGGCAATCATGAGCTCAAGCTGTTCTTGATGAGTGACAGCTACATCGGCGTCGACCAGGAACCAACCTTCTCGGTAACAGTTGCCGAAGGCATGGATATTGACGACGAGGAGGATGAGGAAGACGACGAATGAAGAACTCACTGTACATATAGCTAAGGAAGCAAATGGGGGTTAGATACTGAGTGAGGAATGAAAAGTGCTGCTATCTCGCTTGGGGTCTGATTTTTAAGGGTCTTGATTACGCAACATGGCGAGTAGAAGGATATCCTTGTTCAGGGCGCAGTTGCGTGGCCTTTTTGGGCCGTGAGAACAGGGTTGACAGATAGGGTTACCACATGAGTGCATGTGCGTGGTGGGCGGGAAGGGCTATGTTTAGCTCATGGTCGAGGAGAAGAAAAGACTCAGGTGTTGTTGTCCGGTCTAGAAGGATGACATATGTGTACACAGCAGGGCCGAGGGTAAAGGGCAATAGAGGACAGGGCGATTTGATGAAAGCAGATGCCGATGCCAGTGGTAGTGGCAGTGGCAGTGGGCTGAGTGTGATGGGTAAGGAAGCGAGCGATCTTGATATATCGGGACTCGGTGTGTCTGGGAGTGGTGGGCATGGGGATGGGCAGCCAGTGAGGAAGCCAACGCGCTCTTGCGGACGTATGGTGGTGCTGGTGGTGAGACCCACGCCAACGCCCACGCCCATGCCCGCCCACGCCAGCCAGGCAGGACTGTAACCAGCCAACTTAATAAACGCATCCCATACTTCGTGCGCCCCCCCGTCTGCCCGTCTTGTCCTACGCTTCCCTCCCTACGAAGCACAGTCAACTACTTACTTGCCTGCCTACCTGGGTACCAAGCGCCAACACTCAAGGCAAGTGTCATCGGCCAGTCACGTGCCGGCGTCAGAGCTAGATCCATACAATACATCACCCTCGGATCCATCCTCTGAATCCATCCACTCTCAAGCACTTTTTTCCTTACAACAGTTTTTTCCCATACCACCCACCCCCCAACACCAACACCAACACCAACAACCATCATCACGCCACGCGCCATCAATTGCAACCACCCTTTATCCCGCCCGTTGCATCTGCGCAATCACCCCCTCGACCCATTCGCGCCTCGATCCGACGCGTCTTCTATCCATCTTATCCACCAAACCACCCTTGTACCTACCTGCATTGTATCCGCCGCTAATCTCAACTTCCTCTGACGCCAGACTTCTCGTGACACGAGAGTTGCGCGCCCATTGCCTCGTCGACTTGACATCACCACCATCATCAGCACCATCTCTTGATAGTCATCATGTCTGACGAAACACCCGCGCAATCCACCGTCGCGAAAACATCTGATGCCTCTGCTCCGGCTGCGACTGAGGACACTCCAGCCAAGCCCGTTGCGCCTGCTGCTGATGCCGACCCAGCTGAAACCGCTCCTGATGCTGCCAATGATACCAAGATAGACGAAGAAAAGCCCGCCAAGCCTGAGGCTCAGTCGAATGGTAAGCTACACCACTCCTGCCATGATTCATCTTCGCATCTGCCACTATACAGAAGGCGCCGGCGGCAAGCCCACCCGCCCTTATGGGGTATTCATTTTTTCCCCAATCCGCAGCATGCGACAATGCTCCCTAACATGTATCTATTTCGGCCCCCCTACGTCACTTTGGCTCGTCTTATGGACTTCAGCTAACCTTTTGTCACCTTGCCAGAAGAGCCTGCTCCAGCTGCTACCACTGATAAATCCGACGCGGCTACCGCCAAGAAGCCATCAGATGCCGATGTCGAGATGAAAGACAAACCCGAAGAAGAACCAAAGGAACCTGCCGACAACGCCGAGTCTGCTCAGGCACTTCCCGTCGATACCAACAATGCCGAGCACAAAGCTGCGATTGCCGCTGCCGAAGGTGCGGCTGTCGAAGCTGGGGCCTCAACTCCTGCAGGCGACAAGTCCAAGGGGCGCCGCAAGTCTTCTGGCCCGGCCAGTTCCAAGAAGTCCGCCAAGAAGGAGAAGAAGAAGCCGCAACTAGATGCGAAGCCTGGTGATCATTTCTTTGCCAAGTTAAGGGGCTTCCCACCTTGGCCCGTTATCATCTGCTCCGAAGATATGCTTCCGGAATCCATGCTCGGCTCGCGACCTGTCACTGCGGCTCGCCCTGATGGAACCTATCGCGAAGATATCGCCGATGGCGGCAAACATGCCCATGAAAGGACGTACCCAGTTATGTATCTCCACACCAACGAATTGTAAGAGCTGTTCTTTTGACTACTATCTCGTAATAGTTTCCATCCCTTCTGACCAGCGTCGTAGTTCCTGGATCGTCAACACCAACCTCTCGGACCTTGATCCGGAGACTGTGGCTAGTCTAATCAGCACCAAGATGCGGAAGGATCTGCAAAACGCACACCTCCTCGCCGCCGAGCAGAACGACCTGGACTACTACCGTGATCTGCTTAATGAGTTTGAACAGCAGCGCCTTGCTAAGATTGAGGCTGAACAGGCGAAGGAGGCTGAGAAGGCAGCTAAGCAGGCGGCCAAGGAGGCAGCCAAGGAAAAGGCTAAGAAAACACCGAAAAAAGCCAGTAAAGCCGTTGCTGACGAGGATGGTGACATTGATATGGCGGAAGTTGATGAGACGGAAGAAGGAGAGCCTTCTGCAAAGAAGCCAAAGTCTAAGAAGCGCAAGGCCGAGGATGATGCCAGTGTCAGTACCAAGTTGCTCATATGGACCCATGTTACTCCCTGCTGACATGTTAACCCTAGACTCCGCAGCGTTCGGAATCTGTCAAGAAGCCCAAGATCAAACTGACAAATTCTTCAACGCCAAAGACTGCTAATGGGGTCGCGTCTCCTGCTGCTGGTAAGGATTCTACCTCGAAGGCCGTCAAAGCCAAGGGAAAATCCAAGAGTGGGAAGGATACAGACGGCAAGAAAGAGCCTGCCGTGCCAAAGGAGCCAGAGCTTACCCCAGAAGAGAAACGTGTGCGCAAAGAGGTAAGCATTTATCATCTTCAGCTGCGGTGATGGCATAGCTAATCAAAGCTACAGAAGGAAATACTGTTTTTGCGACACAGACTTCAGAAAGGCCTCCTCCTGCGGGATCAAGCACCCAAGGCTGAGGAGATGCGGGCAATGTCGGATTTTCTGGCTAAGCTAGAGACCTTCCCCGATCTCGAAGTGAACATAATTCGCGCGACGAAGATCAACAAGGTTATGAAGGCTATCCTCAAATTGGACACGATTCCCAAGGAAGAGGAGTTTCATTTTAAACCGCGATCACAAAGTCTCTTAGATGAATGGAACAAGGTGCTGGCTAGCGAAGGAGCAGCTCCTGCACCCACCAACGGTGTGAATGGCACGTCTAGTGGAGACGCCGCCAAAGCCGGAAAAGAATCAGCTAATGGCGTCAAGGAGGGTGCTCCAGAGCCCAAGGCGACTGAGCCAAAGCCGGATGTTGAGAAGGCAGATTCCAAGCCTGATACTGCTGATCAAAACGGTGAAGAGAGTGAAGCCAAGGTAGAGGCTGGTGGTGAAAAGAAAGCCAGCGCGGGAGAGGTATGTGGTTCATACTGAATTTTCCAATGTCTCGAATGTTGCGGATAGGGCTAACGCCATGTGCAGACTGCATCGACAGCTGTGGAGGAGACGGCAGCTTGAAGGAAAGACGAGTCTTTTTATCCAGAAGGTGGTGGCGATGCAGCTCATCAAACCTGGGCGACTGAAGGGCAATGGCGAGTTATCTTAAAAGACTTAGATTGCTTCTCTCAGTCACTAGCAGCAGGGTAATGCAAACAGTCGGCTGACTAGATGGCTGTAGCTGGGCAGAGGATGGCTCAACTATTTACTTGTGTTGATTGTATGTAAACTAGGCCGATATTGATTTCAGGGCAGGCATCCAGGGCATGGATCGGTCCTGGTGCTCGGGCGAGCAGAACAAAATTACAGGCAGACGGGAGTGGTCGGGACTGACACACGACAGGATTCAGGTTCGCGCCTCTACTTCCAGTACGTGGATGGGTAGGGAGAGATCTTACGAGATCAAGCAACTATACGACGTTTCGAGTTCTTAGGGAGTTGCAAGGCGGTGTCTGAATGGAATTACATGAGAAAAAAAAACCGGTGACCACAGCGAGCAGAGGAAGGGAGTCAGTTGGTTCTCTTGATGAAGTGAAGGTAACTTCAGTTACACCCGAGCTTTTATACCGTAAAGTTGGCCCAGCATAACAATGAAAAGTCTAATAAATTCCTGTGTATATCTGCATCTACAAATTTGCTCTGCTTTCAATGTTGGGTGGGGGGTGGTTGCTATGTCAGGCAGCTAGCTCCTTAAGTAGGTATCTACTTATGTAGTTATACATTTTGATTGTGGTGGTATCGTGGAATATCTGGTGTTGGCTGGAAAAGGATGACGTGAATAAGGAGCTGGCAGAGCTATCAGCTTAGGCAGGCGGCAGAGAGGAGGGCCGAGGCAGAGACTCAGGGAGGAGGAGTAGGAGCTTTGGCCACATGAAAATGGGGGAAGTGTGGGTCTATTTTAACAACTACCTACCTAGGTAGTCTAAGATAAATACTTTAATAAAGTAAGCTGAGGGGCGTGTGTGGGCGCGTCATTCTCGCCAGTGCCTGATGATAAGTAAATGATAAGTAAACTTCGGTAAACTGAAGCTACGAGAACGTACTCTGTGCATTACACATCACCTTTCACCCGCCTTCAAGTTCATGACCTGGACTCGACGACATCTCACTTGCTCAAGCGGCACGTATTCGTGAATACCTTACCTACTTAACTTACTTACCTACTTACCTACTCTATGTACCTACTTACCTAGGAGTTCCATCCTCTCCACCACTTGGACCACAACTGTCCATCTCCTTCTCCCTTCTTTCCTCTTCTTTCGTCCTAACCCGACTTCATGGCTTTTTAAGCACTCGTCAGCACCGATAACCCATCTCTTAACCTCCGCCTAACCCTCCTCACCTCTGACCCCTAACACTCCTTCGAGACGCCATCATGTTGTTGCGACTCCGTGGGCCCGATGGCATGGCTCGCGTCAGTATCGACAAGAACGACACGTTTGCCCAACTCGGGCGTCAGGTATGTTTGGCTTGAATTCAACCTCCTCGGTTCAACCCCCTCGGTGCCAGTCCTGTCTCGATCGCTCTGACCGCCCGCTACAGCTCATGACCCATCTGCCTGCCACCGTCGATCCCAGCACCATCTTCATGTCGCCCAACCCCCAGTTTACCGACTCTAAGCGCCTGCGCGATATAGCCAACGTCAAACTGGCCCAGATAAATCTCAAGTAGGCTTCGAGAGCCCCAGAGTCACTCGATGGCCATCATGTGCTAACGTACTGGGTAGCCATGGGGATATGATATTTATCAAGTACGATCATCTAGAGAATGTCGCAAACGGGCATGCGAATGGCGCCGCTCCCTCGACGCATACTACACTGCCTTCGGCAAACAGACTGAACGGAAAACCCATACTGCCCACCGAGGACTTTCCCGTCGATCCGCCGCCCTTGACTTCGCCTACAAAAGTAATCAAGAATCCGTGGGAAGTGGTCAAGCAATCCGCACTGGATGATCGTCTCGACAAGCAGGACGGGAAGATACCGAGGGGCCGAGACCGTATGTGCAAGCACGGCGCCAAAGGCATGTGCGACTACTGCATGCCGCTCGACCCTTTCAACCCCCAGTATCTCGCCGACAAGAAAATCAAATACTTGTCTTTCCATTCATACCTGCGGAAAATCAACTCAGCCACCAACAAGCCCGAACTCGGCAGCTCTTTTATTCCGCCCCTGAAGGAACCCTACTTTCGCGTCCAGCGGGACTGCCCCTCGGGCCATCCACAGTGGCCCGAGGGTATTTGCACCAAGTGCCAGCCCAGTGCCATTACCCTACAGCCTCAACCCTTTCGCATGGTCGACCATGTCGAGTTTGCTTCTTTCGAGCTAGTCAACACGTTCATCGATGCCTGGCGGAAAACGGGCGGACAGAGAATAGGGTATCTGTACGGTCGCTACGCCGAGTATTCTGAGGTGCCTCTAGGCACAAAGGCCGTAGTGGAAGCCATCTATGAGATTCCCCAGGTGGATGAAATCGATGGCATCTCATTGAACCCCTTCGAGAACGAGGCTGCCGTCAATGATGTGGCCAGACTTTGCGGGCTTGAGCGAGTCGGTGTCATTTACACTGATTTGCTCGACGCCGGAAAGGGGGACGGCAGCGTTGTCTGCCGGAGACATGCGGACTCGTACTATCTGTCTTCCCTGGAGGTGTGTTTCGCATCGCGACTCCAGGCTCAGCACCCGAAAGCGACGAAATGGAGCGATACCGGCAGGTTTGGCTCAGGCTTTGTGACCTGCGTCATCTCTGGCGATGAGACGGGTCAAATAGCCATATCTTCATACCAGGCGTCCAACGACGCGGTGGAAATGGTGCGAGCAGATCTTGTTGAGCCGTCTGCCGACCCGAATGTTATGCTTGTGCGCGACGAGGAGGAAGACGACGGCTCGACAAGTCGAACACGATACATACCTGAAGTGTTTTATCGGAAAATCAACGAATACGGTGCAAACGTACAAGAGAATGCCAAGCCTTCTTTTCCAGTAGAGTATCTCTTTGTGACCTTGACACACGGCTTCCCGGCCTCTCCAAAACCCATCTTCAACACGTCCAAATTTCCTATAGAGAATCGGGAGGCCATGGGAGAGAGTCAGGAGTACAAGTCTGTCGCTAAAGTGCTTGACACAAGCGGGGGTAACCAGCTCGGATCTCTATCCGACTTCCACCTCCTCACCTTCATCCATGGGATGGATATCCTTTCAAAGGTAAAGTGCCACAGGTTTCTGTTCTCAGTCATCAGCTAACCCATTTGCCCGATAGGAAGAGGAAGCTCTCCTCTGCAAAGCGGCCACCACACATGACCTCGCCGAGACCTACCAGCTCTTCAGCATGCCGGGCTGGCAGACTCTCGAGGCGATCTTGCAATCGACTGGTGAGACCCTCCCCAAGAAGCGCCCTCGTATCTCAAGTATCGACGGGGTTACAACGGACGTATCCAGCGCTCAAGGTGCGAATGGTGGAAGGTCGCTTGCGTCTGCATCTTCGTCGTCTTCTGCTGCTGCTGCTACGCCTGCTAATACTCCCGCTGCCCCTACCAACACCCTCCCCGGTGAACTGCCTACTAAGCGTCTTGCTGCCATTAGGCTGAACGACCAGTTCGACAACCCACCTTCCAAACGTCAAAAGCGAGACAAGACGAGCCGAGTTCAATAGTCTTCAAGAGGGAGTAAGAAAATCACGTGATTGGGAATAAGTAGGCGAACAGGGGTTTCAAGGGGATGAAAAATCGACGACGTAGCAAAGCGTTGGTCATCTACCAAAGGGATTTGAGTAGTGAGCAGACAACCATCAATTATATCTAAGGATTGCTATTTCGGTCTATGGAGCACGCATGCCCAATAAGGGGCGAATGATAGCAATCATCTTAACGTCCCAAGACATGCACAGGGACCTCCACCGCAGAGAGAAAAAGATCGATGGATGATGATGATGATGCATTAACCTCGGCGTATGAATTGATTTGATTATTAGACAATATTTATTATTTACACTCCTAAAAAAATGGCCCGTGTGCCTTTAAAAGGGTATATCCTACTGGTTTCCAGGGCTGCTGCTGCTTCTTCCCTTCTTCTGTCTGCTAATAACTACTACCATCGAGTCAGGCAGGCTATCTGATACCGTCATACCATCTGCGCACGCATACACACACACACACGCTGACCCTGAAAATTTGTGTGATGTGCTGCTTTCTTACGAAGACGCGATAGACTTGTTGTTGGTTGGTGTCTCACCTAGGTAGGTAGGGATGGCAGTCAGCGAGGATCAACCGACGTCCTTCCTTCCATCCATTTCTTTCTTTTCTTTTCTTTTCTTTTCTTTTCTTTTCTTTTCTGTCCTATGTATGTATCTGTCTGTCATTATGAACCGGCCAACACCCCCAACCCACCAACCCACCCGTCCCCTTTTTTTTCATGTTTTATAAGTACCCCTTTTTTTCTTTTGTTTTCATGCTGCCGGATCATATGGGGATGATAGGTATCAGATCGGGCTCCCGAGAGAAATAAAACAGAACAGAACCAAACAAAACAAGAAAAACTGCTGGAAGCTATTTCAGATGATTACTTTGATGCTGTTGAACTTAGGTACTTAGAGTCCACACACTCCCCGCTCCCCCGTTGCAAAAGAAAAGTCGGGTGTGAATCCCTAGGTTACTTCATTAATGCGAATTCGATGTTGACCTTTTGAGAGAATGAACTTTCCATGTCAGGTATTGCAGCATCTGGCCCAGTCCCTCATCGCCATGTCTCACCAAGATGAAGCGGCCGCACCTATCATAGTCAGGAACTGCCATGCTTTTTTTCTTTCTGTTTTTTCTAATCTTTTATCTTTATTTCATTTTATTTTGGTTTCTTTGGGCTCAAGTATCTCATTTACGATAGATGACAGCGCAATTCGTCCGGCCCAAGTAGATAAATTTTCGAACCTCGTCCTGCCCCAAGCCTCCCTCGTTGGTGTACTTAGTAGGAAATCAAACATTTCATGCATACTATATAGGTAGCAGCGGAGTGTTCCTTGTCGTGGTCTTCATTTTTTTGCTTTTCTCGGTTCCCTTGCCAGGGGAAGCATGCCGAACGCCCACCGTAAAGGAGAAGGGGGAAAATACCAACCAATGGCAATCATGGGAGCCATAGATAGTTGGTTATATGGAGACGGAAATGAGGATTGGATATCAAAAAATTCGAAATGGCGTTTTACAATGGTTTGCCCCCGAGGAACTCTGACCACCGGCGGACCTCCGACGGAATACCCTCCTTCCGGGGGAGCTTCTCGCTCATGCATTGGGCGAAGAGTATAGCAGTCTAGGTAATGTAGAGTCAGTAGCTAGTCAACATTACATAGCGGTCCGAATTGAAGACGTACCTGAGGTTCCATGAATAGAGGAACACCGAAATCGACGGCATTTCGTCGCATGACGTAATCCACATCCATGGTTGTCTTAGCTCGGGTCAGGGCCAAGTTGAAGACTCCTCTAATGTCGTACTTCTGGAAGACTTCACGAAGAGCCCGCTTATCTTCTTTAGGGAATTCGATAACGTCCACGCTGACCTTGTCTTTCGTGGTCGCTTCAAGGTGCTGTTTGACATCCTCACCGGCGGCATAAAATTTGTAGCCAAGAGGGGAGAGGTAGTCGGCGACCTTGGTGAGCCATGGCTTGGAGACATCACCACCAAAGAGTATACCCTCACCAGGCTCTGGCATACGGAAGTTCATTGCGGACTGAAGAGAAGTCCAGTAGGCCTCGACAAGGTCCTTTCCGAAGCAAGCCATCTCTCCTGTGCTGGCCATCTCGACGCCCAAGAAAGGGTCGGCGCCAGCGAGGCGAGTCCATGAGAACTGTGGGACCTTGGTGGCGAGATAATCCCGCTTGACAGCCATGAGATCAGTAGGATCGGGAACATCTTTACCTGTCAGAGCCTTTGTAGCAACGTCAATAAAGTTGGTGCCAAGCACCTTGCTGACGAAGGGGAACGAGCGGGAGGCACGCAGATTGCACTCGATGACCTTCAGAGCTGGCTTGTTGCCTTCGGGGTCCTCAGCCTTAATGATCTGCATGTTGAAAGGACCGGTGATGTTCCATGCCTTAGCAACCTTTTCGGCGATTTCCTTGAGACGACTCATAGTCTCGTCATCCAAGTTGGCCGGAGGAAGAACCAAAGTAGCGTCACCTGAGTGAACACCAGCTTGCTCGACGTGCTCACTGATAGCATGAACCAGCAAGTTGCCTTGAGAAGCAACTCCATCAACATCTATCTCTTGAGCACCCTCAATGAATTTGGTAATCACAACGGGGTGGTCAGGAGAAACGTTGCTTGCGGCCTCAAGCTTGTCCTTCAAGTCCTCCTTGCTGCGGATGACAGTCATAGCAGCACCCGAAAGAACATAGCTGGGACGAACGAGAACAGGGTAGCCCACCGTCTCGGCAAACTTCTCAGCATCAGCGACTGAAGTAAGCTCCTTCCATGCAGGTTGGTCAATGCCAATGCTATCCAGAATCTCCGAAAATTTCTGTCGGTCTTCAGCCTTGTCGATATCCTTAGGATCGGTACCCAACACGTTGGCCTTGCCAGTCTCTTGTAGGCGAAGTGCCATGTTCTGCGGGAGCTGGCCACCCACAGAGACCACAACTCCTGATGCATTCTCGAGTTCGTAAATATCCATCACGCGTTCATAGCTCAACTCTTCGAAGTACAGCTTGTCAGCTGTGTCGAAATCTGTGCTATAGGTTTCAGGGTTGTACTTGAGGAAAGTTAGTAAGAGATGAAAAGTTAGGTATATCAAGTGAAGACAGGAGGCGGATTGGGAAATCGCAGGCCAAAGGCGGCTTCTAGAGAGCGAAAAGTCAAGTTTGCACGGCAACCCATTCTTCTCGTTCTAAAATGGAAATCGGATATTCCACTGCCCATCTTCGCAGCAGATATATATGACCAAGAGCCCCAGGGAAGAACAATCTGACTTACGTTGATCATTACAGTCTTCTGACCCATGTTCCTCAATGCCAGAGTAGCGCTGACAGCACACCAGTCAAACTCCACGGAGCTACCGATTCTGTATACACCACTGCCGAGGATGACGGTACCCTTGTCCTCGAATGTAACATCGTGCGTGCTGGCGTTATAAGTAGTGTATAGATAGTTAGTGTTTGCTGGAAACTCGGCAGCCAGGGTGTCAATCTTCTTGACCCAGGGGCGAATGCCCATGCCCAAACGATGGGCACGAACAGCATCCTCATTGCTCCCAACTGCGTTGGCGATCTGCTTATCCGAAAAGCCCATTTTCTTGGCTTTGAGAATCAGGTCTCGCTTCAATCCTTCCAGGCTGCCAACGGCTTCCATTTCCCTGGTGCAGTTGACGAGGTTCTGAAGCTTGTACAAGAACCATTTATCGATTTTGCTCAATTCGTGAATCCTCTCGACTGAATAGCCTTCGTGGAGCATAGCCTGACCTACTGCCAACCATCGGCGATCTGTTGGGTGCGAGAGTTCATAGTCAAGATCATCAAACTTGTCGCCCTGAAACCCGACAAACTTGGGATCGACTTGGCGAATAGCCTTCTGGAAGGATTCCTCGAACGTACGACCGATAGCCATAACTTCACCGACTGACTTCATAGCACTTCCTATGTCACGCTTAACATGCTGGAATTTGGATAAATCCCAGCGGGGTATCTTAGTCACAATATAGTCGAGCGAGGGTTCGAAATTGGCGGTGGTGGTTTTGGTGACAGCGTTGGGCAGCTCAGGTAAACTGTGTCCAAGACCGATCTTTGCGGCGGTATACGCTAGAGGATATCCGGTGGCTTTCGAGGCCAGAGCTGACGATCGCGACAATCGAGCGTTGACCTCAATGACCCTGTAATCGAGTCCATCTGGTTGTAGAGCATATTGCACGTTACATTCACCGACGACACCAAGGTGTCGCACAATTTTGATAGCGGCAGAGCGGAGCATGTGGTACTCTTCATCGCTGAGGGTCTGGCTGGGTGCGACAACGATGGAATCACCAGTGTGCGTACCCAAGGGGTCGAAGTTTTCCATGTTGCAAACCGTGATGCAGTTGTTATTCGCATCGCGGACAACCTCGTACTCGACCTCCTTCCAGCCCTTCAGTGACTTTTCCACCAGAATTTGCGGCGAGAGAGTCAGGGATCGAGCAGCCATATTGCGGAGCTCTTCCTCGTTATTGGCGAAGCCAGAACCGAGACCTCCCAAGGCGTAAGCGGCACGAACGATGATGGGGTATCCGACTTTGGAGGCAGCATCCAAGGCATCTTCTACCGTGCCAACAGCGATGGACTTGGCGATTGGAATGTCGATTTCGTTCAGAGCCTTGGCAAATAGATCACGGTCCTCACTGAGTTCAAGTGTGTGTACACTGGTGCCAAGAACCTTGACGCCATATCGTTCAAACAGTCCCATACGCTGCATCTGCACACCCAGGTTCAGCGCGGTCTGACCGCCGAAGGACAAGAAGATACCATCAGGTCGTTCCCGCTCAATGACATAGGATACGTATTCTGGGGTAACGGGGAGGTAGTAGATCTCATCGGCGAGAATGTGGTTGGTCTGGATGGTCGCGATGTTGGGATTGATAAGGACGGAGGCGACACCAGCCTCCTTCAGTGCCTTAAGAGCCTGGGAGCCTGTGTGTGCGAGTGTTTGTTAGCACGGATTGTACATTTCGTCGCCCAGTGAGTGACTCATCCTAGACCGCCAGAGTCGGGAGGTCATGATAAAGAGACGAACCTGAGTAGTCGAACTCGCCAGCCTGGCCAATGGCTAAACCGCCACTTCCTATGACCAGAACCTTCTTCACATCTACGATATCCTTGGGCTGGATGACACCACTTTCGAGATAGGCCTTGGGGTTCGGAGCTTCCTGGGCGGCGGCATCAGCGCCAGAGCAAACGGCGGTCACAGAGAAGTTCCTCTTCTGGGAGGCTGGCGAGCTCTGGGAAGGAGCTAGAAGCCTATGAGGAGCTCGCAGGGAGGCGGCAGTGAATTGCCTCCTGGGTAGGGCGGTGGGTAGCCGGCGGCCATGTCGTAGGAGAGCAGGTGCGCGGCCTGCGAATTTGGTAGAGAGGGCCATGGAATGGTTGTACGACTGGGTCAGGGAGATGTTGAAGGAACAACGCCTCGCAAGACGGATATTCAGGCACCCAGCTCCCAATTGAGGTCAATTGGACTCTTTGGGGAGATTTTCACGACGCAGCAAGTATTTTGACACTCAAGACTCACTGAGAGACCTGGAGGGGAATCGGAGGAGTGTCTGTCTGTCTTAATAAGTTTATTTTCAGGGCGCCGCCGCCGACTTACCTAGGTACAGACTAGGAAGACAAGGATGCTAAGCTCAGCTAGTGCCGATAAGCTGATAAGACTAAGAAATTTCAATTTTTTGGCGTCCAAAACTTTTGGAACTCTGCGGTTCCGGAGCTTATGACCCACTTAAAGATCCAACAGACCAAATACAGACCAATAGCATGTTATACAGCTCGAGACTTCAAATTTTGTACCTGAGTCAACTTCCAAGGTTGCATCTACCTGGTTATTAACTTCAATGTTTGTGTCGCCGTCTCAAAAAAAAAAAAAAAAAAATCGGAAAGAAAATTTCTGGTCAGACCAGGAAACTCAACGTTCGCCAAATTACAGACCTCTTCAATGCCCAAATTGTCAGCACCGTTTAACACGAAATGATATACGCAAGTCGCATAGTCCATATCCGCACACGGCTGTCCCGTTGAAAAAAAGCACGATGTACCGCCGTTTACTCGACCCGCGCCCCTTATTTTCAGGGGTTGACTGGTGGTTACTTACATATAGGTTAGGTACTTCGAGACTCAACCTTTAACTATTCGAATGCTTATTAGACTCAAGGTTTAAATGTTCGCATCGACCTTGTATACGCGCTGAAAGAAATTCGATCAAAATGGGAACAAAATACTTCCTAACTTGTTGCATCTAGCCCATCCTAAGCGCCCGTGATATTCAGGGGGTCGGAATCGGGGGAGAAATACTTACCAACATATGTAGGTACATACTTAAGTATGTATGTAAGCATTGAAAAGGGATGGGATAGGCAGTTGGTCCTGTTGAGAATACACCCTTACTTCATACCAGTCGGCGAGCGGGGTCATTGGATTGCCGCCTCCTCATAGCACCCATATAGCAGTTGGTGGATGTCGAACGCTCGAGGTTATCATGTTCTGTACCTTCATTTCAAGTCTTTCAACCGCCCAGAATTCAAACACCTTGTCTTGTCAAGCACGATACTTCGTTGACAGACGAACGGAGCCAAACAGGCGTCATACGGTACCCCTTATCTTCTGAACCATGGGGGATATACCCATTCCAGACCTCAGCTTGATGAGCGGTCTCCTTTCAGTTTGCATCGCTGTTTCTGCCCTGGTCCGTTCCTTCCAGTCACTCCACCCATTCCAGCGGTTTCAGAAGAGAAACGTTGGAAACCAAGTCAATGTAAGCTAATCACATCCCAGTTCCTTGCCAATGTCCTCTACAATGTATATCTGCATCCTCTACGACACGTGCCGGGGCCTTTCTGGGCCAGAGCGACCGGTATACCGTCCTGGTACTACAGCTTCATCGGCAAGCGCCATATCTGGATGTGGCAACTTTTCCAAATCCACGGCAAGAGGATCCGCGTGACGCCTAATTCCGTCATATTCTGTGATCCGAGGGCCCATGCCGACATCTACAGCATGAAGTCTAACGTCCGACGGAGTCCGTTCTATGTGGGCTTGACCAAGAGCATTCGGGAGCAAAACACTCTGAACACCATCGATCCCACGGAACATGCCAGGAAACGCAAGATTCTCGACACTGGGTTCACTGATGTTTCGGTCAGTACTGCTGCTACTTTCATAACCCAGCACATCGATCGCTGGCACCAGATCATGTTGGACGAGCATGGCAGCAGCACCGAGTGGTCTGCTTCCATGGATTTCAGCCACAAGATTGACCATCTTGCCTTTGATATAATGGGCGAGCTCGCCTTCGGGAGGTCTTTCAATACCAAAGAGCCCGGTGAGAACCCTCTAAAGGAGGTCCCCAATACCACCATACAGTATTTCAAGTTTTATTACCCGGTAAGTAATCACGAGGAACAGATGCACGGGGATTTCTACTAATTCCGAATCAAGATGTGCCACTCCCCTCTGCTGAGCCTCATTATCTGGCTGAAACCCCGCGGGCTAGATCGGCTGATGGAACTCGTCACACCTCAACATCTTCACGAGTTTGATAAATTTGTCATCGACAGCGTCACCAAGCGACTAGAGTTATATGAGAAACAGAAGACCCTGGCTGAAAATGAACGGCGCCGTGACATCATGTACTTCTTATGCCAAGCCCAGGATTCTAGTACGGGTCACAAGACCTATACTGAAGTCGAGCTTCGTGCAGAGGCTCTTCTACTCATCATAGCGGGGTCCGACACTACCACTACTATCCTCTCCGGTATCTTGTGGTATCTCACAAGGTACCCGCGGTGCTATCAGAAACTTGTCGATGAGTTACAAGGAACATTCGAGACACCAGAGGATGCCGTTCATGGCCCGAAATTAGTCGGCTGCAAGTATCTCCGGGCTTGTATCGACGAGACTATGCGCCTCGTTCCTCCTGGGCCTAGCGAATCTCCCCGGGAGGTTCTCCCTGGAGGTATCAACATTATGAACGAACACTATCCCCCAGGGACAATTGTTAGCACGTCTCCCTGGTCCGATGGGCGCAATGAGGAGGTCTACGGAGACCCAGCTGTCTTTCGACCGGAGCGATGGATCGCGACTGAGGATGCGGGGGTCACCACGGAAATGGTGGCCAAGATCCGTTCCAACTTACGCCCTTTTCGTTCCGGTCCCGGAAATTGCGCCGGCAAGAACATAGCCATGGCAGAAATCATGCTGGTAGTCGCCAAGACCCTGCTTAGGTTCGATTTCAGGAAGACACCAGGCTCAACATTGGGGGAGGGTAGTGCTGAACTAGGCTGGGGTCAGAGGGACAGAAAGCAGTTCCAATTAGTAGATGCCTTCGTCTCGGTCAGAGAAGGACCAGAGATTCAATTTAGGAAGAGGGCGCCTCGGGAGGTGCTACTCGGTTGACACTGAGCAGGATGGAGAATTCAGATCATGATAGTTTCGCAGGATAGGGTAGTTATCGTACAATGCAGTCAAGTCAGCGTACCAAGTTCATTTATAAAGATAATAAGCCAACTCCTGAAGACTACCTAGGTACAAGCCTGCTCCCGAAGTTGACAGTCGATGGATTTCGCGCTCTGATTATTTTCCTTAGCCATTTACACCCATTTTCCCAATGCTACACGTTTACGACATCAGAATTAGAAACTGGTATAGCAGTATGGTGTTTATTATTCACCTACGAATGATGCTAGGACACACGCAGACACGACGCGAGGAATCAAGGAAACACAGCGGATCTTGTACCTACATAATAAGCTTGGCGGGACATGCCGAGCCCTCAATGACGTCGTCCCTGAATCTATCCACAGTGACACGACAGGGATCTGATTGGCTGTCTTTGCATATTAGATAGAAGACTCTTGGCGAATGGCGTGAAACTACGCTACCTGAAATCCGTACGGATACAAGTAACTGTTTAAATATCGTGAAGCTCGCCTCCGATGGAAAGTGAATAGGGCAAATTCATCTTTGCCCATTCTGGTCTTATTCGCAATGGCGTCTGGCGTGCTCGTCTCCTTCCTGGGCGCTGTCCAAGCTTCCCTCTCGGTCTTGCTGACCATCGCTGTTGGTGTCGCGGGAGCTCAATTCGGTCTTGTAACTACTGAATCAGCTGAACAGATTTCTCACCTCTGTGTACGTCTGCTTCTGCCGTGTCTGTTGATCGTAAATCTCGGCTCTGAGTTGCACCTCGAGACCGCTATCAACTTTGTCCCTGTTATCGGTAAGGCACTTGTTCAGTCGCCAAGCTAATGCGATCCGTGATACCGGTACTGACACAAGTCATAGTCTGGGCACTTATCTTCTCACTGACTTCGTTGCTCCTTGCGAGGATATCGACGGCTGTCTTCCGTCTGCCAAAATGGGCTGTGCCTGCGATTGCCTTCAATAATACTGAATCACTGCCCCTGCTGTTGCTTCAGTCGCTGGGCACGACAGGCGTCCTGGCTTCTTTGACCGGCGCTGGAGGAGAATCTGACGGCATCAACCGCGCGAGGTCGTATTTCCTCGCCTGTTCCGTCGTCAACAACACGATAACCTTCGGATGGGGCCCCAAGATCCTGAACCAGTCGAACCAGGACTCATCGATCGTGAAGGCGTTCAAATGGTTGACGCTACAGGACTCATCACGCGAAGACGAAGAGACCGCGGAAAACCCGCCATCCGAGTCCGATGGACACGCAGACAGCCCAGACCATCAGGATGACCACGGTAGTCAAAGTTCCGGAGAAGAAGAAGAAGAGGATGGTTCCGATGGGCCGGATGAGCAGACCTCGCTGTTGCCCAAGAGAGTTCAGCAATGGGAATACAGGGCCAAGAAAAGTGTCGGATCACGGCTCGAAAGCTGGTATCACGCGAGCCCCCAGCCAGTCCAAAAGACCCTCGCCGCTTTCCGCCCCCTTTTCAACCCTCCATTCATCGGAGCGGCCATCGGGGCTATCATCGGTCTCACCCCTGCCCTGCACCGACTATTCTTTGACGACATGGGCGAGGGCGGTTATTTCAATGCCTGGCTTACCGCGTGTTTGAAAAACGTCGGCGAGCTGTTTGTGTCGCTGCAAGTCCTCGTGGTCGGCGTCAAGCTCAGCCTGAGCTTGAGGCTTCTCAAGAAGGGCGAAGATGCAGGCAAGGTGCCACTCAAGGGCGTCCTGGTCATCATATTCATCAGATTTATCCTTTGGCCAGCGTAAGACCAGCAGAACAGCTTCCCACCCCCGGCCTTTTCTCGTGCTCGTCATTTGCTTACAGTTCAACAACAGTATTAGTATACCCATCATCTGGGCTATCGCAGCTAAGACCAACGTTCTGCCTGATGACCCCATCTTGCCTTGGGCCATGATGATGATGCCTATCGGCCCTACCGCCATGAAGGTCCTCGCTTTGGCTGACGTTAGTGGCGCCAGCGAAAAGGTCCGGATGTCGATAGCTAAGTTCCTGACGGTAAGAACATTCATCGCTCACTCGGGGAAAGCGGACTGACGCCTTACAGTTATCCTACATTATCACTCCCCTTGTTTCATTTGCGGTAGTTGGCGCGCTGGAGGCGGCTAAATCGGCAGAGCAGTAGATCGGTATATCATACTTTACATAGATTAGATGACACGAAGCAGACCCTACTATGTAGGTGTCATATATATGATGTATAGTACTCAACTGTAGATTAGACATTTTTATCACAGACATTAAGCAATGAGGCCAGTGAGACGATGAAAGGTATCATTTTTTGTAGCTTGGCTGTTGTGCATTCTCGTTTACTCACTGATTCGTTCCTGATTTAGACTATCTGAGCTTCATGTAACAACCCCCTGGATTCCAATCTACCATATCACCAGAAACTCTCACTAATGCTTTGAACTTCACGCGTAACCCTCAGAACTGCAGTTCACCGCCAGTCCCAGTTCTACACACCTAACCCGTCTCTCGCGACTACATCATATCTTCCGTGACCTCACAAATCAACTGAGGGTATCTAGCTGCCCGTTGTCACCGTCCTCGACATAGAATAAGCTGAGAGCGGAGCAGTCCCAGTCAAGCACGGGTCCCGCCAGCCGCAGGTATCCTCGCTCAGGGAAACAAACCTTTGTGGATATCGCAGCCTTCTCCCTTGCTGGTAGACCTCGGTACCACACAGCGACAGTCCGAGCGAGTTTGGGTGTACATCCCAGCCTCCTGACCAACAACTCCCAGGAGATAGACCTTAGTCCCAGATCGAATAAGTCTCGGGTGGAGAACCTTGGCGGCGAAGTAAGCAAGAGGCATCTCCAAACGTCCATAACCGTTACCGTATCTAAAGTGATGAAATCGCTCGACATCTCGGGAAGCATATATGTAGACATAGAGGATAGATAGCCCCTGGTGAGGAGCACTGCAGGGTTCCCTCGGCCACATCACATGCTCCTACATGCATTCGTTCGCCATTGTAGTCGTTCTCTTCTTTCTCAACGTTGTGTTCGATGGTTCCCAGAAAGCCGTGCTGCGGATAGAGCTCCTATACATAACCCCCCGAAGCAATGGGTGCGCATGGAGCAAAGGTAGTGTGAATACTCCAAAAAATCGTGGATAAGTTTACTGGCGGGTTTCGCTGGTCAGGCAAAGCCGGGCTGGTGTGGCCTCGGGCGCACTTTCGGTAAGCCTCTTGCGAAAAGGAGAAGCTAGCTGTGCTTTGGGTGACGTCGCGGACACTGAACTTGGTATAAGTTTCACCGCGCCGTTTCGACTCTACTCAGGAGTATGCCAGCATCCCAGCATAGTAATATTTTTGCCGATACGCCTCGTGCCATTATCTTCTCTCCCAGGTCTGGCTGTCCAGTTTACGCGCGAGATTCGAAGTGTGTTGCTGGATACATAGGGCCATCACAGGCCGACGTGCCTTCGCTGATCAAAACCAATGGCAGAGACTAGAGATGTATTCGCTCGAGGGTCAAGTAGAGAAGAGATATGCTCATCGGCACGCGATTCTATTTACTTCTGTACCTCCTTGGACGAGAATCTGGGCGCTGTGAGGTAGTTACACCCCTCTGCCATGCTACTGAGCCACTCGGCAGACCTCATGAGCAACGTCCATCTGCTCCCCAGCCCGAGTTGGTCGTTTCTTCACACAGATACCCGATTGTCTATCCCTTGATTGCCATCTACTTGTGTACTGATGGCATACCTACACGACTGTGTAACAAGCTCGTCAGGCTTCAACTCGGGTGCCTTCTGCACCATGGGTTCTTGCTCAATTGCTAGAGCAATGACAGGTAAGGAAAAAGGGTGGTTACCGACTTTTTGTCTTAAGACTATGTTGAATGTAATGTGAGCCCTGCTGCTCTGTCCAAGCATCAACGAACCTCTCCAGGCTGAACGGTATCGTGCCACATCAAGTTCCAAGCCTCAGTCACTCATGAGGTAACGTCACCAGCTTAGGACGACAGCATTGAGACAGTCAAAAGCGCTCGCCGTAGTCTGATAACACGAGATTGCGATATATCTGTCGATCAAGAACCGCTGGAGACATATACAAACCTAGGATCAACACAGGTCACCGAATTGCATACCTACCTAGAGAACGTTGAAGGGCGGAAGACAACCACGTATTTTGTAGTTGCCCGATGACATGAGAGTGATTCGTACAGTTGCGATAATACCTTGAATATGGTGCTAACATTAGACTTTCCCTGATAGGTGCTGAGGGTCGTTGCCTTTCATCCAATTGCTCACGACTGAGACTTCATACTCTGATATCAACAATCGCTTACTTATAAGCGGAATGGTTCCGCACTCCCCCATTCGCGATGACAAACCTACCTCGCAAAAGATACCGTGGCTACGACCTGCTTCGTAAGTAAGGGTGGACGTCTGGACAGAAGGAAGAAACACGTTGATAATTGTCAGCCTTTCTCTAATCTCGGATACAACAGCAGCGGAATTAATTCAGGCGGCTGATTAATATGAAGATGCTTCCGGACAATGGCCATCGTCAGGGGCCACCGCTCCCCGTCGAGTGTCGTCTAACGCCCGCTATGTCTCCTCAGACCAATGCACATATAAAATTCCAGATTTCCTCCTGCTCGAGGTCGATCAGTTTTTTTATTGCTCTCTCATCGCATCGCTTGAGCCCGTCCGATTAAGAACCACAGCAATCACACAGTCTATCTACCTACCTTCCCCCCCCTCCTCACTTCTTCTTCATCTTCACTGCCCCCAAACCAACCCCCCTTCCACCCTTCACCATGAACTACACCAAGACCCAGCACACCCAGCCCTACGCGGCCATCTCCCCCGCGCAACCGCACCTCTCCGCCGCGAGCAGGACCGTCTTCATCGTCGGCGGCTCCTCGGGCATCGGCCGGGCCACCGCGCAGGCCTTCCTCGAGGCCGGGTGCACCCGGCTGGCCCTGACCGGCCGCCACGGTGACGCACTTGCCGGCACCGCGGGGGCGTTCCGGTCCGCATTTCCCGGGGCCCGGATCCTCACCTTCGCGGCCGACGTCGTCGACGCGCCCGCCACGGACGCCGCGCTCGCGGGTCTAAAAGCTGAGCTGGGAAGCCCCGCCGACGTCGTCGTCAACTGCGCGTCGTACCTGCCGGGCCTCAAGCCCCTGGCCGAGAGCGATCCGGCCGGCGACTGGTACGTATAGGAAAAAAAAAAAACCTAATGTTGTGTTTGTCTCTGCTATCCCTGGGTTCCTTGAACCCCCTTCCCGACAGATAAACCAAACCCCTCGCTGGTCCCATCTAGACTCTGCAGCATCTAGCGAGGACAAAAAATGCTTACCTGTTGTTTTTTGTTTTATTTTATGCACGCAGGTGGACCGGCTTCGAGGTCAACGTCAAGGGGGCGGCGATCCTGGCGCGCGCCGCGGCCGCGCACGCGAGCCCCGACTGCGTGGTGCTGCAGCTGAGCACCGCGGGGGCGCTGATGCCGGCGGCCCGCGGCCTGCCCATGTCCGGCTACGCGGCGAGCAAGCTGGCGGCCGTCAAGGTGATGGAGTACTTCGGGGCGGAGAACCCGCGGATGCGCGTCCTGAGCGTGCACCCGGGCATCGTGGCCGGCACGGATCTGGGGCGGAAGATGGTGCGGGAGACGGGGATGGACTGGCCCAGTGACAATAGTAAGTTGTCTCTTTTTTACCCCCCTTTTTCTACGGATATCTCGTGTGCGTATGCGTATAAGCGATGGAAGAAGGCGTGCTGACCCTTGATTCGGCGTGTAGTCGCTTTACCGGCCAGATTCCTCGTCTGGGCTGCGAGTGATGAGGCCGCTTTCCTGAAGAATAAGTTCGTCTTTGCTGGATGGGATGTCGATGAGTTGAAGGCCAGGAAGGATGAGATTGCCGGCTCGCCTGAACTGATCCTTGGACTGAATGGGTTCCCCCGAAACGCCTAAACTTGCTAGGGCTCATCGCTATTCTGGAACTGCAGTGGGTGTCTGAACTAGTACAGCAAGCTTAGCATGTGGTATATCATAGTGCTAGACATACAGCTTTTGGAGAAATAAAAGGTCAAAATATCTGGATTGCGCAGGAAGCATTAAGAAAGTCGCGTGTTTTCGTGATCGTAAGAATCATGCTATAGTACATGGAAGGACGATATGATCAATTATACAACTCGCTTGACCTCAAAGAATCTTCGCAACCACCAGACCTGGAAGAGGGATTCGCCAATTACGAGACCGATGACAAAAACGTTCCACCACTTCACTCGGGCATTCGTGCTCTCGGCCGTGTTTCGATGCGTGCGTTCTCGGACGACGATGTATGATTGTTCGTCTTTGACTTGGCTTACAAGCTCGTTGAGGTTCTTGACTGTGGAGATGTCAGCCGCTATCCGCTCCCGATGCCATGAGCCAGTGCATGTTTGGACGAGGGCAATCAACGTACTCTCTTTCTCCAGAGGGTCTTGAGGAGCGTCGGCCTCGGAGACGTAGACAATCCCGTGAACATTGAACGAGACCTCCTTGCTGTTCGCCCCCCAATGCTCGTTGCCGAAGCAGTAGAGGTACTTGCCATCGTGTTTCGCGGTGAAGGAGTAATCGCCGTTGGACACGTCTTTGGAGAAGGTCTCGTATTGACCTTGCGGGTTGGTAATCCAAAAGTCGATGTCGAGATTCCCAGCACTACCAAACTCTCTGTCGCCGACTTGGAAGGTGACGGTCATGACATCGTCGCGGTGCAGCTCCTCGTGGAAGCACTCTCGGCCGTGAGCTGGGAGCTGTATGTTGTGACCAAAGACAGCTGGTAAGCTGGCGGCCAAGAGCAAGGCCTGGGTGGAGAACCACATATTGTCCGAGTGGTGTTGGTGTTGTTGTTGACGTTGGGGTTGAAGATGATCAGAACGATCAAAATGCTAGAGTTGACACTTTGGCGATTATTAGCATTGGCAAAAGGGATGGGATCTGCCCTTAAGGCTCGGCTTGGCTTAGCGTGTTCTATGATGCTTGTCAGTCTCGCGGTACTTGAGGGATACTTACAATGTGGCCAAGCCTCTGGCTGCTGGAGTGCCCAGATGGAGGGGTAAACTTAATTAAAGCCACGTTGACGGCTCCCCTTTCGTGCATGGAAGGTTCTTCCAAAGTACTGTGGCACAGCTCGAGTGGGCTCAGCCCCTCCGACGAGTCCAACCAGCTTGGAAGCTTGGAAGCTTGGAAGTCAATCAGTGGACAGCACGTTATCTCCAGGCCTTTTTACAACAGTGAACAGTCAGCTAGGCAGCCTGGAACCCCCTGTCCCCAGAAGAATCCACTCTCTGGCAAGTCATTCATCAAACCCGACCGTCGCTGGCCTCTGGTGTCTGGCTCTGGGCTCGGCCATCCATCCCTCTTCTCTCCAGCCACATTGCAGTTCGAGGCCCTTTTTACCTAACTTTCTGTGAAAAACACACATCTCTTCACCGATCTCAACTACATCCGCTGCATCACCCCCTTTTGATAACGATTCCATCCCGAATCAAAAGATCTCTCCTTCGCCGAGCAGGTCTCATTGTTGCACAGTTCACAGGTAAGTTGTTTCTTCTCCCACCACCACCACCACTACTGCCACCGTACAAAGACATCGGATACCTTGTGTCGCCTTTCTTTACCTCCAAGCGTCAGCCTTTCTGTTGTTTTCCTGTCAACGACCCTTTGCTGGCCCACTCCTGCCCACCTGTTCACTTCTCGACTCTCCCATTGCGGCAGCCTGGACACACGATCGCGCAGGCCAGGATTGAAGTCAACATCGTCTTGTTCTCGATAGTTAGATCATTCCTATCTGGCCTCAGTAGTACATACTCTCTGAAAGCCGGGCCTTGCCCCCACAACTGCGGTCAGACGCATCGCAACCACCTTCACAGACTCCATACACTCTACCATCATCGGTTATCATCACATTTGCACGCACTGACGATACCCGAGTAGATCGCGGAACCTCTCCGGCCTATAGTACCCTAATACCCATAGTTTACCCCTTTTAACGTCGCAATCATGGGTCTCACGTTCTCGAAGCTTTTCGACAAGCTGTGGGGGAAGAAGGAGATGAGAATTCTGATGGTCGGTTTGGACGCTGCAGGAAAAACCACCATTCTCTACAAGCTCAAGCTCGGTGAAATCGTCACGACCATTCCCACCATTGGTATGTCTCCCATCGCATTCCATCCTCGCGGCTATGACCGCGCCACTGCCCTGGATCTGCTGTTGATTAACGCGCTTCGCGATTTCCAGGTTTCAACGTCGAGACGGTCGAGTACAAGAACATCCAGTTCACCGTGTGGGATGTCGGTGGTCAGGACAAGATCCGACCCCTTTGGCGACACTACTTCCAGAACACCCAGGGTATCATCTTCGTTGTTGATAGCAACGATCGCGACCGTATTGTCGAGGCTCGGGAAGAACTGCAGCGCATGCTTAACGAGGACGAGCTCAGAGACGCCATTCTCCTGGTCTTCGCCAACAAGCAAGATCTGCCTGTACGTCTTCGGCGCCACCGCTACTACTCCTTGATCCGTCATGCTAACCGCGATGATAGAACGCCATGAACGCGGCGGAGATCACCGACAAGCTCGGCCTTCACAGCCTGAGACAGCGCGCCTGGGTACGTATTCTTCTACCACGCTGACTTGGTTTTTCTTGCCGCTGACTGCCAACGCAGTACATCCAATCCACCTGCGCTACATCTGGTGACGGTCTGTATGAGGGTCTGGAGTGGCTTGCCACCACTCTCCGAAAGGCGGGCCACCAGTAAAGGAGTAGCCTCGGATGACCCCCTCGACTCGAGCCCCGTTTTCTCCCTCCTCACCCTTGACGGGCCGGTTGTATCTTGCAAATCATTTCCCGGAGCTGTCGATATAGTCATACAATTACGCATCATTTCGGCCTCGTCTGGTGTTGTTCCTGCACAGGTGAATGACTCATTTCCAGCGCCGCCACCGCACTGGTCTCCGCGAAAGACTGGTTTGGGAAGAAAATGGGAGTGGCGTACAAGGTTCGTGTATGAATTGATATTATGGAAGTAAAACGAGAAGTTGGCGGATCTGGCCAGAGCTCTTAGGAGAGCTGTGGGCCTGACCTCGCGGTTTGTTCTTGCGCGGGAAGACAGTCTGACTCTAGGTCGTTGTCAAGGTAGTTTCCATCGTATTCGTCGTCTAATAAGATTTCTTACGCCATGATTCACGGATACTCTATATATATCTACGTATATGAAAGGCCTATTCGATTCTGATGAGCAGAAGAACATCGACTAGACTACATGCTAGATTGCAGAGCCGGGTTTGGCCGACAACATGATCGTCATTTAGATCTCAAATATAGCACTGAATTATGCGCTGAACGGATTGACGGACGGGATAGGGTGCTTGCCAATGTTTTGAGAGGCTTGGATCTGATCTTCGCCGGCATGAACCCAGTTGACCGGCTCGTGAGCGCGGGCACTGTAACGGATCCCTTTACTTCCATCCGACGGATAGCAGAGAAACGGTGGCGAATTACGATACCAGAAAGGGGCTGCGTGCCGTTGAGGAATCGTTTAGTTATATCTGCTGCTCGATGTCCCCTAACATCCAAGAAGAAAAAATAGGAGGTAAGCTACCTCTAATAAGTATGCATATATTTACCTATTGTACGTCCATAACTTGGGCAAGCCTCTACTTGATATAGAAACCCACCGAGATAAAGTGATCGGGAACGCTGTCACCGAAATGTCGGTATGGCTGCCCCGCCTAAGCCGTTATCGGCCGATCTGCCGATGCCGTGTCGTAACGTAATATTAGAGGTAGCTATTCCCGTCTTTTCCTCGAACTCTCACGACCTACTTAGTATGTACATATTCTAGGTAGGTAGCCAACTACCTAGGTATCTCGAAAGAGCTCGGAACAGCCTGCCGAAAGCTTGGACGTCACAATTGGGAGCCAATTGAACAGTGGAAACTCTCATTCTGACCCCAATCCTGTAGTACAACATGAGGTCCTCACGCGTCTTTGCCAGGGCGACTAGGAGCGCAACCGCTCTCCCCAAGCCGACATCTTCCCTCCAAGCTCGAACGATTTCGTCGGCGGCAAAAGCGACCACCCCGAAAACACCCAGTCTGGCACCGACATCGAACACCCGCCTACCTCGCCATGCCGTCGCCTCCGCAAGAAGCCCGCAGCTCCAGCAGACCAGCTCACGCACCTACGCCTCCTCACCCTCTTCCGACGCCGAGCTCCAAAAGACCGCCCTCTACGACCTCCACCTCGCCCACGGCGCCAAGATGGTGCCCTTCGGCGGCTTCCACATGCCCGTCCAGTACGCCTCCCTCAGCGTCAGCGCCTCGCACCACTTCACCCGCAGCCACGCCTCCCTCTTCGACGTCGGCCACATGGTGCAGCACCGGTTCGAGGGGCCCGGCGCGGCCGCCTTCCTGGAGCGCGTGACGCCGGGGTCCATCGCGGGCCTGCCCGCCCACCAGAGCACGCTCAGCGCCCTGCTGTGGCCCGAGACGGGCGGCATCGTGGACGACACGGTGATCACGCGGCTGGGCGACGAGCTGTTCTACGTCGTCACCAACGCCGCCTGCCGCGACAAGGACCTCGAGTACCTGCACACGCAGCTGGCGCGGTGGGACGGGCCCGAGGTCCGGCACGAGGTCCTGGACGGCTGGGGGCTCGTGGCGCTGCAGGGCCCGCTGGCCGAGGAGATCCTCAGCGCGATCCTGGCCGCGCCCGCCGAGGCCGAGCTGCGGGAGCTGTACTTCGGCCAGAGCCGGTTCGTCGAGGTCAAAGTCGGCAACGATGGGAAGGCGCTCCCGAGGCCCGTGCTCGTCAGCCGCGGCGGCTACACGGGCGAGGACGGCTTCGAGATCAGCGTCGCGCCCGAGGACACGGTGGCCGTGACCGAGGCGCTCCTCGCCGCCGGCGGGCCCGAGCGGCTGCAGCTCGCGGGGCTCGGCGCCCGCGACAGCCTGCGGCTCGAGGCCGGCATGTGCCTGTACGGGCACGACCTGGACGACACGACGACGCCGGTCGAGGCGGCGCTGGGCTGGATCGTGGGCAAGGACCGGCGGGACCCGGCGGCGGCGGCTGAGAAGCGGTTCCACGGGGCCGACACCATCCTCGCGCAGCTGACACCCCGGAGCAAGGGCGGGCGCGGGGTCGACCGGAGGCGCGTCGGCCTCGTGGTCGAGGGGGCCCCGGCGCGCGAGGGCGCCGACATCCTCGGGCCCGAGGGCGGCGACGGCGCGACCCTGGGCGTCGTGACCAGCGGGTGCCCCAGCCCGACGCTCGGGAAGAACATCGCCATGGGCTACGTGCGCGACGGCACGCACAAGGCCGGGACCGAGGTCGAGGTCCTGATCCGCGGCCGCCGGCGCAAGGCCGTCGTGACCAAGATGCCGTTCGTGCCGACCAAGTACTGGAAGGGGACCGCGCCGGCGTAGATAGATAGATGGATGGATGGCTTGGCTTGGTTGGTTGTATGTATGTGTTATAATTTGTTTGGTGGTACGTGAATCATACATACATACATACATACATACATACGTAATAGGGACAAGAAGGAGAGAAAAGGACGAAGAGAAGAGGAAATGGAGGGAGGAGGGAGGAGGGAGGAGAAGAAAAAAAGAAAAAGGGACAGACTGAAAGTGGCATCTCATCTTCCATTTTATTTCTTCTCTACTCTACTCTACGGGATATACATAGGGAGGTAGGTAGCATTTCAAAACTTCAACATTTGCGGCGTCGTTAGGAAAAAGGCTGTGACTTTTATCAAGTTAACTATATAACATAGATAGATAGCTTACTCGTTTTCGTGAAGAAAAATATAGAGATAAGATATAAGATATGAATCTCCCTTTCAACGAGTTTGGGTATTACACAAGAACTTGAATAACATGTGTTCGTTCGTTTGCTTGTTGATGGTGTGACGTTATAAGAAACTCCCCCCGTGTGTCCACCAGAGAGTAGTAATATTGAATAATGCTTGGTTGAGTCGAGTGGTTCTCTCGATTCGACAACTGTGACTTGAATATGGCTGGGTACCTGGTCACGTAAAAAAACAAAAACAAGACATTATAGCCTACCTTATGGAGGTATGAAAAAGTAAGAGTGATCGGATGATGCATTTTGATGTATGTGCGTGTACTGTACTGTTTCATCGTATTATCTACATCGCCTCTCCTTTCGGAGTCACCAAGGCAACTAACCTTTGGTAGGTAAGCTTCAACAGACGCGTATGGACAAGCCTCCGGTTCCTTTCTGTACATGTGCAGGAATCCCCTTTTCCAATCCTCTCATAAGGCCGACTCTCTCAATCAAAAACAGCCGCCCCCGATCCAATATACATATCAACAACACCGGGTCCGTACAGTTGAGCAAGTACTGACACCGCCGGCCAGCTTCGTCTGCTGGCTTCAACCCCCCTTTCCAAGTTCCGTATATACCAGTGTTCCAAGGCGAAAATAATCCATCTATCCATCCAGGGACCAAGGTCGTAAAGCGCAAGAGTCCTTCCAACGCCGTCGACGAAACAAGAAACCAAGCATGGCGTGACAAAATGCTCTCGAAGCACAAACGCCTCTATGAAAGGTCCCATATGTATATCGCTTGGTCAATGACAACGACAACAATACCGCTTTCCCAGTCTATGTATTCCAAATCTTTTCACGCTAACATCCGAGGCAAACACTCGCTCTCTAGGCCCCAGGGTCAGACTCCGGAATCTCGAGTTCCTCCGGGTCGGCCTCGACGGGCATTTCGATATCCTTGACCGGGTGGAGAAGCATAGGCGGAAGACACATCCTACCCTCGCCACCCCGCATGTCGCTCACAGTGGAGCTATTCTTGCTCAAGTCCTCGTTGAGCTCAAACTCCTCGCCGCCATCGTTGTTCACTTTGAGGCCGAGCCACCTTCGGTACAGGTTCGGGGCGAAACCGGAGCTGTAGAACCACGTCAAACCCACCAGGTTGTGCTCGCCCTGACCGAAAACCGAGAGACGAGAACCGCCGCTGGCTCCGTTTTTGCCCCGGTTGAGCGTTAGGGCGAATGCCTCCGTTGGCCATTCGCGGTCAACGTATAGGGGGTGCGGTGTGAAGACAGCCTTGTAGCCGTGCTGTAGCGCTACAGTGCCAGGCCACATCTCGGGGAAGGCGTGATGTTTCATGAAAGCCGTCTCTCGATGCATGGTCATCAAGAGGCGACGGGACATTCTCGAAGCAGTAATAATCTGGGCTCGGCGTGGTGGCTGTCCATTGGGTTCTGAAGTGTTATAGCCGGTGATATCATCAGCGAGTCCCCAAGTTGTGCCTTCTGGATCAAACATTGGGTTGAAAGTGATGTAGTCAGCCTCCTCACCCACTCCCCAGACGTACTTGTCCTTCTCGTACGTGGTCTCCGGCATCGGATCATTATCCGGCTCGAACCAGTCATTGGGATCTTTGGGGCGTTCGGGTCCCCAGATGATCTTGTCGCCACGCGTGTTCGAGGACTGCTTATCGGTGCCGGGCATGCCATTCCAGATATTATCCGCTCCAGTGGTACCCATCTCAGCTTGCACTCGAGCCATCTGCTTAAAGTCATCCCAAGTGCCATGTACAGATGGCAGATAAAATCGGGCATTACGCTCCCACAGGCCTTTTCGAGGCTGCTCCTTGGCCCATTTCTCAATCTTGGTGAAGAGGTCATAGTAGTGGCCTGTGTAGCGGATATCCATCTCCCACTGCCAGTAGTAGTCGTATTCGGGATGTTGGTAGGCAAAATACTGCATGGCCATTTGAAGACCACGGTAGACGCCGTGAACGGGCAAGCCGGGGCCGCGAGCGTATAGGTCGAAGATACCTTGATAGAGTGACAACATTTGCGTCTCGGTCCATAAAGTAACGAGTCCGCGAAATTCTGATGGGACTGCTTCTTCAATTCGGCGTTGGTAAGTATCCGAATCAGCCCATATAGGGTGCATAGCATCATTTTTAACCTGAACCAGCAGATGAACATCATAGCGACCACCGGATGCCAGCACCAACTCGGTTATGATCGAACGAATATTCATGATGTCTTCCTCTTTCCAAAAGTACTCGTCCCAGCAGCGTATCACAAGAGCAGTTCTTGGCAAGGCGTTGCCCGCGGACTTCGCGTCAGAAGTAGTATCGCGCTTGTCCGATTTTACGCTGGCGGCATCGTCGTCAATGTAGAATCCATGGGGCATCGGTTGCCTTGAAGGGAGAGCCTTGTACCGAGCGGCGTTTGACTGGTAACAGCGTCTTTGAGCTTCTGCCCAGTCCATATTCTTCCAATCCACACTCGGCACCTCCTCCCATACAGAGTCGGCACCTTCTTTCTCGCCATGCTCGCCAATACCGAGGCCACCGCTTTTGACCGAATATCCAAAACCATAGGGGCTGTATCGACCATATCTTTCGAAACAAATATCTTCAGGCAGGTTAAGTAGCTCATATGAACCTAGTACCGCCTCAGGAAAGCCGTTGGGTCGGCCATCATAGTAGCGAATAGGAGGCACACGAATTGTCTTCTTCGCATCCAGATAACATTCACTGAATTCTTCCGGAGAGGATTTGAAGATACTCTGAGGGTACTTGACAAACTCCTTGTTCATGGGCAAACCCCGCTCGTTGATCTCGGCAGTGCTGCCGTTCAGGAAAGCAAGTTTGTCTAAGGGTAGCTCGTCCTTGGCGCGAGGGTACTCGGCATAGTTCTGTTCAAAGGATACAAGGTTCCTGATGCCGCCATAGTATCTGGTAAGAAACGGGTAGGATTCCCAGATGGGGGCGGAGGACGAAGATAGTCCTATCTTTCCCTCGAGGAGAGCTCTGTTCTCGTTTTGGCTGGCGCGTACAAGGGTTATTATGAGGATGAACATGATTGATATCAAAGAAAAGCAGAGATATCGGATGACTTTGTTGGGGAGGCGGTAGAAGAAGGGCCGGCCTGGTCTCTGAGGAACGGCGAAGGTGGCTTTGGACATGATTGGCTTCGAGACTGATGCTGATGAAGTATATCTAGAGCTGGAGCTGGGTGAAGAGGTGGTGGAATATTCATCGTAGTCGGAGTCGTCATAAGAATCGTTTGAATCGCGTTCCTTGCTCGGGGTCTGTACGCGCTCATAGACGGGTAGTTTTGAGTGTCGACCGTCGCGGGAGCGCAATGGGTTCCAGGAGGCACCCATGATAGCAGGAGGCGAAGCGCCGCAAGAATTTGCTAGGGATCACGAGATACGCGGTCAGAAGGGGGACATGCTTGAGCAGAGGCAGAGAGTATGAGTAGGCAGACACACCGGATGGAATTAAGTGTTGTCCTCCAGGTTTCACACAGTTGAATGGGCGGGAGGTTGCTTCAACTGGGGCTGTGAGGCGGGTGGATTAAAAGGAGACGGGGGCAAACAAGATGCGCCCTTTGCCCCGTTACCCGTAAGTATCTACTGGCCGATTGACGACTTGGAGGGGAGGAACCAAAAATAGAAAGATATACAAATTCCAATATCGTACTCGTTCGAAAATGGGGTTGAATGCGACGGATAGCAAGAAATCAAGGGATATATACAGAAGTCAGAGGCAGAGTGGAAAGGTCAACAGGAGACTCGTCATGCATATGGATATGTTTTGGTGTTGTGGAAACGGCTGAGAAGGGTGCTATGCCTGAAAAGATAATCAAAAGACAATCGATAACGCGCGTTAAGTGGTGACTGCCCGTGTGCCTTCCAAGGTTGTTGTGCCTTGTTTTGGATCAATTGACTTTTGGGCACCCCAGCATCCCTGTCAGGCTGTCGGGGGGAGACGACACAGCAACCATGGGAGTCATTGACCACTGAAAACGCGCTTCGTACGGAGTACAGAGTAAGGGCTGACCCTTATGCTGTGCTTCCATCCACACAAGCAAGTTGAAGCCGGCAAGAGCACAGACACCTGACAGCCCTGGAGATATTGGCACGAGGACTCCGTACACACACTGACACAAACAAGTACAGTATGCAAGTATGCATCTCAACCGCCGCTAAATCCTTGCTGCCAATCGGAAGTCGAATTATTTATCGCCATAAGCCACCTGTGCGACGTCAATTGGTCCTTGTCCACCGTATCGGACGACAAAATATTACCTAACCTACGTGGATGGCATCGGATCAAAACATTGCTGCTGCTGCTGCTGCTGCTGCTTGGTTGGTGCAGGTGCCGTTCATCATGCCATCAGACATACTGATCCTACTTCGGTATGTTTGATCCATCTCATCTTTTGTTGCAATTGCAAAGCAGCAAGGCTTTCAGGCGGGACTCGTATGACGCCCATGAGATATAACGAGCCTTCAAGGAAGAAGCACACCCGGTTCCCCTGTAAGTACCTACATGATGTCGGGCCAAAGTTTGACAGTAAGGTTATAGAAGTAGGTAAGCAGATGCTTACTTTTCACCTGTCGTATATAGGTACCTGGGTATGTAGGTACGCACGCTATCGACCCCAGACTTGGGCAACTTCAACGTCTTGGAACCAACCGCCTTGGGACCAACCGCCTGCATTAGCCCTTCCGACTACCGGACTGCCCACTGGTACCGGATCTTGAGTAATAGGGTTCCATGGACTACCACGGGCACTCTCTGCAAGCAGGCAGACTTCTCAGGTGACACGGAATCGTTGATCGTTGCCCAGGTGTCACAGCTTTCGTCCCCGTATATGGGATGTAATGGCCCTACTCCGGAAGGTTATCATCCTCATACGATGAGGACGCTAGTCATCATGATGATGTAACATTCCCGTCGAAACGCCTTGTCTGACTTGGACCAAATGCTCCCTCCTCCTCGTGTAAACACTCCGTACTCTCGTCGTGTGACGAGACAACTGGAGAAGGGACCTGTCGGTCTACACCTGGGCCCATGACGGTCTCTATACCGCCTACATCTAGCCTTCGGTCTGCCAAAACTACCTACCCAGGTACTTAAGGTACCATGACAGCCCTTGGAGGTACACAAACGATATTAAAACCTCCATGTCCAGCAAATTGGGCACTCGTTTTCGACTCCATCTGATCTCCTGCAGCAGGTCTAGGCATGCACCTTTGGGCAATAAGAAACGGAACCCAGGCCCAGCAATGACCCTGACAGGACTATAAAAAGACGTGCCACATTATGCTCCTGCCTCTCCCACAATATACAGAAACCAGACTTTTCACACTTGAACTTTCACCTCATTCTGCTCCTTCTTCTGTTACCCGTGACATTAACACGACTCTCACGTCTGTATATTTTGCTTCTGCGTCCGCCTTGAGACGGGCAATTACCACCAATTATACAGCCGAAACCATACTATGGCCATGTCTGACACGCCTCCCGAGGAACCCAAGGCGTGCCTGGGCCTTAGACACCCAAGCACACTCTTAGCCGACCCCCTATCCATGACAGTAACCATTAGGCAAGATCCCTTGTCACTAACCCTCGACGGTCCAGCCATATTCGCTCTCGCAGTCTCCCTGATCTTTAGCGTGCACTTCTTCCAACGTGACATCGTCGCCCTGATCATCGGATTTATAACCAGCCTCCTATTTATACAGCATGACTACAGAAACTACTTGAATCTGGGTCCAGGGGGAACGCCGGCAACCTTCAAGGGGTACCTGACTGGTACGTATAAAAACACATTGCGTTCTCGTCTCTGGTCCCCTCTTCCCGAGCCCTCACGTAGTTACTAGCGTTACTTACTAGTCTTTAGTATGTGAATATGCCTTACGATACTCCCAGAATACCTCGCTAGGGAGGACTAACCCACACGTCTTGATACAACAGATCAACTGGCTAAAGCTATGGGCGCTGCGGGACCCTTTCCGACCTCTTCCCGTGGATCCTAAGACAGCACCGGCCGCCGGGATCCTTCTTCGTAAACCGCTGCCTTACCGCTGTGGGCCTCGCCCGCAAGTTGTCGGAATAGCACCGCAGCGGCAAGTCAATCAGTTCGGTTCGCGTGAATGCTATCTTTCCCTGCGCAAGATACTACAGAACCACGCAGCGCAACACCCCGAGAATCTCGGAACCGGGACTTCATGCTTCGAAAAGCACGGCATCGCTCTGTTCTCTCGATACCCCTTTAACAAGTCGTGTCAGGGGTATGTACAAGATTCTCCCAATACTTCAGCCTAACTTTCCCGCTTTGAACCCTACCGGCCAATATATGTTCCATCTCTATCCGCTTATCCCTCCCACTCTTCGTACTACGACGGCCGCGCTTCAGCATGGGGGACTGACCAGTAAATAGCGAGATCGTCCATGTGCACGATTCGGACCACTCCATGCACATGACACTGCATCCGGAGGATGCCAAGGAGGTCTTGGAGAAAGGATGGGGACAGCGACATCCGCTGACGAGCCAGTGCCTGCTCAAAATGCCCGTCCCTCTTCAGTTCACCATGGTTTACGCACCGCGCACGAGAGACGAGCTCCAGGTCATATGCAGAATAATCCAGGCGGCTAGTTGGTACATCACCGCGGAGGAGATGAAGATGGATTTGTTGGAGGAGGCGTGAGATGCTTGTGATAGCCGGGGCAGAGGGACTTCATATATAGGAATGAGTAGAGGTGGGGATCAGAAGAAGCAAATATTGATAGATAGCTGATCGGGATAAAATCGCGTAGTTTGACTTATAAGTTAGAAGCCGGGGGACTTATTCACAGCTGGGTCTTTGAGATTGACGACGATCGTGGTTGTACCGAGGCGAGGGAGAAAACGGAGCAGGAAGAAGATTTCAAGCATTATGAATTTAGTCAGGGCACGGATATATAAAATTGCTAATGAAATCTGCATGTCTACCTCTTCAGCAAAATATCCCAGCTTTGAAGGGCCTCCGGCAGGCAGTCGAGCATAATGAGTATAACCAGTGTAGGTTTTGTTTATCCTCTGTGGACACTTCCCCTCCCCCTCTTCTTTTGGGGAGGGGGAGCCATCCCTACGACAAATCAAACCGCCCTCCAAACCACCCCTCCAGAGCCCGAATGCACAACATTTGACCGTGGGTATATAGGAGGATGATACGATAGAGGTTCAAGCAATGCGCTGAGTGGCTGTGGACCTCTCTCTTTAAGGGGTCAATCTATCATGAAGTCTAGGCACTATCTTCCTCCGGGGATCAAGTCTATTAGCTGTTAAGCAGGAATGACAATACTCATATGAGGTGGAAACTCATCTTGGGACGAGTTATCATTATGTAGTAATCAATTATCTTTCATTTCCAAAAAAAATCTCATATGTTGGCAGCATCTGCAGATAGAAATGTGTGCCCAACCAGATAAGACTGGCAACATCAACCTCAGTGGCCTCGTACCCCCTTTTTCGCCCCAATTCAGGAGTCTGCCAAGATTGATGACGGATTGAACTGCGTTGAACAATACGATCGTTCCATCCTAGTCTCGAGACAAGTTATTCCCTTGATGGATGCTCTATAACGGGAAATGAAACGTACTTCCTCTAGCTGCCGTTTCTTTTTCTTTTCTTCTCGTAGCGAGAAATCTAAGTGCCTGTGATCTTGTGACTTTGAGGAGGACTATGGGCCAGCCCGTGAAAGAATGTGAACGCTTGAATAAATGGTATATTCAACCTCTTAGTCAACATGAAGGCACTTGCAAAAAAAGGCTGGTTGATATAATACAAACCCGACACATCATTTCAAGGGTTGACAAAGTAGTCTTGGGAGGATGACTCTGTTCTTGGAAGTACCCCTTACCTAGGTAGTGAAGTATTCGAGTCACATAAGCCAACCCCGCTAATGAGATTAACTTATGCATGTTTTATACAAGTTACAACCAAGGTTCCTTCCAATCTATCCCCTGAGCACACGGACCCCCCTACTAGTCTATCAACAAGGTTATCGATTACCAGACGTTGAACTAATCCCGATAGCCAGCTCGCCTTCTGCATCTCTACGTACAATAGTCGCCATGGCAGACCACCACAACCCCTTTCCAACAGACCCCCAGGACTTCGATCAAGATGAACGCATATCATTCTCGAGGCTCGACAACAAACATGTCCTCGTCCAGGAGGATGGTACCGAGTTCGAATGGGATGCTCAGCTGAAGCGCTGGGTTCAGTCTATTGACGAGGAGCTTCTCGCCCAACAACAATCAGCGTACGGCGGCCCGGCTGACGACAACCATAATAATACCAACGCCCAGAACCCTAGGCGCAGGAATAGAGAGACGGATGGCGATGACAACACTAGAGAACAGCGCCCCCAGAAGAAGCAGAAAGCGGCGCCGCAGCCACGACAGAACACGGCGATCTACGTCACTGGCCTGCCGCTTGACGTAACGGTGGACGAGGTGCATGAGACCTTCTCACGCAAGTGTGGCGTGGTGGCAGAGGAGATCGACAGCGGCCGGCCGCGAATAAAGCTGTACACGGACGACCAGGGCAACTTCAAGGGCGACGCGCTGGTCGTCTTCTTCAAGCCGCAGAGCGTCGACATGGCCATCATGCTGCTGGACGACACGGAGTTCCGCTTCTCAGCGTCGGGGCTCTCGAGCGGGCGCATGCGCGTCCAGGCGGCCGACTCGAGCTATAAGAAGACCACCTACGAGGCCGAAGACGGCACCACCAAGAACGGCAACAGCGGCCACAGCACCAGGGGGGACCAGATCACGGGGGCGGCCAAGCCCAGGGACAAGGCGCGGCAGCAGGACAAGCAGAAGATCATCAAGAAGACTCAGAAGCTGGACGCGAAGCTGGCGGACTGGGACGACGACGACCCGTACGGCGGCCAGCTCGAGACCAACGCGCCGCGCAACCGGGTGGTCGAGCTGCGGCACATGTTCACGCTGCAGGAGCTGGACGAGGACCCGGCCGCCATGCTCGACATCACCGAGGACATACGCGAGGAGTGCGAGAAGCTCGGCGCCGTCACCAGCGTGACCCTGTACGACATGGAGGAGGACGGCATCGCCGTCGTCAAGTTCAAGGAGGCCGCCGCGGCCGAGGGCTGCGTGCGCCTCATGGACGGCAGGGCCTTCGACGGCCGGACGGTCAGGGCCACCATCGCCACGGGCAAGGAGAGGTACAAGAAGTCGTCGGGCAAGAACAGCTAGTCTCGCTCGTCTCGCTCGTCTAATCACATACCTAGGTAGGCAGGGCAAAGACGGGGGCTTGGTGGCAATCATTACCTAGTCTACCTAGTCTAACTACTAAGCCTCCCAGTCCTTATTCCAGAGGATAAGGTGCAGCTTGTTTGGCTGGCTTCGATGCGAAAGAAGGCAAAAAAAGAAACCCCCCAATTTGATATCCCCATGAGACATCTTAAGTCGATCAGTCTCAAGCAGTGTCTGTTGGTTACACCTCTCGATGAGTGAGTGAGCTTAGCCATTGCTATTATTACAGCGGCGCAAACATGTATAATGCCTGTGGTGCCGGATACCACATTATCATATCCCTCAGAGTGGTATATGAACACCCTGTTTCCATTTTTTTCTCCAGGCTCAGTAAGTAGCTAAAGAACTTGCCTGCCCATCTCCCCCCCCTTTTGCGTCCCTATTACCCACCCTTCGGGTTATAACGCAAAGGGGGGGGGGCATCGGGATGAAGAGAAGCTACTGCGTCGTCAAGATATATAAGAATTTGTTGAAGACACAGTAATGTGAGACTGGAATAGCATGTACTTTCTGATCCGCAACATGGGACAAACTAATGTCGACCTGCCATTAAAACAGATGGGGAGGTTTTTTTCTTCCTCATAATGTCGCCTCTAGTCCTCTGACCTGAACGCCAGAACGCGCAGCCATGCCCTTGAAAAAAATATCTACCAGTGCTGTTCGTTCGTTTGTTTTTGTGTTTGTTGTACAAGCTGTCCACCATTGAAAGCCACTTGCACGATGCTCATCTCTTGCCGCCCTTCTTCTTCTTCGATCCGCCGCCGCCCGGGGTACTGGGAGCCGAAGCAGGGGTGCCCGAGTCGACCAGGACACCGTCGTCATCGCTAGTGGTGGTCTTGGTGGAAGCCTTGGCCTCGTCGTCGTCCAGCTCCTTCATGAAGTCCCTCTGGATCGTCTCCCGGCGCTTCTCCCACCACGCCCTCTCGGCCGCCGTCTTGCTCTCGATCTCCTCGAGCTTGGTCCGCAGCATGGTGTTGGCGGCGATCTCGTTGGCCGACTGGAAGATGGTCTGGCCCCATCCCGGAGCGAGGGCGTTGGCCTGCAAAGAATTAATACAAAGCACTTAGCAGAACCGTCACTAGGCAGCCTGTTGCGAATGTGATAGAAGAACAATGAATGCACTCACCTCCGTTACAACATCCCGCAGCTCCTCCTCCATTTCCTTCTCGGCCCGCAGGAATCTCTGGTTCAGGTCGTCGCCCACGCTGCCCCTCTGGAGCAGAGAGTTCAGCGCTTGCTTCGCATTACGAATCTGGATGATGCGACGGATGTCCTCGACGGCTCTGCGCAGGAGCGCCGCTTTCACAACGCTATCGGGGACCTTGGGGGCCTTCTCCTGGCCGGGCTCGGGCTCCAGGTGAAGGAGCGACAGGTAGATGTTTCGCTGGAGGTGCGGCGGGAACCATGGCTCGAGGTTGGCGCTTTGCCCTACGAAGCCGTATGCGTCAGTTTCCTTTGGGACAGGTCAGGAGTAGCGGCGGGTCAGGGAAACCGGGACTTACAAGCCTTCCGTTTCCTGTAGATGGTAGAAAAGGTGTATAGCGAGCCTCCGAGGACGAAAATGTAGGCAAATGGGAGCGCGAGGCTCAGCCAGTCTATATCGAACATGGTGCTTGGGTGAACGGCGCAGAACTGGGGTAAAGGGGAAGAAAAAAAAGAAAGGTTTGGGAAAGAATTAACTAGTATCAAAACGAAGGATACTGGCTGGTACCGATGTGTGTCTTTTTTGGAGTCTGATGAACTTGACACTTTTCCAAGTCCACATGCATGCGGGCGAGGTCAAGCCACACAGCAGCAGCCACAATGTTAAAGTTGCCTGGCAGGTACGTACCTGTGGGTCAGGCTTGACGCGGGAACGCCAAGTCTCAGCCTAGTGTGATTTCTCCGATTTTTATTTCACCGCCTATTTTCAAACCAGCTGAAGCGGCAGAATTTATTCACTTTTGCGATTTCGTCTTTGCGCCAGACCAGACCCGAAACCAACATAAAATCGATATCCCACCACGAGCCTCTGGACAACCAAGGCCGCTATGTCGACCCCGAAAACGGAAATACTGAGGTTCACCGGTCATAATGGGTTCACAGAGCGTTTGATCCTGTCCACATTGACCGGCAGGCCTATACATATTTCCAAAATCCGTCCAAACTCCCCCACCAACCCAGGTTTGGCCCCGCACGAGGTCTCTTTCCTTCGACTCCTAGAATCCGTCACCAATGGTAGCTCTATGCAAATATCCTACACGGGTACGACGATAGTATATCAGCCCGGCCTGATCACTGGCGCCCTGCCCGGCTTTGGCGCCTCGGACGGTGACGTGTTCGAACATCATCTCCCGGCGAACTGCACCCGCGGTGTTACCTACTTCCTCCTGCCCCTATGCCTGCTTGCGCCCTTCGCGAAGTCCCATATGAACGTCCGCTTCTCAGGTCCTGGCGTCATCACATCAGCCACCGAAACCGGCGACCTCTCGGTAGATACATTCCGAACAGCAATACTACCGCTCTATAACCTCTTCGGTATTCCCGCAGCACGGATAGAGCTCCGGGTCCTCCAACGATCGTGTCCCGGCTTGAGGGGTAGTGGTGGTGCAGGTATCGTTGAACTTAGGTTCGCAAGTCAGGTTCGGTTACCAAAGACATTACATCTGAACAGAAGTCCTGGGAGGATAAAACGTATCAGAGGTGTTGCGTATGCGACTGGCGTCTCAGCTTCAAATAACGCGCGCATGATACATTCGGCACGAGAGGTTCTCAATGCTTTTGTGTCGGATATCCACATAGCGGCACAATACGACCAGGCACCTCTGATCGAGGACCGTGCAGAAAAGACAGCAGGGAAGAGGAGGATGGGGATTGGTTTTGGTTTGAGCCTCGTGGCCGAGTCGAGCGCTGTAGGTGTGCTATATTCAGCAGACGAAGTTGCACCACCAAAGGGAGGAGTAATACCGGAGGACATCGGCAAGAGATGCGCATATCAACTCCTGGAATCAATAAGTCTCGGTGGTTGTGTAAGCGGTGCGGCGACGAGTACTGTCTTGACTTTAATGGCCATGGGTTCAGAGGATGTCGGGCGCCTGCGGCTCGGAAGAGATATCATGGGTTCTGAACAAGTTGTCGGTCTTGCGCGAGATCTGAAGAAGTTTGGTGGGAGTAGTTGGGGCCTGAGAGATGCGGATGACGACGATGACAACGACGTCATCGTCTCAGTGAAAGGAACAGGAGTCGGTAATGTGGGCAGAAAAATCGCATAGTCAATATGATATGCCTAATTTGTACAACATTCCCTCTTCTATCGTAAGATTATCTTTGCTGTGCTGCAGCTAACCTCGCTCTCCTCTGTGCTGCTAGAGCTGCCAGGGTCGCATTATATCCGACATTCTGGATTGCAAACGCAGCAGCATTTTCTGCAGAGTTCTCCCTACTCTGCCAAGCGGACCGAAGGGAATGTGGAATTCGAAACGTTGCCACGATGGCATTCCCCGAGTTCAGACTTTCAAGGTCGTTTTGTCTCGAACTCGCGGCCCCCCTTAGTAAGCCGGCTCCCTCGCTATCAATTGCCCCGTCTTCAGCATCATCTCCGAACGACCGCATTTCTATATCGGTAGTCTCCTCTATTCTTGGCGCGCCCCGCAGCACGCCGCGCTCTTCGGCGTCGAGGTCCTGGGTAGTTGTAGACGGCTCCGCGTTCTCAGAAGTCGTCGAGTTGGGCCGTGGCGGTTTCAGCACTGTCCGAACCCTCTCCTTTTCCATATTTATAGTCAACATGAAGCACTGTAGCCCTATCACCACAATGTCCAGCAGGATTAAGGTGAACCGTGACGAAGGTGGCTTCTGCCCAATGAAATCGATGAGTAAACCCCCATGAAGATACCCTCGAGAAGCCTCGCTGGCTTGGGCGACTCCAGAAATCAGGTGTAGAAATACGCATAAGATATTCGTGCTTGCGATAGCGGAGACGTGATAGTTCGGTATGATGAGAATGGTGTCGCCGGATTTAGGGCTTACGAAGAGGGATTGCGTAACCCAACGGATCAATAAGCGGAAGAACGAGCAGCTGAGAGAAGTGTTAGTAGGTATCGCCGTTGGGTGTTGCGCAAAGCACGCAGAGGCTCGGTAGGTCATACTCCATGTAATATAACACACACAGTTCAGCATAGACCAGCGTATCCAAGTTGAGGCTTAGATGGCTCATAAGCTGGAGCTTTTTCGACAGACCGTCCTTGGCCCGCTGTGAGAGGGATGATTTCCGAGTGCTAGAGCGACCATGTTGCTGGTGGTGTGGTGTATCTGTCGGGCGTTGTTCGCCGTCGGCGCTATCCTCAGAGTCAGGCTGAGTCGCGATGTGAGGGTCGGCCGGCGAGGTCGGGGTGGAGGCATTGTTCATAGCTTCACCTCACTTGACATGAGTAGCGACAGCGACCGTGTAGAATTTGCTCTCACATGCTGTGAGGTCTTCACAGGTGTAACAGGAGAAGCTGTTGTTTGGCAGCGGCGCGTATCTAAGCTTCTGGTGATGCAACAATAAATGAATCAGACGTTACCATGGCGTGCCGGGGAATTATGTACCTCTGTACGTCCAGGTCGATGGGAGGAGCTCCGGGTGATGATGATTCTTCAGAGATGAGACGACCACGATATGCCGACATCTTAAAGCTCGGGCCAGTTAAATGACCGCCCTGTGCCCACATCCATCCATGGCGAGGTACGTACCTAGGTACCTAGTGACCCTGAGAGATCCCCCACCTCAAAATTTCGGAGGGGCTGTTGTACAGGGCTATCGCATTGTCACCAAAAGTAAACCTTGTGACTCATGATCAACCGCCTCAAACCACCAACTTCGACGCAACTGGCGAGCCTACCAAAACGACATTGCATGAGTGTTACGAGTGAGCGCTGTACGAGCCATGGCGACCCCCAGCAATGCTGCCTCCGGGGATCTTGCCTCTGACATTCTCGCCGCCCTATCCAAGTCCGATCCCATCTCGTCCAATGATGCCTTCCCTCAAGCCAAGTTCGCCGACCTGAAGGCTGCCCTTGACCGACTCGGTTCGAGGTCCATGGTCACCTATAAGCAGATCGACCAGGAGCTACCCATATTGGAACCTGAAGGAAAGCTCATTGCCGAGAATGGCAGTCATGAAGCTCGCGTCTTCGATGCCCTTCGTCAAGCCATGAGCGGTCTCACTGTTGCTGAGCTCGAGAAATCGGTAGGAGACAAAACGGTCACCAAGGTTGGCCAAGGCAAGGCTTTCAAGGAGAAATGGATATCCAAGAGCAAGGATGGGAAGCTGATCGCATCTGTGAGAGCTCCCGACCTTTCCCTGGTCCCGATTCCCTGTCTAATGCATTCGCTAGGTCGATTCTATCAACGATGTGACCCGAGAACAGCTGCAAACCATACAGTCTAGTCACACGCATCCGGAACCCAAAGTCATCTCCGAATTGAAGAAGCGCAAACTCATCAAGATGCAGAAAGTCATTAGCTTCAATATCCAGAAAGGGCCTAAATTCGCTCTCGAAATGGTCAAGGAGGAGACGGACCTGACAGACGAGATGCTGACCAACGGGTCATGGAAGACAGCCACATTCAAGCCATACAATTTCAACGCGCTAGGTGCCGACCAGCATGCCGGAGCCTTGCACCCCCTCATGAAAGTCCGTCATGAATTCCGGTCCATCTTCTTCGAGATGGGTTTCGAGGAGATGCCGACCAACAAGTTCGTCGAGTCAGGTTTCTGGAATTTCGACGCTCTATACGTACCTCAACAGCACCCCGCACGCGATCTACAGGATACTTTCTACATTTCAGATCCCTTAGAGGCGGATAGACCCCATGCCGAGGACGACAAAGATGACAAAGATTACGAGACCTACTGGGACAATGTCAAGCAAGTACACGAGGATGGAAAGTTCGGCTCCATAGGCTATAGATATCCCTGGGCTGCAGAAGAGTCACTACGATTGGTGTTGCGAACTCATACTACCGCAATCTCGACAGCAATGCTGCACAAGCTAGCAGCGCAACGAGGACCCGACGGCAGACCGCCACCTGCACGGTACTTCTCTATCGACCGAGTCTTCCGTAATGAGACCGTCGACGCCACGCATCTAGCAGAGTTCCACCAGGTCGAGGGTGTCATTGCTGATTACGGGCTTACCCTGGGCGGGCTGATGGAGTTCATGAAGATCTTCTTCACCAAGATGGGCATCGAAGACTTGCGATTCAAGCCGGCCTACAACCCCTACACCGAGCCGAGTATGGAGATCTTCAGCTTCCACAAGGGGCTGAACAAGCTGGTGGAGATCGGCAACAGCGGCATGTTCAGGCCCGAGATGCTCGAGGCCATGGGGCTCCCCAGCGACCTCAGGGTGTACGGCTGGGGCCTGAGTCTGGAGAGGCCGACGATGATCAAGTACAAGATCTCGAACATCCGCGAGCTGCTGGGACACAAGGTAGATCTGAACTTCATCGAGAGAAATCCGGCAGTGCGGTTAGACAAAGAGTAGACATAAAGAAAGAACGAAAGAAAGACGAAAAAAGCAAAAGAAAAAGGAAAGAGACGCTCAAGACTGGCCAACGAGAGAATATCATGAGGCTCATGAATGAGGTCAAGCTTGATGCATATATCTCATTCTATCTATGATCCTAGTGACGAGCTAGAAGTGACAACGCAATGTGATTTATATAGCCACTTGAGTTGCAATGCATCTCACAGCACACCTGCCCACCAGAGCTCTCCCATGGTGGAATGGCACAACGCAAACAATAGATACAAATTTCAGAGTATGATCCGCCCCCCACCCCCCTATGTCAGTGTGATGCAGAGATGTAGGTAGGTAGGTAGATATATGAGCTCGCCCGCTATAAGGAAAAAGGCCAAAACCATGCGCAATGAAAAGAAATTTTATGCCACCACCAGATCTATGTCCCTTTTTGTGAATCTTTCCAGTATCCCTTTTTTCAATTATTTTTTTTGTCTATGTCCTGACCGATCCCCTTTCCTTTCTTTTCCTTTCCTTTTCTACCTCACCCACTTAACCAAGGATTCCGCAGTCTACATTTTCCTTTTTTTTTCTCTTCTTTTTTTTCTTTCGAGTTTTAGTTCCCCACGGCCGATATGTAATTCGTCATGGCGTCCACGCGCTCCGTGGTCAGTTTGAGTGAGACCCTCAGCAGCTCCTGAGCGACCTCCTGCTCCTCCTTTTGCAGCCTTGCCCAGCTGCCCCGGTCCATGACCCAGACGACGCAGTTCTTGACGGCGGACACCGTCGCCGTCCGGTCCGTTTCGGAGAAGAAGGGGAACTCGCCACAGGTCGTGCCCTGGACGATGGGCTCCGACAGGCGGCCCTGGGGCGTGTCGTAGTCGGCGCGCAACTCACCCCGCTCCAGGAGGTAGAAGCCGTTGGCCTGCTCGCCGCGGCGGTAGAGCACCGTGCTGGCCACGAACTCACGGCGGGTGAAGTACGGCTTCGCGCGGAACCAGAAGTCCTCATTTTTGTCACTGACGTCATGGAAGACCTGGAGCATCAGTCGAAGGGGCTCGCTGATGCTTTGCCATCTGGTAGCCCGGCGGATCTCGTGCTGGGTCAGCACAGTGCGTGCTGCCTGGTGTAGATGGTTTCTCCTGGGCGACTGAGACAACATCTCTAGAGGCTGCGTCAGTTGCCCCTTGTTGGGTACGTCAAGGTTAGTAGATGACGACGGTCGGGAGACTCGGAGGGCTTCCTGGCGCGCATAGAAGGTCTTGAGCTGTTCATTCTCGCAGCTTTCTAGAGCCGAATTCAGATCCGGCATGAACTTGACGTCAACATCATCTGAGCCTAGGCCGACGGCTCGGAGATCACGCCCGACTTTTGAGTCAGCGTCCTTGCCGCTGATGAGCAGGCTGACTCCTTTTCTGTGCAGAAGTCTGCTAATGGTATTGAATCCTTCGCCTGCCGAGAAATCGATGCCAGTGACATGCCATAAGTCGAGGATGATGTAACGGATCGGGTGCTCTTCGAAGACGTCGTCCGAAATAAGATCTCTAATCTTCTCCTCGACGCCAACGATAGTGCCGAAGAAGAGGAAGCCAGACAGCTTTATGATGTATGTCTGGGCACCAACTTCTTGAAGGTAATGATGCTGTGATGGGTTTCGTCTGACCATCGACCCAACTTGGTCTCCAGTATAGGTTGCTCGAATGGCCGACACTTGGGACGCGTGGAAGATTGCCGAGACAAATGCGAGGATAATGCCCACAAAGATGCCGACCACAAAATCGTAGATACCCATGGTCAGGACAATGACCACAATCTGAAAGGAGTCAGTCAACAAGTCTCATTAGGAGTACGAGGAGGTAAAGCCTACTGTGAGATATTCAACGGTCTTCAGTTTTCGCCGAGGAGATACCAAGGCATCTAACAACAGCTCGAACCCGAGAACGAAGATCAGCGTTCCGACCATCATCACGGGGATGTACCCTATGATGACCGGCCCGATTACCATCACACCGAATGTCAGTGCTGCAAGCATGAATCCAGCAAGTCGACTGTCACCACCTGATCTTACAAAGAATAAGGTGTTGGCAAATACTAGATAGTTCTGAATGCTTCCAGCCAGACCCGAAAGCAAGTTGGAATAACCATGGAGCCGCATTTCATGATTCAAGTCGCAGTTGTCCTCACCCGTGTTCTGGGCGAGGGCAGGAACATTGATCGGAACGTGCAATAGGGAGAAGAAGGTCAGAGCAAACATGGCACCAACCGTCTCCAATATCGCGCCCCAGTCTACCAGATGAAACTCTACACACTTCCGTTAAGATTGCGTATGCTTGGCTGATTGGGGGGGGGGGGGGGGGGGGGGGGGGGGGGGTGTACTCACTATACAGCGTCCAAAAGTACCACCAAGGCTGGCCAGCCTCAGGTGCTTCAAATATCCAGCCACTCTTTCTCAGGTTCTCTGGCTGAAGACTGTCCAGCGAGAGTACAAAGAAGTAGAAAACAAAGGGTATACACAATATGTATACAGGTAAGAAATACCGAGAGGTGATCTTCCGTTGTAATCCAAAGAGAACCACAGCGAGTGCAAGGGGAATCAACCAGAGCGGTAGCGTATCAGGTTCGATCAGTTTATGGCCCGTATTCAGGTCGTAATTGAATTCGCCGAGCCGCGCTGAAACCTCGAAGCCTGTGGCAATGAGGAACCAACCAACGCCACCGATACAGCCTATCAGAATATGGCGCGGGATGAAGCCCACGATGTAGCCCAGCTTGAAGCGACCCATCAGGTAGAAGACAATACCTGTTAGGATCGAGCTTAATGCGAAGGATGTGATGGTCGTCGCGATGACCGCATCTGGGTTGTCCTCTCCAACTACCGACGTGATAGTAGTAGCCATACTATGGAAGAAGGGAACCACTTCGATCTGAAATCAATTAGCAAGTGCCTCACGGGTGAGTATGAAAGGGGCAAATCAGCCTTACCAACTCTGAGCCAACTCCGCCGCGAAATATGCTTCCGGAAGAGAAGGTCAACTGGGCGATTATCGTGCTGACGTAAAAGATAGATATACCAGCCGGGCCGAGGTTTGCGAATATGGGATTGCCCAAGGGGAACAAGATCATGCCTATGGGTGATGGTCAGCCAGCGCACACGGAGGGAGTCGAGCTGCACACTACAAACCGTAAGACAGCGCATCCAGTATGTTTAGCAACAGCCCTACAATAACTGCGGGTAAGCACCGAGCTGGCTCTAGAACGACGTGCTCCCAGATACTCTTTTTATCCCAGGACCCGGGGTTGATCTTCTTGGCCGCAGCTTGTCCCTTCCTTCTCAGAAACGACCATCTGCGGGTCCATGGTGGTATTCTCGGTTTCTGGCTCTCTATATCACTAAGTTCCTGGCCGCTGCATGGGTACTCTGGCCTAAGCCGCTTTGCGCCCAACAGAGGTGTCGACTCGGTAACTTCTTCTAATATTCCACTCTGTTGCCTGGCATCAGCAACCTTGGAACGAGCCGCACCAGAAATAGGAGGTGAAGCGGGCAATCGTTTGTCGGGCGAGGTTGTATCCTCAGTGGTCATATCGTGCAAGGACTGAGGTGGCGAGCGTTTGAGCATGCTGGTTAGCGCTGAAGGCCCGATTTCGGCATCGTCCTGTGCATTTGAACCTAGCGATGACGGCTCGGACACCTCCTCTATCGTCACGGTGCTTGCCAGTTGCGAGTCGTCTGCAGGATTCACACCATCTTGGGATACAGGAGGTTCGTGGCCAGGATGGGAAGAGGAAGGTCGCCGGTGGAGGAAAGATGCACTTCGTTTATCCTTCTTGTCCGCGAGGACATACGAGGCGAGCTCTGTCGTGTCTTCGCGGACACTCCGAGCAAAGTCTGCACTGTCCAAAGGCGCTGGAGAAGAGGTTAGGCAAGACGGGCTCGTAGCAGAATGCGAGGCGAGCTTACATAGGTGCTCGTGAGCGGAACCAGGGATGAAAGATCTGGTGGGTTCGCGGTGAGCTTGAGAACTCACAGAGGAGGAGAGCAATCGGGAGTCGGGTGTTGGCGCAAGGTGAGAACTGGTGGCTGGGCTGGAAACTCTATCGTGAAGGAGGTCGGAATCCAGATGAGAGCCGACCGACGGAGACCTCCGTCTCCAACTCGAGAAGCCAAAGGGTGAATTAGACATGTTCGGCAGCTGAGCGTCGCTCTCTTGACCAGTAAACGGTACTAGTCATCGAGGGCTATATACGCGTAGCCGGGGGTGCGAGATGGTAGCCAACCAGGCGTCAAGTTGTCAAATCAAGGAGGGCGGGCGATGAAGAGTGGTGAAGAGGAGGATAAGTGGTAAAAATCACAGATATGGAGGCGACAGATTACGATTAACTAGAGGAGAGAGAGAGCATTAGAGAGCATTATCACAAAGTTGGAAGCAAGAGGAATGGCGACAGCAACGAGCAAGTAAAATATTATTTAAATGTTATTTTAGATCGCCGATAACAAGAAGCTTTGCATATGATAGACCACGATAGAGCATGATGGAGCAAGGGGGCTTAACTCAATCCATCGTCAAATTCGTCAGATATCTAAGAGACTAAGACCCCCCGCGACGCCATTTTTCTGCCGACAGGGTTCTACCATGTCCACATGCACTTACCTAATATTGCCGGTTCTGAGAGGTTGCGACTCTGCATGGTGAAAGATGATTGGTGCCATATGCTGTACTCAGTAGAACCATTCTCGATTGTCATTCGCTGCAATAATAGTACCTAACCTTATGTAGGTACCTAGGTACCTACCCTAGGTAGCATACGAATGCAGGGCCTGCACAGCTCATGCACGTTGAAAATCTTCTTTGGGGCTCGTGGACACACACGCAATTCCCAGTGCAGCCGCATCAGAACATCGTGATCTTGGAAGCTTGGTTCGATGCCGAGTATAGGGATATACGTATCTACTTCCGACTCCGCCGCCGAAGATAGTCCACCGAAGACAGTCCAGATTCTGCCATGCCAATTGGTGATACCAAATCGAACCTCCAAGCTGGAAGCTTGTACCCATAGTCTTCCAAAGCTTGTGATGCGGCTTGAATCGGCAACCCAAACGGCAATAACCGCTCTCCGCACGACGAACAACCTTGGTGCTTGGAACCTTGGATAACTTGGAGGCTCCAGGCCCGTCTTTTACACCCCAAAGTCATCCATGGTCATGTGGCCGAGTACGCCAAAGCACAGCCAGCTTGTCGGGACTCATATGGATGTATCTCATTCAGCAGAGGTCGACAACTTGCATCTTCTTTTCTCTGTCAATCTTTTTTCTTCCTGGACTCGATTGGCTAGGCAATATCAGACGTCCATCACATGATTCCTCGACATGCATGATGCCATCGATCCCTGCATGCCGACTGCGGGGTCGTCTTTCCAGAAGCTGACGGCGAAACAGACTGCACTAAGTACGAAGTAGCTCCCCAGGTAGGGAGAGGTAGATAGTGTAGGAGTTTTTACCCAAGTCAGCATCTGGTACAGACTTCTCCTCAAGGTCGGACTGCCTGACTTCAAGCCAACCAGCCGACATGGCTGTTTTACGAATGCATCTCTATTCATACTTATACACGGGCCTAGTTATGACATGTTATGTAGCTACCTATCTAGGCATGGTCTTACATTCATACGAACATCAGATCATCCATCAACGACCCCAACAGACAGAAGTCGGCCTACCGCTCCACGCCTTCACGCATTGTCATGTATCATAAGAGAGGCCTCCGCGTCCATTGCTGCATCCCTTTGCGTGTTCGGATGCATCTGGACGTACTGAATCTAACTCTTTCTTGCCCAGTATACCCCCCACGCGAAGGGACCTAAGACTACCTAGGTATTGAACTGCAAGAAGCATGCATTCGCCTCCGTGTGAGGAGCACAGGTTCCGGCAGATGCCCCTGACTCGTATGGGGAAACATAACAATCCCGGCTCACAGACAAACCACAATTGTGCTTTTCATCACTTCTTAGGGTACCACCGTCTGTTTTCGTTTCAAGTTAGATGGCGAGAGGAGATCCCGCGGAGTTAGAGGGACCGCTCTCCGCACCTGTCTAACGGTCAGTGGTCGACATTCTATGCCATCTACCCCACAAGATACTCAATCTCGTTCTGATGGTCAAGCAAGTGTCATACCACGAAGCGAATCTTAGATACTCTCAGCTCAGCTATTCCTGACTTTCGTGACATGTACGGCATATGGTTCTCCACGGAGGAGGTGATATGGCGAAGCATTCAAGGTAACGGTACCACTTCATATTTCTTCTATATCATCAACCAACATTTCCAAGGCTCTGGAAGCGACTTCTTGAATACTGTAAGAGACCTATCTTAATATGCTTCATACCAAGAACTGAATGATACCGCCTCTCATGCCCTTGACGTGGGGTAACGCATGAGATCCTCGGGTCTCTCTCTACCTTGTAGTTATCTGTCGGCTAAAGACTAAAGATGCGGCCGGCATCTGAAGTTTGCTTAATTCTAGGTCCGACAATCGGTTATATACGATTGTCTTGTATCTTTTCACTTCGAGCACGAGATCACCTTCGTCGTTGATCCCCCTCCCTCAGGAAATCTTTTTATATGTCTTACCAGGAGAGAGAAATCACTAACGTACATATGAGGCGACGTATCGCTGAGAGTAAAGGTACATATATACATATAAAGTAAAGAAAGCTTCTCTCCATCTTCTCTTTTCTTCGTACAGATCTTGTCAAACTTTATGAACCCTGCTACTCCCAGTCGGAACGAATTTCCCAGATCATTTCGATGAACGGGATCCATGGGACATGGAAGAAAAAGGGTTTTTTCCCCCACTAAGTAAATCACACGGGAACGAGCCTCTCAGGATATCGCCGTCAGGGACATCCCAAAATTAGATCACCAACATGCCCCTTACATAAGTACCATAGATGGTTGCCTTTTGTAATTTGCATCACACAAGGATAACAATAACCCAACAGGGCGAGAGAGAACAATAAGGGGCGAGGCCTCCCTTACATAAGTACCTATCTAAAAGGATTTACCTGGCCCATGTTTTGTACTTCTTTTTACTTAAGCGCCGCATCGAAGCGCGCGCAACCAGAGCCGGACAAGGCGAGGCCCGTTCAGCCGACGGAATGCGGCACCGACCCAGGATCCGGGTCCCTCGCCAGGCCCGCCCCACCGCCCCCCGTCGCACACGCCGGATGGAGCTGGCAGAGAACACACAATACCTAGGTAGGTACTACCGTACAACTAACCACTGAACCAACACGTTTCCGTTTCCTTGCGCGGAGGATTGTTTGTTGGAGGTTTTTTGCCTCATGTCACCCCTTGGTTCTTGGTGCACCAAAGAAAAACACACCCAGTTCTCAAGGACCAACCATTACCTATGTAGGTAGGTAGGTAGGTATATAGCAAGGGCGGTCTTTTACACCCTTGTTGGTACCTACCAGCACCTACCTGGACTGGAAATACCTGGTTACGCAGGAGCATTGAAACGGATTATGGCGAAGTCAAGGAGTCTATTAACGGGTCGGGTGTTTGCGCGAGGGAAAGCCTTTGCCATGCCAGCCCTGATTGGCTGAGAGACGAACTCCTGGCGGTTGGTTGCGCAAAACACTCGCTCACCAACAAGAACAAAGATTCACTCAGTTGGTTGGAACTTTGTATTCCAAGGGACGTTACACACACATATACATATATATATCGAGCGACGTATCCTGAAAATGCTATCTCTGGTTTTTTGTCTTTTTTCTTCTCCTTCTTGTTTTTCATTAGTCATTCTGTGCTGTTGTTCTACATTTATTTTTTCCCCATCATGCATGCCATTACACTGAAGTCCATCAGCCTCTACGGGCTCGCTCTTCTCCTCTCCTGGACCCCGGCGGTCGCAGTGACGACGAGAGAGGCCCGGTGCGGTCCGGCCAATAATGCGGATGACTGGTTACCCATACTCGACGGCGTTGCGGGCGCTGAGTGTCCCGACCTCGCCGTGATCTTTGCCAGGGGAACCTTCGATGAGTGGTGAGTCGAAGCCTCGAGGCAGAGGATGGACTTGGTCGCAATACTGATGACATATTGGCCAGTAATTTGGGTCCATGGGTCGGCGGTCCTTTCAGCGCAGCTCTTACGGACAAGGCTTCGAACATCAAAGTAGCGATCCAGGGTGTGAGCACGGCTGCGTATCCCGCCGACCTCGCTGGATACATCGAACAAGGAGGTTCCGACAGCTGTGCCGAAAATATTGGGAGTACCGTGCAGACCTACGCGTCTCGCTGCCCGGATACCAAGATGGCCATCTGGGGTTGGAGGTGAGTCGAAAACTTGGCTGATCGCATATGAGCGACCGCCATACATACACCTCTCAGCGCTTCAGTTCTGACACGCCCTATAGTCAAGGTGCATTGTGTGCCCGTAAATCACTGGGCAAAATCGGCGATGCTGCAGAGAAGGTCATCGCGCTGGGCGTCTTCGGAGACCCGATCAGCGTCTGGGAGGACACCGTTGACTATCCCGCTGTACCGGAAACGATGAAGCTCCTGTCGTATTGCCAGTCGACACCGACGGACCCGTTGTGCGGCAACCCCGCGGAGGACTTTCCCACAAACCCCGTATTATTCATCAACCGGCTCAAGGAGATCTGGGAAAAGGTGGACACAATAGATATGAACGACGCGCAGAAGGAGGATCTGGCCAGCCTCGTCATAGAGCTGCCGGCGCAGTTCTTGGGCCAGCTGGATCAACTAGCGAAGGATATTCCCCAGCATTGGAGACGATGGTTCTTGACGCCGCCACATTTCTGGTACGGAAATGATGGCACGGTGGAAACAGCTGCCGAGGATCTCCTTCGAGTCTATAAGGAATAGTAGCTAGACTGGCTGAGTGGTATCCAAACAAGTTGACATGATACTGTGCCGCAGCTGGGTACACGAGTCTGTCATACCTTATTCATGTGGTGAAACGCACCCCTTGTTCAGCGAGAGGCCACCTTTCAGCGCTGCAAACCCGGTACATGACCTACACGGCACATGTACACCTGGGCAGTTCACTGACACAAACCCCGCTTGTGCAGGAGACGCAGTGTAGTCTGGTGAGTTGCCTCATTGCTCCTATGAACCCCTTCATTTAAGAGGGAAGAAGGACAGGCGACACGTCTCCACTGTAGCAAACTTTCGACCTCATAAACGTCTGGGCACCTTCAGCCAGTTAGCTTCCACCGCGGCTGCTGATAGCTTAGGAGCACTCACAGCCTGTCATTGGCCTTGTTCCGCCGGTCTGTTTTTAAGTAATCGTCTCGAGAGGGCGCTCCTCATGGAAACGCTTACAGCTACCATGTTCAATTCGCACATGAACACAATTAAACGACGGAAATTTCAACTGAGCTTCTGAAGGTAGCCCTGCGCAATGAGCCGCTCGACGTCACCCTGACGAACGTAGAATTGGCTGTTTTTAGTCAAAGTGATTGCCCTTTCAAAACGCCTGTCAGTGTCACGAACGTCGAAATACTCTTTGTTTGTGTTGTATGCATCGTCGAACTTACCCGTACTCAGTTTGAATTTCACCCGCATCTTTCAACACCCGCACGTCGATAAACAAATCCCTGGGCGGCTCCAGGCTACCAGTCAAGTCGATGTCGGTCCACTGCCCCTTATAGGCGGCGAGCAAGTCGCTATAGTGGCGCACGTAGTCCTCCTCTTGGGGACTCAAACTGCTGGTGCCAGCCTCTCCATTGGCCATGGCTGATCCACCATTCCCCGCGCTGGCACTATCTCTGACTTGTTGACCCGGGAGATCGACGACATCGTAGCCCTTCCAGACGAGCTCTTCCAACCTGTCCGTCCTGACGCGGTGATATGCTAGCAGACACCGCTTGTTGCGCCGCATGGATAGGTGGTTCACGAGGAGGGTACAGGCGGTACCTTGCTCATCCGCTGGGTTGAACGAACCCTGGAAAGGCTCGAGCAGATTCGCGACATCCTTATCCAGATCGCGGACTTCTCGCGTGACCGCACGGACTAGTTCGGTCTGATATGGCGGTAGATGGGCCAAATTCTGTGTCCGCTTGGCATTTTGAACCTGGCATTGAACATGTTGATTAGTCGCGTCATGTCAATATCAAGTGCTGAGGGCCGGTCCCTTACGAGTTTGTTACCAAGATCGCCGTACATTGCGCCTGAGGGTAGAAAGTATACCGTGGCTTACTTGATACTCGAACTCTAAAAGGAAGATCCTGATGATGGGTGAATGATTGCACGTGGCAGAAGTTGAAGTTTGGCAGTCCTAAGGCGCGTACAATGAGCGCTAGTGGATGAGGTCGCGATGATGAAAAGCGGCGCCATGCCGGAAGACGGTCCCTGGCACCCTGGCACCTGGCGCCTGGCATAATACGGAACGTAACGGTGGGGTTCCGGTTTCAGTAGACGATAATGGTGTAATGGTGTAATGGTGGGGTGAAAGATAACGAACCCCGCGTAATTTTTCGATTTTTTAGCTTTTGTCCCTCAGCCTGCTACTAGATAGTCCACGATAACTTCACCAACTTCATTATAGGTCTCTTGCCGTGGACATTCTGCATGGTAAACTGTAATTGACCAATTTCATGCCCTGTATTGTGATCAATCTTCATTTTCAGAACATATAATCCTCTTGCTCTGCCCCCGTGTAGGGCCTCCTTCCTGCCATCTTCTCGATAACGTATCGCTACAGCTGCCAGGATGTCGGCCCCTCAGAGAATTGCCATTCTCTCTGTCTTTGACAAGACTGGCTTGTTGGATCTTTCCAAGGGCTTGATCCAGCAGAATGTACGCATTCTAGCATCTGGCGGCACGGCTAAGATGATTCGCGAGTCTGGCTTCCCAGTTGAGTAAGGCAACCCGCTCTTCAGCTGCTATTTTATCTAGACTAACTGTGAGTAGAGATATTTCAGCTATCACCAAAGCCCCTGAAATGCTTGCTGGCAGAGTCAAGACCTTGCACCCAGCCGTCCATGCCGGTATCCTCGCACGAAATCTAGCCTCCGACGAAAAGGATCTCGCCGAGCAGAGCATCGACAAGGTCGACTACGTCATCTGCAACCTGTACCCCTTCAAGGATACAATCTCCAAGCCTAACGTCACTGTACCCGAAGCTGTGGAAGAGATCGATATTGGCGGTGTCACACTCATTCGGGCTGCAGCCAAGAACCACTCCCGCGTCACCATCCTGAGTGACCCCAACGACTACCCAGAATTCCTGAAGGAGCTCGAGAGTGGAGAGATCAAAGAAGCGAGCCGCAACCGATATGCCCTCAAAGCTTTCGAACACACTGCCGACTACGATGCAAACATATCCGGATTTTTCCGTGCCCGTTATTCAGAGGGCCAGCAATACATGCCCCTTCGATATGGAGCCAACCCTCACCAAAAGCCTGCGTCGGCTTATACCAAGTCCACAAACCTTCCTTTCAAGGTTCTATGTGGTTCTCCTGGATACATCAACCTTCTCGATGCCCTGAACAGCTGGCCGCTGGTGAAGGAGTTGAAGGCGTCTCTTGGAAAGCCCGCTGCTGCCAGTTTCAAGCATGTCTCACCAGCTGGTGCAGCCATTGGCGTTCCTCTCAGTGAAGAAGAGCGCAAGGTCTACTTCGTCGATGACATCAAGGGCATTGAGACTTCTGGACTTGCCCAGGCTTACGCCCGTGCTCGCGGAGCCGACCGAATGAGCAGTTTTGGAGACATCATTGCGCTTAGCGATATTGTCGATGTACCCACTGCTAGCATCATCTCAAAGGAGGTATCCGATGGAGTGATCGCCCCTGGATACGAAGATGCTGCCCTCGAAATTTTGAAGAAGAAGAAGGGGGGCAAGTACCTTGTACTCCAGATGGACCCGGAATACCAACCTGACGCTACCGAGACGAGGACCGTGTACGGTGTTGACTTAACCCAACATCGCAATGATGTTGAGATATCCCCTTCTTCTTTCAACAGGACAATCACACCCAAAGATTTTAGCCTTCCCGAATCTGCCGCTCGAGACCTGACTGTTGCCACTATCGCTCTGAAGTTCACCCAGAGCAACTCTGTTTGCTACGCGAAAGATGGACAGGTCATCGGACTCGGCGCAGGACAGCAGTCTCGGATCCACTGCACCCGCCTCGCGGGCGACAAGGCGGATAACTGGTGGTTGCGCTTCCACCCCCGTGTCCTTGGCATCAAGTGGAAGAAGGGAATCAAGCGAGCGGACAAGAGCAACGCCATCGACTTGTTGGTGAGCGGTGAGCTTCCTAAGTCGGGTCCTGAACGAGAAGCCTTTGAGGCCGTGTTCGAAGAAGTGCCAGCTGCGTTCACCGAAGAAGAGCGCAACGAGTGGCTCAAGAAGTTGAGCGATGTCGCTGTTTCGAGTGACGCTTTCGTAAGTCCAAGCCCCCCCCCGCCCCCCCCCCCCCTTTTCCGTCCATATCATAGAAATCCTCCAAGAAATCCTAACTTGATATATCTGGTAGTTCCCATTCGTCGACAACGTCTACCGCGCAGCTCGATCCGGTGCCAAATACGTCGCGGCCCCAGGCGGCAGTCAGAACGACTCTGCTGTCTTCGCGACGGCCGAGAAACTCGGCATTGTCTTCGTGGAGCAGAACATTCGTCTGTTCCACCACTAAATGTCTCCCCTAGGGGGAAGGTGAAGAGTCTTTACTCACGGAGAGGTTAATCGATGAATTTATGTCCAAGAGACAGGGGAATGATGGCAAGACGAGTAATGAGACGAGAAGAGTATCTCAGTAAAAACCCCCCAAAAAAACAAGGAAGATACCCCAAACGGCAGGAGGGATGATGGGCTGAATCTGGAAAAGTTCGATGCTTTCTTGTAAATTATTTCGAGGAGCTGTGTTCACGATAGCAATGTGACATTCCAGGCATAGCTCAACCGTTGCCAAATAAATCGTTACTTTACCAGACCCAAGGTTGCGGAACCTTTCACGGCATAAGATTCATTATTCTTCAGGGTGGCATTTTTGCATTCATTTCGTTGCCTCCAGGCATTCATCTCTATGGTAGTAGCCTCACGTTGTACACCACGCACGATGTCATCCTGAAATTCAATCTCATCACATCGTCAACCGCATTCCGTGGGTCTAATGTCGTGTATCATCATGCAATGAATCTTGAATGTGTCCATTGCCACTTTTCCCCGTGCGGGAGCTTTACAGCTTCTGCATAGCGGCCTGTTGTTTATTGCATCAGTGACCTGTCTTGAGTAAAAAAGGGTATGCGGCGGGTTCACTCACGATATCGGTGGACTGGACGTAGTCCTCGAATTCTTGGACCTCTTCCTCAAGATCACTGAGCGAGATTTTCTCGTCCTCAATGACCAAGGTGATCTGCAGCTTTCGGATACCGAAACCAACAGGAACCAACTTGGAAGCACCCCAGACCAGACCGTCCTTCTCGATGGATCGCACGGACTTCTCGAGTTCAGCCATGTCGGTCTCGTCATCTATGCGTATCCGTTAGCTTTAGTGCACCAGGCTTAGGTGCTGGCGATGCCAACTCTCACGTACCCCAAGGCTTAATCTCCATGGTCACGACAGATTTGGCGGCAACCTTAGGCTTGGCGGCCTTCTTCTCCTTGTATGCAGCCAGACGCTCTTCACGGATTCTGACGGCCTCGGCATCCTCTTCCTCGTCGTCACTGCCGAATAGGTCGACGTCATCGTCGCCAGCATCGTCGCCAGCGGCCTCGGGGGCCTTAGCTGGGTTCAGGGTGACCTCGGCGACCTCGGGTCCGTAAACAGTGTAAGGCTTGGAGGCATCACCAGGTAGAGTGGAGAACTCGTCCTCGAATGAGGCGATGTGCTTGTACCATCGTGCGGCATGGGGGTACTTGCTGGCGTCCGGAGAAGACTTTAGAGCCTTGAAGACGGCAACGTCGGCTTGGGAAGGAGAATAGCTTTGGCAGTGTTAGTCATAGATAATTCGGAGTGGTGAATTAAAGGAAGGCAGAGAATTGGGTAAGTTGGTAAAATCAGAGATGCACAGAGTGCTATTGTATTTGTCCTCATTGTACAGGTCTTGAGTCTGCTCAGAAACACGGACCAATGGTTCTCATCATGATGATAGTAAAAGGGTTGGGCTCGCATATGTTGATCGAGTGAGGGGGTGAATGTCGCCACTTGCGACTTTCGTACTCGAATGAATATACACTGCTCGCGGCACGGGACGGATCGAAGATGTGGGAACTTACGAGGCGATGTAGGATCGAGTGGACAACCAGTTGTTCAACACTGGTCAGTGGTGTTAGCTGGTCTGAATCGACGATGTCCTGGAGTATAGCAGAGGACAAGCGGGCACGATGGTACGCGGATTAACAAGGTAGGCGAGAAGGACCAGGTCACATACCGGTTGTGCCAGCATCAGTGAGAAGATCGGTGAAGCCCATTGTGGCGGTACTGAGAAGAGAAGGCCTGCAAATTTAGAGGTCGGGGTATCTGGTGAAATGAAAAAAGCTTGAGGAGAGGAAAGAAATCTCGTCTCGAAATATTCTGGCACGGACGAAGTGGGTGGTGGGGGTTTGATTGACTGGAAGTGGAATGTGCTTTTTTTTGCAATTTTTCCACTTATGTGGCGCAGCAACTAATGAGCAGCCACACACCAATTGAACCATTCAACGAAGTACTCGGGAATCGCCAGGATTACATAAGACGGACGGTTGCCCTTTTGAAGTATCCAAGTACCTTTGGTGTTTGCTGCAGGATGCCAGGATGCCGTAAAAGCTACCTAGCTCTGCGATAAGATAAGAAATTGCATGTGAGCTTGATGATGATGATGGCGCCGGGGAGCCCTCGACATTTCCAGAAAGCTCTGGAGCGGCCTTGCTGTAAGTTACCTCGTCCGAAGTACCGACCAAGCTATGGGCCGGCTTGACCACTCTGAAGTCATTATGATAGAATTGCAAAGCTCTCTCAGGGTTTGATAGTCTTGATCTTCTTCTCCAATATGATCTCTTATTAATACAGGAGGAATTTCTTAGTCCCTAAATTTTGCCAGTCACTTTTTCGTCCTTTCTCTGTTTCGTAATCAAGTCTCCAGCATCCAAAGCCCACACAGATTTCCGCCATGTTGGCAAAAAGAAATCTCTTGAATTCCTCACGACAAATCGCAGAGGCCTCATCGAAGGGCCTCGCGCGACTCAATACTGCTCCTGCGCTACTCTCCAGAGCTGCTTCGATTGCCACAGTTCGCGCCGTCCCGCGATATTCCTATACTCCATCGTCCTCGCGAAGCTATGCCAATGGCCGACCCCATCCTCCCGGCGGAACCCATCGTATGAACCTCGGCGGCGAGCCGGAAAAGTCCGCACTAGAAGAATTTGGTATCGATCTCACAGCGCGAGCGAAAGATGGAAAACTGGATCCTGTCATTGGGAGGGATGGCGAAATTCAACGTACTGTCCAAGTCCTATCGAGACGTACCAAGAACAACGCAGTTATTGTTGGGAGCGCAGGCACCGGGAAAACAGCCATCATGGAAGGCTTAGCGCTGCGAATAGTGCGAGGCGATGTGCCCGAGAGCATCAAAAATAAACGAGTTATTTCCCTGGATCTAGGTTCACTCATCGCCGGAGCTAAGTTCCGTGGTGATTTCGAAGAACGACTGAAGAAGGTGTTGGCCGAGGTGCAACAGGCCCATGGAGAGGTCATACTCTTCATTGACGAGCTACATACTCTATTAGGTCTGGGAAAAGCTGAAGGATCTATCGATGCTTCCAATCTTCTCAAGCCAGCCTTGTCCCGTGGTGAACTGCAATGCTGCGGTGCTACCACGCTGGCCGAGTACCGGCTGATTGAGAAGGATGCCGCTCTGGCCCGCCGTTTCCAGCCAATTATGGTGAACGAGCCCAGTGTCGAAGACACGATCAGCATTCTTCGAGGCATCAAAGAGAAATATGAGGTACACCACGGTGTCAGAATCACCGACGGATCTCTTGTGGCAGCTGCAACTTTGTCAAACCGCTACATAACGGATCGTTTCCTCCCTGACAAGGCTATTGATCTGATGGATGAGGCTGCAAGCTCAATACGATTGCAGCAAGAATCTAAACCAGAGGACATTATGCGCCTTGATCAGAAGATAATGACCATCCAAATCGAGTTGGAAAGCTTGCGAAATGAGAAGGATGTGGCGAGCAATGAACGTCGAGAAAAGCTGGAAGCAGACTTGAAGCGATTGCAAGAGGAGGAAAAGGCGCTGACCGAGAGATGGGAGAAGGAGAGAGCCGAAATCGAAGCTCTGAAAAAGGTGCAGGCCGATCTGGACAAGGCCCGTATTGAGTTGGAACAGGCCCAGCGAGAAGGCAACTTTGCTCGCGCTTCGGAACTACGTTTCGGCGTCATCCCCAATCTCGAGCAAAAAGTCCCCAAAGAAGGCGAACAACCTTTGGATGCACAAGGTCCGGATACTTTGATTCACGACTCTGTCACATCTGATGACATTGCCAATGTTGTTTCCAGAATCACAGGGATTCCCGTCGCCAAGTTGACGTCCGGTCATGTCGAGAAACTCATCCATATGGAGGACATCCTTCGTCAATCTGTACGTGGGCAAGATGAAGCGCTCAAAGCAGTCGCGGACGCGGTGAGAATGCAACGAGCCGGCTTAAGCGGCGACAACCGACCACTCGCCTCGTTTTTCTTTTTGGGTCCCACAGGTGTTGGAAAGACCGAACTCTGTAAAAAGCTCGCAGGGTTCCTCTTCTCAACAGAATCCGCGGTCGTCAGGTTCGATATGAGCGAATTCCAGGAGAAGCACACAATATCAAGGCTGATCGGCGCTCCATCTGGCTATGTGGGATATGATGACGCTGGTCAGCTCACGGAGGCTGTTCGGAGAAAGCCATATGCTGTCCTTCTCTTCGACGAGTTTGAAAAGGCACACCGCGACATCTCAGCCCTGCTACTGCAGGTCCTCGACGAAGGTTACCTAACTGATGCCCAGGGCCACAAGGTTGACTTCAGAAACACCATAATTGTGCTCACATCCAACCTAGGCGCCGACATTCTCGTAGGCGCCAATCCAGACCATCCTTACAAGGAAACGGCAGATGGTGAAATCAGTCCCGAGGTGCGCAAGGCTGTTCTCGACGTCGTCGCCAGCAGCTACCCGCCCGAATTCCTTAACCGCATAGACTCCTTCATTGTCTTCAAGCGGCTGTCCCTGGACGCTTTGCGCGACATCGTCGACATTCGTCTGCGCGAGCTCCAGCAACGCCTTGATGAACGCCGTATCACCCTGCACGTAGACGACGAGGTCCGCCACTGGCTCGCGGAGCGCGGCTACGATCCAAAATTTGGCGCTAGGCCCCTCAACCGCCTGATCACTACCGAGATCAGCAATGGTCTTGCGGATAAGATCATCCGGGGTGAGCTCAGGAAGGGCGACAAGGTTTCGGTGCGCATTAGAGACGACAACTCGAGTCTAGAAGTCGTGCCGGAACCTCACCAGGCATCGTAACCTTCGGCCTAAGCGGCGAAATGTATAAAACTGTGTTTCTGTGGCGACTAGGGGGCAAGAAATGCAAAGTATTTGGAAAAGCGTCCATAGCGCTTGGCAGGCGTTGCTGGCTTCTTATATTTAATGAGGGTATTCAAGGGACAATCGGTAGTAAAACTCCTCGACTCTGTATTATACATTTACCATAATGATATATATCAACTCTTTGAATATTGGGCAGCTGGTATTGGATTCTTGTGAAATGGACAGGCACTTCTCAGGGTTACTGAAAGTTCACCCAATATACGAAGCGGTATATGCTAGTTACATAACCAGTAGAAGGCTACCTATCCCTGCCAACAACTTTGGTTTGATATTTCCACTCAGATTATCTGGTCATTCGGCTCTAGCAAGCATTTTGCGTAGTATTCTAGTCTGTCCAAGAAGTCACACTCCTGGATCCTGGATGACGGCAACGGAGTGGCACACTCATGCTGCAGAAATGGCAGCCGATACGCCAGCAATCCCAATATTCCGAGCCCATTCGACACGACAGACGGCTTGTTCAACACACTCAGCCCGAATAGCTTGTCCACCTGCCACTTTCCTTTCCAAGACGCAGCAATGCGTGAACAAGGACAGAGACGGTGTTATGCCTTCAGCTACTTTCGGAGAGTGGGATGCCAGACGCAGTGTTGCATGCTAGATGGTATAGGGACTTAAGCAGAGACCAACGAACGGTGGTAGGAATACGTACCATAATCAAAAAGGCTTTGCTATGGACTACGAGCTTCACGCCGACTACCTTATTGAAGCTATCCCCCGTCCTGGTGCATTGATGCTCACGACCGCGAGTTATTGTGGTGGGAACTCGGAAGTACCGCCGTCGAGGCTGGGTCATCATGTGTAGGAGTTGGGGTGTCGCTTTAGAACACATTACTGGGAAACTAGGCGTCGAAAAACCGAAGAGCCTATTGTCGACTCTAGCGAAGGGGTGGGATATAAGCCGCTGGATCTAACACATAATCATTATCAATATAATCCTGACTTGGGGAATATGTGAGCTGTTACATAGAGACAACCAGAAAGAAGAGAATAGGAAGAAGAGGAAGAAGAGGAAGAAGAGGAAGAAGAGGAAGAAGAGGAAGAAGAGGAAGAAGAGGAAGAAGAGGAAGAAGAGGAAGAAGAGGAAGAAGAGGAAAAGGAAGCAGAAGATCACATACATATTATCCTTCCTAGAATCATCCCCTCCCTCCTTCATACCGCATGTCCTTCTGGTTCACGAATCAACTTAGACATAACGGTCAGCCCGTCGTCGAGCTCTCTTTTCAATAAAGCCGTGTAACATCCATTCCCGCCCGCTTTAAAAATGGGAGATCGTCGTCGCCATAATCACCGGCCCCAGAACCTCGCCCAGATCCACCATATCCATCGTGGGAGGACCCTCGAATATCCAACCTCCTCCTCTCCGGCGGCGGTGGCAGGTTGTTGTACTTCGCGCTCGGCTCCGTTGACACCGGAAACAGATCCTCCTTGGTATGTCATGGTCACCCCTCGCCACCCATCATCATCATCATCACCATAACCACCACCACCAAAATGCCGTGGCCCCGCGACCAACGGCGGCGATGATTCCGCAAAAGGGGGTACGAATCCCCGGAAAGCAGCCACGCCGTATCTCCTCCCTCTTGCGTGCCTTCTGATCTGGGAGCGCCAGTGTCTCATCCCAGGATAGATCTCGACGTCTTGCCGCCTGTGCGGCGGCGGCGGCGGCGCTTCTGGACTCGTTGTTGTTGGGAGTACGATACCTCCTTCCTCGTCGCACTTCGTACACCACTCCGCCTTGACCCAACGACACTCATGTTGAGCGGGCGACCAGATGCGATAGAGTAGAGAGTCTTCGGACGTGTGGAGGTACATGAAGAGACCGTTCCACGACGATGGTGGTGGTGAATTACCATCATCGTGTTCGGGTGCGGGTGGCGGTAATGTGACGGTGACGGTGACGAGGTCGCCGGGTCGAAAGGGGCACCGCCACTCTGGGTCCATGGTCGGGATGGAATGAGAGGCTGTCGGTGTAGATGGTGGTAAATCCGGTGGCTGCGTGAGAGGAAGCCAGACTGGATAGAGAGATGATTGGTCGTGGATCGTAGGCGCGGAGAGAAGTAGTTTGAGACGCAGAAGCCAGGTTTTTTGACCTGGTGCGAAGGGGCATATTGGGGACTATGACGAAGATGAAGGTGATGCCCGAGGCATATTATAGATACAGTCTGATGCCTCAGGAGCAACGGCTCCCGCGTTGTTCTGAAATACGGGCGGATTGCCAGAGTGACAGTGAAGAAGTCTGTCTGTCTGTGCCTCCCATTAGGACGCTCAAACATGCTACTATGGTGACTCGGGCATCCTCACTCTGCCAAATCTGTAAGCTCCTACTTCTGAACCAACTCATTCAGCGTTATCTCTGCTCCATGATAAAAACGACGGTTTATTTTTCTCCTTTCCCCGTGGGAGACATTCTGAGCCAATCGTTCCACACTTACCGTAGGTACCTAGGTATACATACACCTACGTCAACTTCAGGGGTAGGCTGCCCACGGGTCGACACACGAGACTAAACATCGAAGAAAAGAATAATTAAATAGGCAGACAGGAACATTAACCAACGACTTTGCTGCGTCAGGGAGGAACCTAAAGAGATTTTGTTGGACTCACCTCATATAGCTGTTCCCCCTCCCCTCTTCCTTACAACTCTCCCAAACCCCTTTTCACCTCCTTATTCTTCCCCCCTCCACAACCAACACCACCACCACCACCAAGTCTACGTCCAAAAGCAAGCCACGCACGATCTCAAGGAACCTGTATCTAGTACGTAGCCAGCCGGCCAGCCAGCCAACTAGGGTTGCTCAATCCCTCGATCTAAGCTTTAAGTCGACATTTTGATAGTATTCCCTCCCTCCCTTCGTTCCATCCATCGCCCACGACGACGAAGAGTGGTCGCTTACTTACTTCGTGACTTACTTAACTAATAGGGTGCATGGGATTCAAAGTTTCCGGCTTCCATACATACATACTGTACGTACCAAAGAGGTAAGGTCGCTCCCCCCCTTTCCTATTCAAAGCTTCGCCTCCAGCGCCTGTCGGTACCCTCATACGAGCGAGCGGCGTCCTCGATAATTTTTTTTCTCATGGCCGGGGCGCCCGGGGGGAGTGGGGAGGGACGCGGAAGGTTAAGCGTGGCGTGTAGGTTGTACTTCGTAAGTAGCTGGTCTCGGTCTCGTCAAATCCTTACCTTAGGTAGGTAGGAGGAGGTCGTGCCTCACTCAGTCTCCAGCTTCCGCCGCGACGTACATCCCGGCCCCGGCATCGCCCCTGCGATCAAACAAACCTGGCATTGATTCGCGCCAGGTTGCGTAGAACTGGTGCGGTCACGGCGACTGGTACTTAGCACACTCGCGTTCCAAAGCATTGTGTTAATCCCGCCGCGCCCACCTCCCATATATCTAATGCGCCCGGGTTGAGCCAAGGGCATATCGATTATTTAACGGGAGAGCAACTATATGATACACTGATTTGCTGGCTAGACTCACGCCTATTATTTTAGGGTCTGACCTCTAGGTCTTCTTGAGTAACTGTATATTCAGCAGCTATACTGGTCGTGTATCTACTTTTTGTCTTTTCTTGTTCGCAAGCAGATTATCCATCTTCAACCATCAAACTCCGCACATGTCATGCCATCCCATGCTTTGATAACCATCGATGACCCCTTCACGCCGTCCATATGACTTACTGATCAGAAATATTTGATGAAGGAATGATGTACGCATATTGTATAGGCTGCCACCTTGGGCCCAGAAAGGCCATTACTTTGCCGTCCCAGGCCTCTTATCATCACCAAGCATAGAATTAGGTGGTGAGCCCACAAGTGCCCTTCTTAGGTTCAGCTCCCCCCATCTTTGGTCGTGAAAGCCCAGGTAGCCGGCGCTCCCGAAGGACTTCCGATGATGCTGCATCGTCATCAGGCTTCGTGGAGATGGCGACGACTCGAAGTCGATTTCCGAAGGGTCGGGACTGATCTCTCGTACGCCTTCCTCTGCCGCGGGGTGTTGGTCTCCGCCACCGTCACTGTTTCCTGGGGTCACAGTCGGCGGCGAGGAGAACTCGAAGTCCTGCTTCGACTGTGAGAACTGTGGTCCACGTTCTTGCTCGTCGCGTTCGATGGAAGGGAGCACTGCGAGTTGAGACGAAGCCTCGCTCTTATCTTCCGTTGCAAGCCTCACTTCATCACCGGACTGGCCACTGAGAGATGGAGCAGTCTCGTTGTCTTCCAACTTGTTCCCCGCCTCATTTTCTGTGTGGTCCATAGTAGGATCTCCATCTGCCACATCAGTCTCTGTGTAGCCAATACTAAATTGTCCATCGGGGTTCTGAAGTGCAGACTCGGCCGGAAGATCCTGTTCCTTGGGAGTACCTTGGTTTCGTACTGGCATCAGAGTCTCGGAGGAGTCTTTGACCTGTATGTCGTTGCCAGCACCATTTTCTTTGCCCACAGGCGCACCAGGTGAAGGGATGTCCACGATACCTAAGCCGCTCCGGCTTTCTTGGCTAGCCTGGCTCGGCGGTGGAAGAGTCTGCGGAGCTTTCCACCCCGAATACTGGTTATTGGTCGACAATGAGATAGGGGTGCTCGAGGTGAGCTCTGGTTTTAAATCATATCCAGTCCGTCCACTCTGCTTGTCCTCCGTAGCGTACATGTCTTGCATATGGTCTTTTATAACTTTGGTATCGGGACTTGAAATAGTTCCTTGGACCTTCGGTGTGACCAGGAGACTACTCCGAGGGGAGTTTCCGCCGCTAAATACTAGACTGGGCGTTGGTGGAGCAGATGATGTCGCAAATACGCGGTCTTTATCCTGTGTAGGAGTCGCAATAGTGGCCGTACCTTGTGATGATATTTCTGGAGTGCCGTCTGAAGCATCCGAAGCCGGCCCAGTCTGCTCCCGTGCGGAATTTAACTGCTCATCCGTGGAGGAGATATCAGCAGCGGGTTGCAAATGGCCTTCAAACGGATTCATCCTGGCTTCCTCGTGGTGACCAGGTGAAGGGGTGAGAGGGAACATTCGAGCTCCTGTCTCTGGATCTCGAATAGAAGCGATATGCTTCCGCATCATAGTAGGTGAGCTGCACCGGGAAGATCTGCTGGACTCTTGTTCCTCCTCGCGAGTCGTCTCGGATTCGGCAGCAGCGATACTCGAAGATGTATCAATGTTGTCCATGGTAGTATCCCGTGAAACCGGTCTAGTGCTTTCTCCTTCTTCGGGGATCGTAGCAGCATCTGCAGTTTGAGAAGAATAGCCCCCTTGCATAATACTTGGCGCCTGTGCGATATTTTCTGGCTCGGCTGGCAACAGATCCGCGATCGAACAAGTATCGCGGCATAGCACGTCGATGTCTTGCTGGATACGCCGACGTAGGCGTTCAAGCACATACTGTTTCGATTTTCGAGGAGATTTGGACTTTCTGTTCTCTGTTTGCTCAAATGGTTCTCGAGCTACCAAAGTCTTGTCCAAGATGAAGTGACCTCTCTTGTACGCTGTCATACGTACAGCGATGGCGTTTCCTCTTAAAATGTCTGCGACACCAGTTTGGATCCGGTCCATGATCGCTTCTGTCTCCCTTCGTGAGCGGCATGTTGCAGAATCCAAAATAAACAGGAGTGCCTCGTCCAATGCCCAGCCACGACCTCGAAGCTCGATGATTCGGAATTCCAGGTCATTCAGATGAGAGATGGTGCTGTCGCTAGTATCTCGAACCTCTCCCAGGGCCGCCTCTAGTTTATTGACGAAATCCACGCAGTTGCGCACTTCCGAGAACATGTTGCTCTTGGCCCGGATATTTCGCTCCATGGGTTCGAACTGACAACCGAAATTATTGGCCACCGTCAGCTTCAACTCCAAGCCATCGGACTCATGTTGTCGGCAACTCTTGCAGCCATCTGAGCTGATACAAGCCTTGTGAGCGTCTTCGAATGCTTTTCTCTCGGACCTGAACACGTTCTCCAATGCGCACGAGGCATCAAAGAAAACACTTTCTGCTCCTACCGAATTAAGCGGCGTCGACAGCGCACTGCCGAGATGGACGGATCTTTGCCACACTGGAGGCTTTCGCCGACTGTTTCTGCTCGTGAATGAGACGCTAATGGAATATGCGGGCAATCTCTCGAAATGCTGTGGTTTCTCTAGAAAGTAGGAACGAGGAATGCAGGACATGGGCTGGACGCGCCCAGGGCGGTAAGGGAAAAACTCCAACTCTTCTGAAGGATTGTCGCGGACTGGGCCATCCTTCCAGACGAATGCGTCGTCGTGATGCCTGAAGAAGAGGCCAATGATGGAATGAGTTGCGAGTATGACTTCTCTCGCAGTATCCCCGGCCAGGGGCTGGCGCTGGTACGACTTAAAATTGCGGGTAGCCCATACTTCGGAGCCTCCTCGAATGATGGAGGCCTCGATCTCATACCGTAACGGTTTCGCAGTCCCGTCAACGGCAGCAGTGCGATCGAGGGCACTGGAGTCCTTGCGGGTGATGAGCTCGGATGAGCAGTGATCTATCCGACGCAGAAGGCCTTCGAGCAGCTCGTCTGTAACCTGCAACGACTGCGACGCATCATAGTTGCGGCTGTAGGAGTAATTGAGGGGCTCACCAAAGGACAAGGTGAGTTGAACGCTGAGGTTTGAGCCCAGTGGGGAACGGGGCGCGAAGGACTGCTCTTCGTCGATCCTGGGCCCTGCAGAGGTCTGAGGGGGACGAGGAAACTCGAATGGCTCTGGATTGGCGATCCGGCTGGGCATGAGCTGCTCGCTTTGGACACCGCGGCGGTGGCGGTGGATATGGTCCCTCGTGAATGTTCTCTTCATGTCGTTGACGAAGCCTTTGAATTTGGAGGGGGAAAAAAGTCGCGCCTTAGGCTGCTTATTCTTCGGCGAATTGGCGGCCATGCTGGTCTGGGGTTGGGGTGTATGCACGTCAACATTCAGCAGGGAAACATGGCAGCATAGTGGCTACTGGAGAAGGAGAAGAAAAGGAAAGGAGAGGAAAGGAAAGGCAAGAGTTGTGAAAGAGAGGCTATAGCCAGGCTATTATTGAATTGTCTCGATTAATGGACAAACACCCAGGTCACTACATAATAAGATACCGAGACATGGAGAGACAGATACTCGGGGTCACGAACAATGGGGGGAAAGACGGAAATCCTCAATGCAGAATGTCGAACGTTCCCACACAGACGATGGGTCTGCTACTAGGTACCTAGGTAGGTAGTAGGTCAGTTGTTAGCCCTTTTTTCTCTTCTTTCTTTTACGACTTGTGGGACTGGTTTTCCTTGTTTTTCGGGGCTTTGTTAGCATTCACTTTATTATTAACCTACCTACTTAAGTACCTAGGTCGGTAGGATTGATTCGTGGGTTGGAAGTCAGCAGAAATGGAATGTTGTCTCACGATGCGCCTGGATCACTGCAATCCGGCGAATAGGAGATAAACACAGCAGCCAAACAGGGCAATAGCCCAATGGTAACTTGGGGGGTCTTTGGGCGGTAACCGCCGCTGGTCGGGCTCCATGTCAGGTCCTTTCCAGCCAGCGCAGTCAGTCAGCTCCAGCTGGTGGACTGATAATGGGGCTTCTAAGACGGCTGGGATGTGGCATGACTTTGCGGTCAGCACCGACATTTGTTTTCCTTAATTGATTTTGCTAATGCCTTGGGTACTTACGCGATTTACGCGTCTCCTCCTCCCCCCCTCTCTTTTTGTTCTTGGCTAAGCAATTCTCTGTCTATCCATGAACGAGTCTTTGATACCGCTTTTTGGATCGATATTTTTCAAGGGGGCTGACTGATCTGTAGGCTAGGGCCCTACTAAGTACATAAGTACATATGTAAGTAGGCGGGCAGGTGCTGGATCGCCGTTAGCCGCAAGTCTTGGCAATGCGGCTTGGTGCTCCTATGCTCTTACACGCCCGGGCGCTCTTCAAGAACACGGAGTACCGGCGTCAGGTCTATCATGGCTTCCTAGGAAATCAAGAAGACTCCCACGTTCTTCATATCGATGATGAATCAAACATGCTGGACAGGTAAGATGCGCTTAGTGATTTATCATGGAAAGATTCTCCTTATGGAGTTTTTTTCCCCAATGACCACAAAACGCTGATCTTGGTGTAGCAGGCTTTCTGATAACCACATTCAATAGGCACCTGTGAGTTTCCGTGTGGAATTAACGTTACCTACATGTAGGAGAACATTTGTTAGTACCTACTACATAAATACCTAGCAGTATGTAGGTAACGCCAAAACCGAATGAGCAAAGTGTTTCTTGTAGAACCCTCTATGGAGATTACTGCTTATCCGGTTAGCATTCGGCTCATACGACATCTGATGTTGTCTGCAAGTATGCTGCTAAATATCACCACCCTCCAGAGAGAGACGTAGGCACAGGTACAGGTGCAAGTACACCACGGCTATGAGAACCCTTCATCAATAATATAATCAACTATGGGCTTTGTATTCAAGTTGGTGTAAGAAGCCAACTGTCGGACTTAAAACACGCATTGCCTACTTTCCTCCCGACCTAGCTATTTCTTCCAGGCTGGAAATCCTTATGGTCATTCTTCTTGAGTACACTATTCCCACCTACAGAATATGAAAGTGTTCTTTGTCGTTCTTGTAGAACACAGAAGGAACAAGGAGGTGGTCAAGAGAGTAGTCATACAATCAACACAGAGCTTGGGGACCCAAATTGCACCCTCCAACATTAATACCATGATCAGAGCCCCTGGACGTAGAATGAAGTCACTACAGCTTCACATGCCCCTTTTGACTGTTCTGCAAGTCTTTACTCTCCTTATTCTTACCATGGATTTCTCTTTGTGGGTTACCTAGAGAATGGCAAATGGGGGTCATGAGGCATACCTCAATACAGTCTTAGCCCTTACCAGCTAGCCATTTCCCAACCTTATCATGGTGTAGTAAATGGTCTAAGGCAGATACATATGTTTGGTAACAATAAGCCCTGGATGGACATAGAGACTGTCTTACACAAAATTTGAGAGGTTTCTCACTCTTGTACCCTTTGTGTACTATCAGGCTTCTTGTTGTGTATGTAGGACAGCCAAATATACCCCTTTGATTGCATTCGCAGGTGCATGTCTTGTGCTTGTGATACCATAGAATCTCCCATGGGCTTTCCTACCAATTTTCAAAGCCTAGATGGCTAACAATGAAAGAGAAGCCCTGCATCAGATGGCTTATACAGGCTCACAGATGCCAAGGTTGTCCCAAGCTTCTACCATTTGCGAATAAACTTGAGTCCTTCATGAGAAGGTTCGAGAAATTCTTCACCGTGAGAGACGTGACATACTTCTTTCAGGGGTATCAATGTTTGATAAGGAGAGTCATAGGATAATTGCTTGTGTAGTAACCATCCAGCTTCATAGAGAAGAAGCACTCAGTCACCTGGCTTTCACCTCCAGGTAGTCAAAGTCAGGTTCACACTTAAAAAAATAGAAAGTATCTCTGGATACCCGTACTACCAGCTTGCCTTAGGGATGGTTTAAACTATCAGACATTACGCTCCAACGACCAAAGAACAGCATGTCGAGGGGCAACAGCGAGAACTAATTAATTTGAATGGTGTATCGACCCGGAGACTGCCTGGACACCCCGGACATCACCCAGGACAATCCAACAGGCTTCTCACTATAAACCCAAGATCGTGGGCCATGACTCTTCCACCACCACCACCTCCTCCTCCGCTTCATCAACTACTACTTCCACTTCCTCTTCCCCTTGTCATCCACTCATCATCCATCTTCCACGAGCAGATCATCTCCCCAACTCCCTCTCTTCTCCTCCCTCTCTCCCACCTTGGCCCTACAACTCGATTAACCTCTACACCCATCTACCCGAGTTACTGTACCACCATGGCACGCAAGAAGAAGAACAAGAATGTCAACGCGGCCGCCGTACAGCAGGCACTGGATATACAGGCGACGTACATAGACAAGGCCGAGATGAAGAAGCTCATGAAGGAGCAGTCGAGACCCAACATCGTCAAGCAGTGGAACGAATACTTCGGCCGCGGCGACTTGGCAGACTGGCAGGGTCTGATGCGGGATCTGCTTTTCGAGGAAACATTCTCCAGCAAAACCCAATGCCGCAAGGTAAGAAAAGCCCCTCCCCCTTTTTTCCACCCCCTTTCTTCATTTTCCCTTTTTTCCATTATACCAGTCATCGCGGCATAAGCCCCACACCAGGTAGTTAGCCCAGCGTTCGGAAGACCACCACTGATTGTTCTAAAACCCTTTCCGCGCGCCTCCAGGTTCTCAAGGGCGTGTGGATCAACATCCCCGACTTCCTCAAGGCGCTCTCGGGCGGCGGCGGCGGCGGCAACCGCCGGGTGTACCTCTTCCCCAACGAGGCCACGCTGGCGCAATACACCGTCCAGTCGGGCAAGTTCTACCCCAAGAACAGCATCCCCAAGGGCAGCCCGCTGCGAGAGCTGCTCGCCAACATCACCAAGCCCGGACGCCGTGGCGGTGGCGGCGGCGGGAGTGGCGGCGGCGGAAAGAGTAAGGAGACGAAGAAGAACAAGAACAAGAAGAAGAATAAGAGAAACAAGACCACCACCATCACCAAGGCGTCGTCGGAGCAGACGGGACCGGACACGGGCGACGAGGAAACCGAGTACGACGTGAAAGACGCGGCGGCGGCGACCGCGGCTCGGAAGGTCGTGGATGAGGAGAAGAAGAAGCCCGAGGAAACCGAGGAGACTGAGCAGCACGACACTGAAGAGACCGAGGAGGAGGTTGAGAAGTCCCCCAAGGTATCATCACCCCCCGCTATGGGCAGCACGGTGCAGATGGAATCAGGCACCATCTCGGAGGACGATGAGGATTATTACCAACAACACTCGGAGGAGTGATGGATGGATGAATGAATGGATGGATGGATGGATGGATGGCAGGAAATGATGAGTGAAGTTGTTGGTGATCCTGAGGATCATGATGATGATGATGATTATGATGATCAGCGCCCATGATGCCAACAGACCAAGCGAGAATCGTGAGAGGGGACCTGATGAATGGATGAAGGCCTCCATCATGAGCTACTATCGTATGCTCCCCCACACACATACATTTCGGACACTGCACGCAACGCACGCTTTGCATCTGTGTCGGATACGCTAGTCAGATAGGCAGACACAGGTGTTAGATAGACAAGAGAAGACGAAGATGAGACGAATAATGAGGCGGCGGTGATAGTTGTTCTCCTATCTCTCTAGTTTCTCCCCACCCCTCTCCTCTCCCCTTTCTTTTCTTTCTATTCCATCATCTCTTGCGGAGGACCTGTATATATCAGGTAGTAAGTAAGTAAACAACGCACAAATCTACCTATGCTAGTTGCGTATCTCCCACAGACGGATCTTGCCCACATCGTTGCCGACAGCCAGCAGGTCGCTCCTCCGCCCAAACGCCACGTCCGAGACCCGGCCCAGCGGCGTCTGCTCCGTCGGCCAGTTCCGGTAGACGGTGCAACTGGGCAGGTGCGCCAGCCGCAGCGCGTCCTTCTTGTGCCGGCTCGCGAACGCCAGCACCTGCCCGTCCGGGCTGAAGACCAGCAGCGTCGCCGGCGTCGTCAGCTGCATGAGCGCCCGGTTCGGTTCCGGCCGCGGTTTGATCTTGAGCTCCTCGTCGTCATCGCCGGCACCCCCTCCAGCGGAGGACGGTGGTAGTATGAGGGTCTCCCGGTCGTAGATGTTGACCACGCCGCTATTGGACCCCGTGGCGATCCACCGGTCGCCGCCCAGCACGCCTGGTCCATTGTGTCCGCCGAGCGCCATCACCGTCGAGCCGTTCGACCCCTCGTCATTCCAGATTCCCAGAAACCGCCTCGTCGCCATACTCCACTCGCCCACTTGGCCGCCCTTGCCCAGTATCGTGAGCCCGTTACCGTTGCTCCACCACCCGAAGTCCGCGATGCCGCCCCTGCTGTCGATCCGGGCGGCCGCGATCCACTGCATGGTATGCGCGTTAAGGATATTAATCGCGCCTCCGCCCTTGCGGGTGGTCGCGATGAGACCCAGCCACCTCCCACAAGGGCTAAGCCTGAAGCGCTCCCAGGACTTCTGCTCCAGGCGGTGGCCTTGCACTTTGTTGGTTTTCTGAATCGTCCCCGACGCGAGATCCCATGAGTGTATATAACGCCGCCGCCCGGCGAAGAAGATCTTGCTTCCGGTCGGGTATAGGAACTCGGCTCGTCGGACGGGTACCTGTTTCACCTGAGCCGACGTCAGGAGCGGGTTTGGTGTCGGATGCGCTGTCGGCGCTATGTGGTGCAGGTGTAATATTGAGGACGTGCTGGAGGATAGGAGCACAGGGTATTCGGGGTGGAAGGCGAGAGAGGTGACGGCTTCCTTGTGGGAATCCGGTATGTCTCTGGATCTTTGGATGTCGATGACTTCTGGTCGGAGCTTTCGGGCTTTTTGCGATTGACCTCCCTTCAGTGCACTCGCGTCGCGTAGGAATTTGTCCAAAGGTAGAGCAGATGCTTCCGCGTCGTCTCCCTGGTCGCTATCGACTTCATCTGATGCCAGCGAATCGTCAGAGGCGGCTGATGATCGCCGCCTGCGTTTTATTGGTCTCTGGTTTGACTCTTGTGCCCACTCCGGAAGGGGATTTAGTCGCAAGTATTGTTGTCGTAGTCTCCTTATGTATTCGGTACCGTCCACGACATCTTCTGTTTCGTTCAGCCTTAGCTTTCGCAATTGGTTTGTGTTGGCCAACGAGACGACCAGTCGCTCATCATCGCTGTCTTCCCACGCCGGGGCATCCTCTTCGGACTGTGTGGGCGCTTTCGCTTTCGTAGCAACTGTCAACTGCTTCTCATTGGTCGCGGCGCCGCCGAAATCGAAGGTAAAGAGGTCTGCATCGTCAAGGTGTTGTAGACCGGTGCCTTTGTCATCGTCAGATATATCTCCAAAGCCCCTCAGCTTTGACTCGCTGTGGGCAGGTCTCGTTTCGTCTTTGAACAGGTTTTCCCGGAAGTTGGCACTGTCGCCGAGTACCAGTCGTTCAAGTTCCTCTTCGTCGGAATCTTTGTCTAGAACCAGCCCTAGTCGGTGGCGCTGCTCTTGCGTTGATTCCTCTTCACTCGATAAATCCAGCTCTTCATTCTCAGGTTCTGAGGGTGAGTCATCATTATCATAACGTTCGGAATGAATCGAAGCCATTGTGGATTTGGTCCAGGCACGTCTCTGGCTTAAGTTGTTTGAACTTATTAGAAAGGGTAGCTACACCATAACATGCAAGCAGCAACTTTTTTTTTCTTATCCCACCATAGCCTTGCAGATAAATGGAAATAGCCCCACCACCCCTGCATCGTTTTAGTGGGCCGTTCCAGCCTTACATGCTGTGTGCGAGAACCCCTATTTCCATCCGATTATCATAAATTTGAAGCACTCGATCAAGGCAAATAATCCATAGTTACAATGACTACATTCTGTTCTCAGTATGAAGAATTCTGATTGTAAAGATTCATCGCATGGAAGCATCGATCAGCTCACTCTCCAACAGCCCAAGGTCTGCACTCACAGACTGGGGGCTTCGAAGCGTCAGCACCGCTCCTCTTTGTGCCGTATTGATCAGATTCTCGATTCTGCCTCCCTGAGCGAGTCCCGCGACTAATACCCCCAGAAACGTATCACCAACTCCGTTAACCGAAACAACATTTTGAACCTCCTCCACGCTGGGGAAGAGTCTCATATACACCCCTCCTACATCGGAGTGATCGCTCATATTCCTCGAGAGGATGAAGGGCTCCGATGCCGCATCGAAGAGCCGAGGGTCGTCTTTTTTTAGTATCGTCGTGAGAAGTGCCCCATGGCTTCCCATCTTGGTCACGATAGTCGGAATATAGGGCAGTAATTGGACGGCTTGTTGAGGGATCCCATCATCCGTCATATCGGCCGATGTGAGTTTCACGAAACGATCCCTTGCCCCCCTCATGCTGAACGCGTCTATGATATTAAACCATCGCGCCTCGTCGAGGTACTCGTTCATATGTGCTGCCTTATACATAGCTGCCAGCTCATATTGATTAGGGGTGGCTAAGTCGACACTGGCATTGGGGAAGACACCCAAGTTCTCCATGCCCTTGCCACTGACAAAGAGACGTGCGGATTTCTCCTTTGACACCGGCTCAAACGCAACTTGGACGTTGGTCTTCTTAGCTGTTTGGATCCAGGTTCGGATGTCACGTCCTGTCCAGTTTCCATCGACTACGAGCCATTTCGGCTTCGACGTGGCTACAGTGGAATTCCAGTGGGATGAAAAGGGGTGAGCAGTGAATATATCCATGTCTGCCATAGCGAGGACGAGGTTCTTATTTGCATCGTTGACCGAGACATATTGGGCCGTTCGAGCTGTAGGATGCCGCGTACGATCGAGTTGCCATATGCATGAAGTATCCATTCCAGTAGCCTGCAGGGATGACAATATGGTCGAGCCAGCCCTATGACAATCAGCAGCTCTCCTGTACAAGATTTTGGCTGCATTACTTACAGATCATCTCCAATCATACTACAAAGTCGAACTTTCGTGCCCTGGCTCACCCTTTGAGCGGCAAGAGCCACGTTACGGCCAACACCACCAATAGACTGGCCGATATGTGCCGGATTGGAAGTGTGGAGATGAGGTGATGGATTTTCTAGGAAATCTTCGCCAGCGTAATCGCAACTCAAATCTACGGCCACAGAGCCGGCGACTAAAATGTCGGCTGAAGATGCCGCCTGTGGTCGTCAGCAGCAGCGCCAGTACGGGCTCACGATTACGGCACTATTTCAATGACTTCGCTGCACGATTAGGGTTGATGAAAGCCTGGGTAAATGAGATGCAGGTCTTACCGCCGTTTGGGTGGCCGTTGAATCGAGTGAAGTACTTTTAGTTGTGACGGACGTCAATACAGGTTGCTGGTTCACCCTGGTTGGCACGCATTAGGTCTAGCAACAAAATAACATAGGAGCTCAGAGCTCACAATTTATTCGGCGTCATGACATCCCCGGATTCAAGTTGCGAGAGGGCGACGGCTATCTTACTCGCACGCGCTACGTTCGCTCGCACCAAACCCTTATTTGCCAGTACGCTTTTCTCATCCGTAAGTTTTCTTATCCTATTCAGGATAAACGGGGTGTTTGCGTGACCGAGAGCGCCCTGCTCTATGGATTCACGAACCGCCTGCTCGATAATGGCGTCCATCTCACTTTTGGGAATGGCAAATTCCTCGGGTATCGGGTTCGCAAATAGCAGACCGGACTCGATCTCCAGTCTCTCTTGGGCCAAGATCATAGCCGCGGCCTCCTCCTCAGTTTGAACAACAGATGGGCTCTTGACACCACTGTCCCTAGCCCAAAATGCCGGAAAGTCGACATCGCCCGATCGACCATCAGCAAAGGTTGATACCAGAGCTCCTTGTGTCTCGAGATACTCTAAAGTTCGGGGGATGTCCAAGAAGCCTTTACAGCCACTACTAACCACCGCCATTCTTGTCCTTCCCAACTCAGTGAGGTCGGCGGAAATATCGAGGGTGTCATGGCCACCCCGGTGTACACCACCAAGACCACCCGTACCAAAGATTTTGATGCCGGCCAGCCTTGCCAGAAGCATAGTCCCAGAAATCGTTGTGCCCCCATTTATTTTCTGGCCCATTATACCCTACGACGAGGATGTAGTCAGAGACAGAGAGACGAAGAGGTATGGAAATGTGGTTGGGCTCGCAAACCAGTAGTACGCGTAGGATATGAGTACATACCTTGCCTACAAGATAAGAGATGTCGCGGCGAGAAACTTTCCTTGGGGAGCCCTCGATCATTTCAATAACTTGCTCAGGTGAAAGACCGACGGTGGGCACGCCAGCCAGGATGCCAACGACAGCAGGCACAGCGCCATGGCGTCGGACTATGCCTTCTAAGTCCAAATCGTTGCCAAGGGCTCCGTGAGTGTAGATGGTGGACTCGAGTGCAACGACTGGCTTGTTAGTAGCCAGGGCATCGGTCACCTCTTCAGATATTCTCAAGAGACCCCGTAAACCTTCGGTATTCTTCAGGGATGAGGATTGGAAGGCTCTGCTGGGTGCTGCAGTCTGCCTCTGCCATAGCCGGGTGACTGGGGTTCTGCTTAGAGTGGCAGGCCGGAACTGGTGGCAGGATGCCAACAACCGGCATGATTTTTGGCAGGCGGTCATGCTGAGGTTGTATATGCCGTCGGAGATATTTAGAAAGGGAAGTAAGACGGGACACGGATCTGCCTTACCTAGGTATGCAGTGATGCGGTACGCATGAGATGTACTAGTAGGTCCAAGCTTCTAGCGGACCCTACTTCGCTGCGCTTAGTAGGTGCCAATAATCTGGGTCAGCCAAAATTCTGGGCCACCACGTTTTATATGCGCTCTCATACAAAAACAAAGCTTAATAATAAATCAAATAAAATAGTTGAGGAAGCATGCGATATATCAAATTGATCAGAAGAAGAAGGAGAATAAAACGATATTTTCTTAGATTTAATCAAAATTCTTTGATAGAGAGATTAGGGGTTGTATTTTTATAACAATCTACCATATAAATTATCAGAAGATTTGTTAGTACGCAATTTTCCCACCAAAATTTTGCAGCGATCGATTATGTAAGCGCCACCTATTTTGTGTGAGCCTGGGTGGCCCAGATTTTTGGCTGACCCAGATTATTGGCACCTACTAAGCGCAGCGAAGTAGGGTCCGCTAGAAGCTTGGACCTACTAGTAACCGAGATAAACGGGAGGTTTTACACCAGGGATTAGGTACCCACTGTGCAAATGTACGCCGCTTACCTAAGCGTTACCGGAATTTTCCCCACATATCTAGGTACCAGTATGAAATTAGACGTTTTGGGCATTTTATGCATAGTCTAACGCATACATAATTCATACACCTTTTTCGGTGGTCAAAAATCAACTTGATATGTGAAACGGCCATTGATGTCCAAACTGGCCTGGCTTTTCACTTGAGTTCATCAAGTATGTCTATTATATGGGAGCGTCATTGAGTGTGGATGAAAAGTAACGTTTTGTGTATATAGTTCGAGCTCTAGTGCACACCTATGTCCTTAATCGACCACTGATCGAGCTCGCCGTGCAGGACAAGCTGCAATTCATTTACCAGATCTTCCAGTCGGAACGCCCGGGCGGCAAGGGCGACGATTGCTGTGAAGGCGAGATCTCGCCGTCGGGGCATTTCCCTGGGGAGACGCCGTTTTTTCCGGTGTCGCGGAGCCGATTTTCGCGGATGGGGCGAGGGCCATCACGCCGCTGAACAGGGCCAGTGAAACTTCAGCATGGCCGCGGTTATGCAGCACGCCCGCGGCCGCGGCCGGCACATATCCCTCTTTGTAGCTCGGCACCACACCGAGGGGGGAAGATCGCTAGGTGCTGAGGAGCTGAGCGAGGTCCTGCGCCATGGGAACGACTCACAGCTACTGGCGCCTCTTTTACACGCAGGATTTGTCGGTCGTGATGACGAGGAAGCTGCTCCTTGGCCTGAAAGTGGTGAGCGACGCGCCCTCCACTGTCGTGGAAGTCGTGCCGGATATAGCGTACAACACCGTGTCTGTGGCCGACGGCATGACTATGACCGTATGGCCTTCAAAAGACAGAGGTGCATAATATGTCTGTTTTTCGCTGGGCCATCAGCACGCAAGGGATAACGTTACCTATAAGCTTTCGCATGGAGCCCTTGTGCCTCTCGACTCCAGGTCTCATTTGGGATTGCTGCTTGTTACGTGATACGTTCACAGTAGGTATGCCCAGTCACTCATACTCTCTTCGAGGTCGATCACGTTAGTAAGACCACCGATTATGGGCTCGCCTTCTTCCTGCTCCCCTTTAACATATAGAATACGGTCAGCAATATTGACCAATTGGCTGGGACCTCTTCTTAAAATCGAGCGCGAAATGGCTAATGCCATTGCTCGCTTCGAAGGTTTGCGTGTGATGATTCTCAGCAAGGCGAATGGCTGAGATAGGTTGGATAGTGAGCCGCGGTACGTACGGCTTATGGTCGTACCAACGTGCATGATGCAAGGGGAGGCGGGAGAGACAACCTTGGAAGGTGTTGCGATTTCGCAACATTGACCATGCTATCTCAAACCCAACAATATGTCACGCAACAACTTACCACAACTCATGTGAAAGGCGCTCACGGAAAGAAAGCATCCAAGACTTCATGCCATGAGCCAGCTGCTTCGTGGACTTCCCAATGCCATGCCGGACACCAGTCTCTTCATACTCCTCATCGTGGCCGTGAGTAGAGTCTAGCCCACTCCCCTGAGAGGATTCGATTATTAAATGGTTCCAGTTTGCCACCTCCATAGCAGCTCGGCTTGTCTACCTGCTGTGGTTTCATCCCCTCTCTGGTTTTCCGGGGCCCCGAATCGCAGCCGTTTCTGATGTATGGTACGCATATCACTGGTGAGTACCCATACTCATCCCTTCAAGGGAGATTGAATGGAACTGGATTGAGTTATGGCAAGAAAGGAGCTGACTTTGGCCATCTAGGCTCTCTGGTCGTTGGCCGTGGGCTATCGAGAATGCCCTCAAACAGTACGGTATGTGGAATGAGTGTACACTCGAACGCGCTAGTCTTGAAGCCCTTACTCACGGGGACCTCGTGCAGGAGATGTAGTTCGCATCGCGCCAAATGAGCTCGTTTTTGTACGGCCGCAGGCTTTGGCAGGTATGCCCCTAAACCGTTGCAGATCACCACAGGAGGACGAAATGAAATTGACACGTAATAGATATCTACACATCGCATGTCAAGTACCACGAGAGCTTTGCTAAGACTGACATCAACGAGCGAGGCGAGAAACATAATGGTTTCATCTGGGAAAGAGATCCAGTGAGGCACCGCAAGGTAGCTAAACAGATGTCACCGGCATTCAGTGGTCGTGCGCTCAACGCCAAGGAACCTACCCTACACAAGCACGTTGATTTCTTCGTACAGCGGATGAAAGCGATAGGAGGCTGTGAGGAGGGCATCCGATTAGATAAATGGATGAACTGGCTTGCCGTGGACCTCTCTGGAGACATGGCTTACAACAACCAGATGCACGCTATGCGCGACTGTGAGTGCCAGCAGCAATGGAAGCAGTGTTATTCCCAGGTTTCACATATCGAAGAAGTGGCTGAGCTGACAATTCGTAGCGACTGATCCAAAATACCTTTCGGTCTTGCTTGGGTTCAACAGGTGCTCTACCATCATTCAAGTTTCCCGACGTTTCCCCTTTCTTGCTCCCCTGAAATACATGTTCCTCCCCATGTCGGTGATGCGATCGTTTGCCGAAATTCGAGAGACAGCTGCTCATGAGGTCTACAAGCGGCTAAATCGCAAGACGCCGCCCGAGCATCTTGACTTCTTCGAGCAAGATGTGCCCGAATCCTTCCCGACAGATCCAGACGAGATCCGGCATCTCGAGCAGGTCGCCGCACAGCTTCTATTCGCTGGATACGAGCCCACCTCAGTATGGTTTTATGGCACACTGTTCCACCTTGTACATGCGACCGAGTCGCTAGACATTGTCACGAATGAAATCAGACGGCATTTCACCACATACGACAACATCACGACCAGCGAGGCGGCGGCCCTGCCCTACCTGACTGCGTGCCTCAAGGAATCGCTTCGTTTATTCTCAAACACGATCAATGGCATGCCAGTGTTCAGCCCTGGGGCCATGGTGGATGGGACATATATACCAAAAGGGGTAGGTTGCCGGTTCTTATAGTATTTTAACTCTTCTATAACCCCTGACATTCATGGAATTACTCATTCCTGGGGCCCTAACACATGCTCACAATCCAGGTCAGATGCCAGACAAGCACTTTTGCCTTGGCCCGTAGCCCTCGCAACTTTCGCGACCCCTTACTCTACAAGCCCCAGCGCTGGCTCCCCCATGACCACCGTCTGTTCGAGCCCAAGTTCGCCAACGATAACACGGAAGACTTTTTCCCGTTCAGTCAGGGTCCACGGGCTTGCGCAGGCAAGGAAATAGCCTGGAGGCAGAGCCGACTGTTCATTGCCAAAGTCCTGTGGACCTTTGATATTGCATTGATTCCCGGCCACTCTCCCATCGTATTCGATAGGGATTTGAAGGCATTTGGATGGTGGGAGAAGCCACAGCTGAACGTCCGATTCAGCGAAGCTCGTCGGTGATGTTCGATCATTGATGATTTCTCCCTACCGGCATCTGTCCGAGCGTATGGCACGATACATGGGGGTGTACAGCTCTGCTCATGTGCGAGAAATCATGTAGTCTCCGCCTTGTCCTCGCAAGGGACTAGAACGTGTTTATCTTCGGTCATCTTTAGTCACGATACGCCCTCTTTACTCGTCGCCATGGCATACATTTCACATAGATGGATGCCGTGATCGAGCCGTAGGTATCAGTTCTTGGGTTCAAAATGCTCTAATCATCCTAGGATAGTATTCTTCGTTCGTTTCCACCTCACGTTGCTATGTGGCCGAGAAATGTTCCCCGTGTTGTATGATCGACTTCCCACTTACCCATCCATCTACATGTGCAACTTGTTGGATCAAATCACATGTGTTTCGCTTGTGTCATACTATTGGAACAACCAGCTTCTTCCCCGACACGCTACCAGATTTCAGCAACTCGAGGCCTTCCAACACGACTCTTACAAACCCCGCTTGGAGTTCCATCACATAGGATGTGGGCGCAGAAAATCTTGGCTAAGAAGTCTTTTGAACATGGCAAGGGATTAAATGATCTTCTCGCGCTTTGGAGGAACCGCCCGCCATTTATAGCCCCAGGAGAGCGGGAGCTCTTTACCAGAAGCTTCGACAGCCAAGACGAAGCTTGGGTGAACAGCATGCCGTCTCGCGAGAATCTCTGTCCGCCACGACTTCCAGCCACACATATCAACCACCGTACCTCTGGATGGCGCCGTAGCAGCACGCCACTCCTTCCGCGCTTGATATACCATCGAGAGCATATTTCAAGCGGCTATCAGTAGAGATCCTTATGCACATCGGGTGATCGGTGGTCCCGTACTGGCACCATAAAGAAAGGAGTGGCTCAGTCACGGGGTCTGGTTTCTGGGGTGCCAGGGTGCATGGCATCCATCTGCATGTGGTATGTGGCCCGTGCAGTCAGTCGCTTTTCCTGTCTCCCAAAGTCCCTGTCCCTGTCTCCCAGATCTGAAACGTCGTCTCTGCATTTTCAGATTCATCGCCATCCCAAAACACCCAGTGGCCTTGGAAGTATTCAAAAACGAAATCGGATCCCCTCTCCTGTTGGAGAGGCTCTGTTGTTCGCTGCCTTGTTCAATTAAATATTGTCCAACAGCCCTACCGGTATGGTTACTGCCAACTGGACTTCAAGTGGTCATCATTCAGCCAACGATATGGCTCTTCTTCTAAGTTGCAAAATGTCTTTTCGGGCATACTTCCAAGGTTTCTCCCCCTGATCAAAACGTCGTCAAGTAATAATCTTGCACGTCGAATTGCAATACCTGACGGGGAGGGGAGCGCAGAATACATCCACCAATCATCCACGTGAGGGTTCCGAGTTGCCGGAAACTGTGTGCCCGACTATGCATAATAGAACCTACCATCCTTCCGGGATAGGTACCCTGTCATCCGATTCCATTGCAGAACTCCTTGATCTTCCTCTGCAATCTTGCCGTCTTCCAAGCTTGTCACTGATGATGCAACATAGAATTCCTGCCTAAATACTTCAGCCTTCCCGTCCAGTGACGGTGGGTTCATGCAATCATACATTCTTTTTTTTCTTGCCAATCGCGTTTACAAAGTTTATGCTGTCTCAATGAAGTCTTTACTCTACGCTGCCTCCCTTTTCTTACTCGTACGCCGGTCGTTGGGCGTCGACTTCACCGTTGCTGGCGGTCAGATATTCACACCTGGATTTGCCGTCTTGGATGCTCCACAACCCTTCACACCACTCGGCGGAGGTATGATCCCAGATACCAGGTCATACCCAAATGTGCAAACGCCGAGAGACTGACACACCCAGATACCATTGAAGTCGCTCTGGACATTACCGCCAATGGGAAACTGAACCAGCCCCCTTACGAAGAAGACAGTCCGAGTCTCATTCACAACATCACCATCTTCCTGTATAGTTACGACACGGGCAGGAATTTCACCATCACCAATGGAACCGCGTCTGCCAACGACGCCAGCTTAGGCAACATCCTCGAGTCTGAGACGGGAAGTACCGTCAAGCATGTCAAATGGACTTGGCCAGAATGCCTAATTGGCGATGGCCAGCCCGAAAGCGTGGATAGTGACCGCGGGGAATACAATGTAAGGCTCCGTGATCGGGAGGTGATGGCTCGTGAATGTCGTTGGCTCATGTGCTTATTTCCAGATATCGATTCGGCAAAACTTCCGCCTGAACGGCGAGGATTACTACACTATCTTCGATGTGCCAATATCAGTGACGAACAGGATAGAGTTCAAAGGCGACAACCCCGACTGCGACTCGGTCAATAACCCTTTACTCACGCCTGAAGAGATCGACGCGGATGCTGCTAACGCCGTCGGTATCTTGTTCGCTCCAGGTGACGCGACCATCGTCGACCAACCCGAGGCATCGACGGACGATGGAGACGGCCTTGGACCTGAGAAGCCAGGAGCTTCTACAGGTGCTGGACTTGGCAGCGGTGCCAGTTCAGTCGAAATCGCAACATTTTGGGTGCCTTCACTTGCATTCATCTGTCTTTTGACCCTTTAATGATACCCTAAGTTAGAATAATGAAGTTGACATGTGTCAGTATAATCCATACACCCGCTGTGGCAATGATTCGAATTGTTTCTCATCGTGGTCGACATAGATAGACTGGCCCTCTGCCATTGACTTGACCTTCTTCCAATCTTAACAGGGCTTTTCCCCAGAAAGGGTAATAGGGAGTAAATGCGCGGCGCGGTGGTTCAACATACGAAACTTGAGTCGCATTTACACACGTCCTTTCTAGACATCAATCATCTCTAAATGATCATCCCGTTCATCCATCACACTATTCACAAACTGCCCAGGTGGTGACCCCAACAGCCCGAGAACCGTATGACGAAATGCCCTTTCGAATTCGAGAGACGACCTGGGTAGTATAGGTATGAGTGCGTTGAGAATCGGCACCCCTGCTGCTGGGCATCCCCGCACTTTCGTTACAAGCCAGCCATTTTAGCTCGAGATGCACTCCAGATCCCAGATGAACCTCGGCAGCAGCTGGTTACTTCTACTTGTTACGAGCCCTGATCCCAACATAAATCGGGGTTAATTCATGGCGAACTGAACTTTCGAGTAACCAGATGTCCTCGCTGTATCGAAGCGGATATCAACTACTCTTCTTCTCTCTTTCCACCTGGGGTAGTTCTACACGGACTTGAAACCCAGGAAAAACGTTCCGTGGCCCTTCATTACCTGCTCATCAACTCTGCAACATCCCAACTTCCCCAGGCGAAGTAGAGCTTTAACTATTCACAAACCGCCATGCCGGTGCATAAAGGCTTCTTACCCCGCGAGGGCCTCACTGCGGACCCGATCTTCAAACTGATCGGACGTACAGCCCTGAACCCAGTGCTCTTGCTGCCTCTAATACTACTGGCCAAGTGTACAAAGAAGGGTGAAGACATGACCATCCTCCACCCCACTGCCTTCTCACGAGTCAAGACCCTGTTCTACCTTGGCCTCGTAAGCTGGTTGAGTGCCTACTACTCGGCGGGTGTGGTCAACAACTGGCAAAAGGACACCTACGACTGGCCCAACGAGATCGTCGTCGTGACTGGCGGTGCCGGCGGCATTGGTGGCCATCTCGTCAAGCTCCTCGCTGAGAAGGGGCTAAAAGTCGTCGTCTTGGACATCCAGCCGATGGGTTTTGAAGTTGGTAAGTAGAATACATCAAACTCCTTACTTACTTGTTGTGTTTCTGTACGCCATAAAGTCTAACATTCGTCTGAAGGCTCCAACGTGCACTACTTTAAATGCGACCTGACGTCGCGGGCCGGTATAAGGGAGGTGGCAAGTAAAATCCGAAGCACGGTTGGCGATCCCACTATCCTGGTGAACAACGCGGGCGTGGCCAGAGGAAAGACGGTTTTGGAGACAACTGAAAAGGATCTCAAATTCACCTTTGACGTCAACACATTCGCCAACTTCTACACCGTCCAGGAGTTTCTCCCAGCCATGATCAAGAAGAATCACGGCATGGTAGTTACCGTTGCTTCTTACGCCGCCTTTCTCACCGTGCCTAACATGGTCGACTATGGCGCCTCGAAATCGGCTGCGGTGTCATTTCACGAGGGCTTGTCTGCCGAGCTGAAGGCGCGGTACGACGCTCCCAAAATCAGGACAGTCCTCGTGAATCAAGGCTACACGAAGACGGCCCTGTTCACTGGATACCAGAACGACGCGCCCTTCTTGGTTCCCGCTCTCGAGCCCGAGTCGGTCGCCGACGACATCTTCAAGCAGATACTCACTGGAAAGAGCGGGCAGATCATCACCCCCAAGTTCGGAACGGCGCTCCAGTCGCTGAGAGCTATGCCGCACTGGTACGCTTACGGGCTTAGGGCCAAGGGCGAGAAAATCATGAAGAACTGGACGGGCCGGCAGGTTGTCCAGGATCTGGAGAAGCACTATCAGGACCGGGAGACAGCCGCGGATGCCGAGGGAAGCACGGTCCTTGTACCTGAGGGGAAATAAGACAAGCTCGACAGTGTAATGACCAGGCCAAGGAGCTTTCTGTACAAAGATGGAGAATAACACAAGAAAGATGTTCGTGGACAAGTCCTCTGTCCGAAGAGATAGCCCCCTGTCGTATATACGCACCTGAAACATGGCTTCATATAGAACAAACACCTTATGGTGGTCTTGCGCGCAATTGTACTGCACAGATGGTTGCCTTTTGTAATTTGCATCACACAAGGATAACAATAACCCAACAGGGCGAGATCGAACAATAAGGGGCGAGGCCTCCGCGCAAGCCTTAGCAGCGTAACAACTCAATATCGACGTGTATCTGGGTTTATGCCAAGCCACGGCACGCAGCTAGAACAAACACATTCATATAGAGAAGGTCAAGTCATTGTGCGTATATGGAAGGGTAGGCTATTGTGCCTTATTGTTCGCTATGGTGACTTCCATCAGTACGCTGTGTATATATATAAGATGTAACAGCTCGCCGAGTAATTCCCCGATCTCCAGAACCCAAACCTTCACCCATCACCCCCCCCATCCAATTCAACTACCCAAGAAACACACCTTAAACCATCACAGTCGACTTGGTCTATCAAGACCAGACAAGACGACAGCCAAAGTCAAACCTTCATCACAACAAGACCTAGTCTCACACACCTACCTACACATACACACATCTCCACAGACCTCAAATATGGCACGAAGAATGTCCCGCACATCCCAGACACCAGAAACCGTCTCGCTTCCCCCGCTGAAAGGATGCCCTCGCACCATTCGACAGCAGAAGCGGCAGGACAGAGCCCGGATACAGAGGACTGTCCACCGTCGGGGGTCTTACGATTACAAGCATTCCGCCATTGTCAACCCGTGGGGCCGCCACCATCACCACCACTATGGCAGCCTACCGTATGACGTGTAAACATCTTGACACCAAAATTTGTCCTGATTTCACTTCAGGGGGGGTAAGGGAAAGTTACGTTTTATTTTATTTTTTCCCCCTTCTTACGTGAAGCTGAGCCTGGCTTCGCCCGAACGGCGCTGGTTCGTTGTTTGGGCGCACACCAGCCCCTGTCGTGAGAAACGTTGCTTTCTTTGTTCTCTCTCTTTTTTCTCGGCTGACCGCCCCCCTTAATTTTTTTTTCCCGCCTCACCGCAACATCATCTCCGAAAAAAAAAAAAGTTTGGCTTGAGGGCGCTGGTGAATGGAAAATACGAGACAATACAGCATGTGGTTTCTTCAACAGCTAAGTATGCGGAAAGGAAAGAACACGGGACTCTTTTCAGTCTGGACATGCACGCTCTCGATATGAAAGGGACACCATTACGCGTGGCGCCCAGAGGTAGGTGGTACATAGCCAAGGCGAGTGTTGCTCTCAGGAGTGAAAAAAAAAAAAAAAAAAAAGTCAGGTGGGTGTCTACGAGACATGATAACTTTTTTGAATATGACCAGTTCAATACATTCTTGAGCATCTATCATTTTTCTTTTTTTCTGTAGTATTCTTCTGTGTGATGCCTGCAGTAGTATATGAACCAGTGTCTATTGATTGATACACATTGCTCTCAAGGACTAAGACCTTCCAGCAACACCTCCGGGCCACTACGCATTCCATGGAGCGGCCACTTATACGTCTTGAGTCAGACTGAATTCCTTTATTCCCAAAGACTAACTACAACTAGCCTTGCTATCCTTCGTAAAAAATAAAATAAACAATAAAGTCGGACGAACGAAAAGTTTCTCATGATCGAGTCGGTAGTCATGGGTAAGTAATTCCACGCAGGTACGTGCGTGACAGGATTCGACCCGGATTTGAACCGAAGTTGATGTGTAGAAAGATGCCTGCGTCTTTGATTCAATAATTTTCATAGCTATCTCATGAAGCAGTCTTGTCCTCGCTTTCAAGCAGATTCTTGTCATATGGTTTCCCACTTACCCCCCTACCCTGAGCAGGTTCCATCCCAGGAGAGTAAGAATATCGCAAAAGTCATATGACCAGTGTATAAGCAAAGCCAGCATACATTTTCATCTATTTCTCCATCGTCAAGGTTGGACACGTATCAGCCCTCGAATTCAGTTGCGTGTTCCTGACATGCTCGCTTGCCACGATATACAAATATGGAGGGCACAACCGCTAGCTGTGTTCCAAGGTGATAAGATCATTAGACACGCAGCTCGCCGACTCACAGCTTCGGCTTCTCCTTCCTTCCGCTCTTGACGTGCTCGGAAAACTTCCCGGTCAAGAGGAAGTCCGGGTACTGCATGTCGGCATCACGGCCGACCCCCATGCCCTTGTTTCTCCAGTCCGCACCGTCCACGACGAGGACGTCGCCGTTGACATAGTTCGCCGCGTCGCTGAAGAGATAGACGGTTGCGTCGGCGATGTCTCTGATGGTGCCCCACCGACCGAGAGGGATGCCGCGGCCGCTGGTCTTCGTGTCGACTTGGTTGCTCGCCAGTCTCTCCATCCCCTCGGTCCCCGCGATCCCTCCCGGGGCGATCACGTTCGACGTGACGCCGAACGGCCCATACTCGAGCGCCACCGAAGCCGAGAGAGAATCGACCGAAGATTTCGCCGCCGCCACATGGGCCTGCATGGGCATCCCCGCGTAGTGGAAGGTTGCCGAGACGTAGATGATCCTGCCTCCGGTGAGCCCGTTGGTGCTGGGGTTGGGATTCCTCGCTGCGGACTCGACCAGGTACGGGATGGTGGCCTTGACCGTGTTATAGGTCCCAAGGACGTCAATCTCCATGACGGTCTTGAAGCCCTTGGAAGTGAGGCCGGAAATCGGTGCCACGAAGTTCCCGGCGGCTCCGGCTCTGTAAGGCCCGAGTATCAGTACGACAGAGGCTAGTTTCGTTGTTAGATATCCAGTGAGCGCGCATACATAACGAAGTCGATAGCCCCAAGCTCCTTAACACATCTCTCGGCGGCTTTCACCAGACTTTCTGGCTGTTTTCTCATTAGCACGAGCTTCGATCAGGGCGCACCGGTTGGCGTACATCGCGAACATCGCAACCACCAATCCCGAGGACTCTCGCCCCCTTGCGAGCGGTGGCGATGTCGGTGGCAGCGGCCTCGGTATTTTGCTGGTTGCGACCTATGATACAGGCGTCGGCTCCGAGATGGACCAAAGCCCTCGTCTGAGCACTGCAAATCGTGCCAGCACCTCCGGTTACGAAGACAACGCGGCCATCTAAGGAGGTCATAATTAGTTGTTGAATTATCTCACTTTACAGGTTTGAGTTGGAGAGACGCCGAGCGTACCGAAGATGCCGTCTTTCCAGACGTTACTGACATACTCTGAGGGAGGGATAGGCATTGGCGCTCCCGAGAGGTTGAGGTGATCAAGGGCGGTACTCAATGTGAGTAAACACAGGCAAAACAAGATTATGGCGATGCAAGAGAGCTTAGTTGCTCTGCATAAGTAACTACTTAGTTATAAGGAACCCGAGACATGTAAACTTTCTTAGATCAGCCTTGTAACTAACACTGACAAGAGTTAGATAGGTAGGTAATAACCTCAGAAAGTCGGAGTGATTACATGTGGCTAGGGACGCCAGGAGCCTCGGCTTGATGCTCCAGAATGGATAGTCCAAGGCTCCAAGCTCCTTTGTTAGTGCATCCGTTAGGCCCCCATATTTTCTCCGGGCTCAAGATGAGCAACCCCAGGGCCCTGGAAGGGATTAGCGCGACGATTGAGACCAATCACGGTCCTTGAAGGGGGTCTTGGGTTCTTGGCCTTTCACGTTCCCGCCCTACTGGCCCTCTGACGTCCTGCCGTCACCACCACCACCCACCTCCTCTCAGTACTGCGCCTTACCTGACCTACTTGGTTAAGTAAAGTACTTACCTCCTAAATCGCACACCATCAATCAGCTCATGCGACTTCTCCTACTCGCCTACCCAACTTGGTCACATCCATCTGCAAATTATCCATCAGAGTCCATCTGGGTCGCTCTTTGAAAAAATGGCCTCCAAGAAGGTCTCTTTCCTCAAGTTCGTAGGAACCGTCTCGCTCGGTCTTCTGACCGTAAGTCATCCCTCTGATCTCTGCCCAATGCCCGCTGCCCCTCCGCGCTCCAGGGAAACCCCGCGCTGCAAGGAGTGCGATGCTTGATCCAGCCATCACATCCCATTACGGCGCATCTCAACTCACGAAAGAGCCGTCGTTCATCATGAGCCGCTCAGTGAAGTGTAATAATAACAACTAACGTGTTCTAGGGCACTTCCTACACTCTCTCGACCCTCACCGTCCCTTCCCTCCTCCAACTCCCCTCCGCCTCAACGGCCGCCAAGGCCTTCCGATCTCTAGCATCGACAGCATCAACCCACCTCACTGCCCTGACCGGTGTGTCAACCTCCGCCTTCCTCCTCGCCTTTGCCCTGTCCCCTCGAGGCTTCAGACACCCTTACCTCCTCTACACCTCTTTGTTCTGCCTCGGCACCCGCCTGACCGACTATGTGACCCCCTCCATCTTCGGCGCCCCGACGTCAGCCTCGTCCGCCGCTGCTCAGCGACGAGCCGCGCTCGCCCAAGCCCGCAGGGAGAAGCAAGCCGCTAGAAGGATGGAGGCCAGCTATGAAGTCCTCGGCGATTCCCATAGCGAGGAGGGCACCGGCAGCGCAAGCGGCGAGGAGCTTGATGAAGACTTCAACGGCGAGGAGGTCCGTAGTGAGGTCGAGGTCTTCGTCCGGAATCAGCTTGTCCAGACTGCGGTTGCAGGTGTCGGCTTCATGATGGCGGTTGTTGGAATTTGGGGTGATTTCGCTCATGTCGTGGTCGAGGAGACCATCAGTGTCATCGAGCTGTGAGACGCCACGGCGGGTGCCGCATGAAATAATAGGAAATCCGGCAACATACGGCATGGGCTGTCCACTCTTTCAGATTATATGGGATTCATTCTACTTGGGCTTATGAAAAAGCATCGAATTTGAGGCTGTATCACAACTACGCAGGAGTTCCCAGAAGGCTTGTCAGACTTGGTTATCCCCCTCTCGAGGTCTCCCCTCCATGCCCACACTCTCACACATGTACAGAAAATTTGACAAAAATAGAAAACCACACAATATGATTCCCCTCGATGAGAATGAGACCTAGGGTACCTAGTTTTGCTTCTGAGCCTCTCATACTTGTGGCTTGGGTACGTCGAGGTACGAAGGCAGTCAGTCCAGTGACGACAACGAATTTCCCCGTATCATAATGCTGATGGGTGAACATGCTCAACCTTCATTGTGACTGACTTACAAGGATGAGATTCTAGAACTAACAGCGTCGTTTCAGCAGCCATAGCATCACCGACCTAGCAGGCTATACTCACTCTACTGAATCATTACCATCCTCGTCACTGTCATTTTCATCTCCGTTCATTTCGTTAACAGCCGGGCTCTACGGGTGGAAAGGAAGGGAGCAACAACGCCCACTGACGGCGAGACCGCCTAGCACAAGTAACGAGTATTCCGTGGGTGGCTCCCACAAGCTCTTAGAGACAAGCCGCGCCTCCTGAACCAACCCCCCTCTTCGACATTCTCCTGTCACTCGTTTCTAAGTGGGACCCGATAGCGAGTAGGTAGTACTGCAATATCCGGCGCTGCGTGTGAGTATACTACCATGGGAGGAACCACTCCTGATGACGGCGTGACAGTATTCAGGGAGTGGCAGTTGGATTGATGTGTTGGTTGTTTGGGATACTGTGGTAGAATAGGCATTTTTAAATAAAAATTCCAATAAAAGATGGCTTGCCTGCGCACCAGGATGGCCAGGTGAAAATCTTTTTTCTTTTTCCTTCTTTTTTACCTAGTAATCCAGAAATTAAATATTCTTTCAGCTTAGAAATGCTTGCCCCAAACATAAGTACCTACTTATTAGACTGCGTAGTTGTACTTGAAGGGTTCGCATGTAGCGCGCGCTGGGATTTTGGTAGATTAAACCCTACCTAGGTTAGAGTAGTCGACAATCGTAACGCCCGTCGTTTTTTTTCTATTTTCTTAATTCTTTTCTGTCCTCGAGGTGAGAAATAGCACTCTGGAAAGCATGCAGGCAGGGTAGATGCTTGCTTGTTTGCGTGCCTATCCGGCGGCGGCGAGGCGACGCGACAAGGCGACCTCATATCAGACAAAGCGGCCGCACTACCTGTCGACAAATACTTAAGTATGTATGTTCGTTTTTACCGTTAAGACTCGCTATTCCCTTCGGGCTATTTCAAATATCATCATGGGATGGCCTCTAACCGATGAAAGAAACTGAAGTACGCGCGGCCGTTTTATATATACAGGTAATATATATGTATGTATGTATGTGCCATTAGGCGGGATATAAAAAGAAATGGCAGAGAGGCGAAGAAGATGAAACTCGATACCCTGAAGCTCCTGTTCAATATTGGGAGGGAAAATCCGGTCCAGTGTCGCATCAGCCACGCGGAGCGCGGGACCGCCGGTTAGATCATATGTCTCTCAAGTCGACTCCTCCAGACAATCGGAATCATGGTGAAGCTTACTAGTAAAAAAAAGTCTCTGTTTTTTCCCCCACGATGATAGGGGTGATCCTGGTGGTCTATACCTGGCAATGTACAAAAAAAAAGGGGGTTTCGAATGCTACCTATTAGTAAATTCCCAAGCGGACGGTTGTGTGTCCCGTCGCTGTGGGGAGACGACCCCCATCAATTACATAGGAGTGTACAGTAGCAGGCAGAGAACTTGACGACGACGAAAAGGAATCGTTGCATCGCGAGGAAAAAGGGATGATGATGGACATTAGCAGGGAAAAGTATGATATGACCATCGCCCGACGACGGTCTTTGGGCAAGTGCACTCACTGTACATAAGTGCTTAAAGTTACTGCATTCCTGCTCTTCCTCTTCATCCTGTTATTCATGTTTGGCTCCTTACAGGTCCTTGGCGAATACAAAGGACTGTTTGATCCAACAGACCGACCAACGTTTCGACCTTGTCCGACCAGTTTGCGCGGGGACAACGCATCTACCGGTTGTCTTGTGTGTTGGCTACTGTACTACCAAAAAAGCCCAATCAACATTGAATGGTGTTTTGAGAGAGAGAGAGAGAATCAGTCACTTATACCTAGCCCTGCTGCACAAAGAGTGAGACTCGCATCCTCTTTTTCTTTGTGATCAAAATAAGAAGAAGAAAAAAAAGAGAGTGTTGCGCAAACACCTGCAACCCGAGCTCGGTCTGCGTTTGCGAACAAGCTGACAAGATCGGCGACGGCACATGCATCTGTGATACGTGCGAAGCCGAGTCGCAAAGAACGCTCCCTTTTTTCTTCCTCACTACTGGTGGCTGTGTATGTGTGTGTGTGTGTGTGTGTGTATGTTGCATGTGTCATGAATGTCAATCATGTTGTCAGCCCGATGATTCCGAGTCTTGGGGAAATCCCCATGTAGAGCATTTACTCGATGTGGGAAGCGACGGTGAGGACCGCTGGGAGACAGTGGGGTAAGGACCCCGAGCAAAAAAAAAAAAAAAGAAGGATGCAGGCGACCAATCACGTATCTGCAGGTTGATGGTGATGTTTCATCAAGCCAGGGGTTTCAGATGACGATCCCCGGTCTGACGGGGTCCGTACCGAAGTAGACCATGGGAGATTCCGCCAATCAGGTCCAGCAAACCGGGTGGGGGCTCATCGGATTTGGAAACAGATGGACAGTGTGGGGAACGTGCACATAGAGCTTTTGCATGTACCCTTGAACAGACAACGGCGAATAGAAAATAGAGATGCGTTTCCCCCAGAATCCTATGTTGCAGATGGTGAAAAGGAATGGCCGATTTTATGGTGATAGATCATTAGAAAACCGGACAGTTAAGGGTTGTAGATGTGTAAAAGTACATGTACGTAGATGCTGAGGTTGAAGTTTGCGCGTGCGTGATTATCTCAAGTTGGACACTCTTACGATGTTGTTATTGGACCCCTAGGTACTACCTAGTTAGCCAGCCCCTGATGCCCTGTTTTCCCAAGATGTCACCGCATTATTGCATTACCCTAGCACCTACTTATTAGTAGAAGTCATAACAGGACCGAAGGAAGATCTTCCAGATCATCTGTTCTTACTTCCTAACTTAAAACCTGAGTCGCCAATCGCCTGTCCGTATTTCTTTTCCTTTTATGCTAATCAAACTACGCCCCCCCGGGTCATGAAAGACCTCGGCTACTTGTACCTTTTTAAGGGGTACTTGAAAGTATCTGAGTATCTAGGTATGTAACTTACCTAGGTAGCCAAACTGGTGGTCCGGGCTGAGTACCTACCTAGGGTATCAATTATTACGTGTACCTTTCGTTCCTCTCGCTGACATCATCCCGCCCCGCCAAGTAAAGATCTGCTGCATTTGGGTTCGTCCCTAGCTCAACCTCATCATAGCCACTCATATCTATTTCTCGACTTCTCCTTTTTGTTACCTCGTTTGTTCGACCGGCTCGTATTCTTCTTTCAGACCCCATAACCCGTCTGTATTGTTGGGGCCCCTAATGCGATCTTGGGCTGGATTCAACGGCCGCCCTCTAGTCTCCAGGTTGTAGTCATATCACTGGCCATGCGCCAACCACCCATTGAAACAACCTTTTCGACAGGAAAACTGTGTGCATTCGTCTCATCTATAATACCTCTCCACTCCGCCTTCTTCACACCCATAAGTCTACGATACGTACTTTGATTCATAAAACCGCCTGACGAGCCTCATCACGCACCTCATCACGCACCTCGTGGTTTTCTTCCCCGCTCGCCCCGGTCCCATTACCAAATCTTCTACGATCGCCGTAATCCCGCCATACTGGGCATCAAAAACCGACGGTCAGCATTCGACCCAGTTTTCCCTTATTTCTGGGATCTTTACATAGTACGTCCGTACTTCGTACCTGCAGGCAGGCCTGTAGCCTGTAATAAAAGCTTCGTCGGCACAAAGGAAGCTCCCTGGCAGCTTGGATCGACAACATCTTAGCATTTTATGAATCTAGTCACCTACTGTTTCTGGCTACGATCTTCTTCAAGCCTTCACATTTAGACAGCCACCTGCCGCGTCGCACACGCTCGGCTCTCACCCGGACTTTCATTCCTCGCGTACCCGTTACTCGAGGCTCGCTCAAGCCTTCGCTACCCTATCCAACTAGTACAAGTACATCCTTCGCATCATCCTCACAGATGGAATCAAGGGAACACATTTGAACCGTGATGCCAGGCATTAATGGCCTCTCATCCATCTTGATCACTCACTCGTCACTCTCTCAAATATCATCTCCCAAACCCTCTCCGCTGCTGCGCCTGCGGTTTAACATATGTCACTCCTTACTTATTTACTTCCGTCTACCATACTGTCGCCAGCCGAATGCCGATTACTCGAGGAATATCTCGTCTAGGCACAACATTGACACCACTCTTTATTCTTAAACCATTTGAGAGATGCCGCCAACGCTAGATCTCTCTCAGAGCACTCATGCCAAGATGATTGTCTCGAACCCTCGACTAAATCTCCGCAGAGCGGCATCATATCAACATGACAAAGCGCCGCTCTCGTCTACGTCTTCCCGATTCAACTTCAACCATCTCATATTTTCTCCGCCACCTTCGCCGGGATTGCCCGCGCTGGTTCCCAGACCGCGGAAAGCATCTAACACACCGAGACCAAGTCGGGTTCTAAGAATCGTTGCCTGGGTCGCTGGTTTAGTAGTGTTCTTATTCGTTGGGAGGGCCATCGTAGCAAAGAAACAGGTGCATGTCCCAGTTGTTGGGTGGGCCTTCGCAGAACGTGAGGAATATGAGATGGTCGGCCAAGATGAGCTACCGGAGTTTCCCACGCCCATCGCCGTCACCGATCGACTTGGCCGCTCGAAATGGACTGTCTCGATTCCACCGACGTACGATTTCCCCCTGACTGTTACTGAGTATTCAGATATTTGCGCCAAATGCCAAGAGGTCGCAGCTCATGTCAGAGAACTCCACGGCCGTTCGTCTCCGTCCCAACAGGCGCTGCCTGAGTATTATTATGAGGATCCTTATTTCTTGGACGTCAAGGATGCCGAGAAACGGGGCCTTTTACCTGGCGTGGAAGGAAAGGCTTGGAGGGTGACGGCCCGCGCTCAGGACGGTCACCTTGTAGGACAAAATGTGGACGGGCTCGTTGAGGAAGGGTTTTGTAAAACATCGTTGACCTTTGTTTTGGAATCCCACGACGCTGGATTCGGTCCAACTCTGATGATGTTATGGATGGCATATGGTCTGGCTCAGCGGGAGAAGCGCTCATTCTTCATAGACGATTCCCGATGGGCTTATGGCGAGTATACGAGCATCTTCAAGGCCCCTCCAACGCCCCAGTGCAACCCGCCGCCACGGCACGAGATGCTACCATGCCCCCACAACGCACGACATCTGGTCGTCTCAGCGGCCACCGCCCGGGATACTTTCGGTCAGAGCTTCAGCATGGAGTATGAGAATCTCAAGCGCAACGATGTGACTAGAGAACGGCCGATGTTTGATCTCGCTAGGGCAGGGTACGAGGCGTTGTTCCGCCTCAACGACGAAGACCAGCAGTACGTCGAAAAACGCATCACTGGGCTGCGAGCTAGGGCCAAGGTACCAGCGGGCAATTACAATGATGGGATCATCGTTGGAGCTCATGTCCGTCGCGGCGACTTGCATCCGTATGAGTTCCAGTACAATGGAGCCTACGTCCCTCTGAATATATACACTCAAAAAGCCACCGAGATCATAGAGGATCTTCACAACTCCAGCACAACTCTTGGAGGAGAAGATGTTGTCGCGAAGCAACATTCGTTTACAATTATTGCTTCGGACGACCCCGACGTGTACGAAACCGAAGAGTTTTCTGCCGCCCTTCGAGCACAGGAGCAGATCAAGCTTGCCAGCAAGCAGCATATATTGGATGCGAATCCCGACAGGCATGTTATGCACAAGTTTGTCGAAGAAGCCTTCGGCTGGGAGGGTGGCTTCTTCGCCACCATGTTTTGGAATCTTGGTCGATCAGCCTTGAACAATGCCAACGCGGGAGAAGAGTTGCAGACGACACTGAAACCATCGGCGGAGACCATGCGGCTTAGAGGGCTGATTGGCCGCGCCTACATGATGGATCTGATCGTCCTGAGTCAAGCGAGCGACACTGTCATCTGCACTATGAGCGCGATGGGATGTCGTCTGCTTGCGGTCATGATGGGCTGGGACAGAGCGATGAACCGAGGAAACTGGGTAAATATCGATGGCGGGTATTCATGGACGGCATTGTCATTTTAAGAGGCATTCATACGGCGTTTAAGGTGTTGGGCCCCAGGCTCTCTGTTCCAAGAGCCGAAAGGGGGAGGGGCAGAAGGATAGGGACCACATTGGGACATGAGGGCGTCGACAGATCGATTACTCGTCGCGGACCCTACACATTCTGCATAGCCATCTTTTTCGGCGTTTTCGGCATACTTCAGGATCCATCATCCGGGGACATCAGGGATACTCGGTCTTTTTCAAGCTTTATTTTTTCCCCACAAACCTGGCGCGCAAGGAACGGGAAGCTTACAAAAAGAGCGGGAAGGTGTTCACTAAGGGGGTCACTTACCCTCTTTCGGTCGTTCTGCGTGCATTATACAATCTGTATGCCGTGGTTCACGCGTAGTAGAGAGAGAGAGAGGGAAGGGGATGGAAGGGAAGAGAGAAGAAGACATCATATTTATATCCCAGTGCCCCGTCCGCAAAGGGAAGACTTGCTATCATGAGTCTCGGCTTATCTACTTTAGATATGTAGGAGGTAGCTTGCTCGCATTTTTTGGTGCTTGACACCATCACAAAGCCAGATCGGCTCGCTCGGAATGTCATATTTTCATTATCACCTTTTAACATGCTTTGTCTTCCCCCGCGGTGCTGAGGAGGCCCGATATTGCCCTTGTCGGTATTGAAGGTACGAGACCAAGTGGTATGGATGCAACCTTAATAATCGCATGGGACGTTGTTTGCGGCTACAACCTAGATAATGTATCGCTGGTCCTAGGTATATAATATGATGATGATGAAAAAGAACCGCGTGATGCGAGTACCTACATGGGTAACCTAGGTTCATGTATGTATCTGGAGGTATAGATGACTATCCGACTGTTCTTGGAGTACTTTTTGGGGATGTTTGTTCCAGCTGCTTCATGAGTTGTTTGAGCTTCTTGGTATGATGAGGATATCAATGGTGATGTGGAGGTTGCATTTTGGCTGAGGATATCATCATATCATACGGGTAGTGAGTGCAGGTAAGGGTGAGAGGTTCATGCGTCGCGGAAGTCATGTGTGTTATATTCATTCATTCACCTTTCACGCGTGGCGATTAGATAAATACATTATTGTGCCTATGGAAGGCAAGCACTATCCCGGTACCTAGATATCAAGGAAGAATGGATATCATTCATATATCTAACTAACCACTTGTCATCATTTGAGCAAAGGTAAAGAGTTGTTGTCTTGTTCTGCAGTCATCCGGCTCTGGTCGATTTTTGGGTGTCATCACTTATCCGTACTCATAATATTGAGCCTCATGAATTAATTCTTCATGAGTGCCTTTCAATATGGGCGTGGAGGGAGATGCGTATGGATGAAGCAGGTGCTAACACGCTCTGATAAATACAGCCTTGAAAGTGACGCTATATTCCTGTATACGAAGCGTTGCTGCTGACTTTACAGTCGATACTCCCTCGGTATGGGTTGTTACGATGGACGCTCGTACTCGTATTCACGACCTCGGGAGTCGGGATGGACTCGCCCAAGAGCATATGAATGTAGACGGTAGCTAGGTACCTAGGTATTGCCTCGCATTCGGAACAACGTGATTCCAGACATCGTAGACTTGGTTAAGTATGGACTTTGAAGAGGCGGTCAGCTGTATCCGCCAATTCGAAAGTGATTCGATGGTCCGATGAACAAATTTGCCGTCGTCTGATGGAAAAGGGTTGTCGGGCGATGTTGTTCGCGCAAGTGCGGCGATGCGAATACGAGGTAAGTATCTTTGTATCTTTTCCCTGAATTTCACTTCAAAGTTGGGAAGGGCGACCCCTATCCACATTGGCAATCCATTGGCCAATGCAACCTTAGTGAATCTAATCTTCAACCCGCACCATTACACTCAACTTTTATAATACGCTCCCTACCTCCCACACCGTTCTGGTCTGGCTCGTTTTCGTAGCAAGATTCAAGCCAGAGCCTCAAGACAAGCATATACATACACATACAGAGGATATTACAGGACCGTATTTGACTACAATCTTCTCCAGCCATGGGCCTCCTTCACGATGTGACGGGGCCACTGTCCCAGCAGTTGTCACAACTTTCAACCGCGTCACAAGTCGGTGTCGTCGCAGCCGGCCTCCTCTTCTTCGCAGTTTTCCTCAACGTCATGAAGCAGATCCTCTTCAGGAACCCCAACGAGCCTCCTATGGTCTTCCATTGGTTCCCAGTAATAGGGAGTACCATCACCTATGGTATGGACCCTCCCACCTTCTTCAGGGAGAACCGTGAAAAGGTGTGTTACACAGCCCCCCCCCTCCTAAGTCAAGTTGGAGCACCGACCTAACATCAGGACCTACAGTACGGCGATATCTTCACCTTCGTTCTTCTGGGGAAGAAGACGACCGTATACGTCGGACCGGCGGGCAACGATTTCATTCTCAACGGAAAGCTGAAGGATGTCTGCGCCGAGGATATCTATACGGTTTTGACTACTCCTGTCTTTGGCAAGGACGTGGTATACGACTGCCCGAATTCCAAGCTCATGGAACAGAAGAAGGTATTCACCCACCTAGCTCAAGTCGCATGCGATACTCCTTGACATTACTGACGACCCGGCTTCCAGTTCATGAAAATCGCCCTTACCACCACCGCTTTCCAGTCCTACACGCCTATCATCGCCAACGAGGTGATCAGCTACTTCAAGAACAACCCCGACTTCCAAAGCAAATCCGGTGTCACCAACATCCCTAAGAACATGGCCCAGATCACCATCTTCACTGCGTCGCACTCCTTGCAGGGCCACGAGGTTCGCGCCAAATTCGACGAGTCGCTTGCCGACCTATACCACGATCTCGACATGGGTTTCACTCCGGTTAACTTCATGCTGCACTGGGCCCCGTTGCCCTGGAATGCCCGACGGGACCACGCTCAGAGGACGGTTGCGCAGCTGTACATGGACACGATCAAGCAGCGCCGTGCGGCTGGCAAGAGCGATTCGCAGGATATTATGTGGCATCTCATGAACTCGACCTACAAGAATGGCACTCCGGTTCCGGACCACGAGATCGCCCACATGATGATTGCTTTGCTGATGGCCGGTCAACATTCTTCTTCCTCGACCAGCGCCTGGATCATGTTGCGACTAGCTGCGCGCCCGGATGTCCAAGAGGCTCTCTACCGTGAACAGATCGAGAACCTGGGTTCTGACCTGCCACCCCTTACCTATGAAGATCTTGCGAAGCTGCCTCTCAATCAGGCCATCATTAAAGAGACTTTGCGTCTGCATGCACCCATTCACTCCATCCTACGAGCCGTCAAATCACCTCTCCCGGTCCCTGGAACCAAATACGTGATCCCCACGAGTCATCAACTCCTGGCAGCTGCCGGTGTTTCAGCAACTGACCCTACATTTTTCCCGCAGCCGGACCTCTGGGAACCTTCGCGGTGGAACAAGGACTCTCCGCTCGCACCGAAATCGGTCTCGCTGAACGTGGCGGACGAGGAAAAGGTCGACTACGGGTACGGCCTCGTAAGCAAGGGAGGAAACTCGCCATACCTCCCATTCGGTGCTGGTAGACATCGTTGCATCGGTGAGCAGTTCGCCAACATACAGCTACAGACCATCACCGCCCAGGCGGTCCGCATGTTCAAGCTCCGCAACGTCGATGGCAGCGACAAAGTCATCGGTACCGACTACGCCTCGCTGTTCTCCCGACCGCTGGAGCCGGCCAACATCCGGTGGGAAAAGAGAAACTGAGCAGGAAACCAAGCGCACGAAACGATCAACATTTTAGAATTTCACTGTATATAGATTTTGATCTAGAATGATTTCCCGCAGCCACGGCTGGAGACGAAGATGATACAAAAAAACCTACGTTGCAGGCTTGAGCGGGTACCATGAGGGCTTTCATAGGAAGCTTTATTTGATAGAACAATAATACTAATCGCGAACAAATACATATATATACCTACACGAGTAGATATGCGCTCGTACAAACTAGACAACAGCTGAGGGCGTACTTATACAATTGAAAGCGTAGGAGTACATATAGAGTAGACGATGGCATTGTGGATTGGATTAAGAATGGAAGGTTGCTTCAGGGCGGTCTGAGGGGTCTTCAAGGGGCTTGTTTCAGTGAATACGGAGTACTGCACTGCTAATGGCTAATGACACCCCGGACCAATTGCGCTCTCACTTCAACCCCTAAAATTTGGCACTGATGACGCAGATATCCTGAAGCTCATGCATGCATGCATCACAACTCCTTTACTGTTCATGGAAGACTGCTCCAAGGGGGTTTCCCTCCCAACAATCCATTTCCATTGCATCATGCATGCAAGTTCCTCATTACTTTCAGAAGTCAGGTTGGAACCCTCTGCACTCTGACGACAACCAACCATCAACCGAACTGCTTCCGAGACAGACTGCATGTAGCAGTTGGCAATATACCTACCTACCTACCTACCTAGAGGTAGTCTTCCCGGAAGCTCCGTTCGAAATCCCACAGCGCAAACGCTTCAGATACTTTCGAGGGTTACCGGCGGAAACCACGAAAGACATTCGAACTTCTCCCGCCTCCACTTTGACAGTTTTGGAATCGAACCAGAAGACGCCGGACGAAACGGAAAAAAGAAAAAAATGTCTACGAAGGAATTAGGGCCCCTGGTGCGCCTCTGGGGCATACGCACCGCGCAACTCCCCGCGCCGACCGAAGAAGCCGACGAGCTCGCGCCCTTCCTGATCTCCCTCCTCCAAGAAGCCGTCCCCTTCATCGACTCGGCCGCGCCCAAGAAGAAGAAGAAGAACCCGGCGGACGGCAGGAAGCTCTGGAAGCCGAAGGGCAGCAGGACGCACGCGGACTCGGCGGCGCCCGTCGAGGTGTCGGAGCGCACGATCCCGGCGGCGGCGCTGCGGCCCTTTGCTGCCGGGACCGGGACCGGAACAGGCGACAGCCGCCCGTCGGGCGAGTACTGGGCGTGCCGGCGCAGCGTGCACGAGGACGCGGCGCGGACGGGGACGGCGTCGTGGGCCGAGTTCGACCGGTGCTTCCGCGCCGACCACGCGGCGTCGGAGCGCGCCTTCACGCCCAACGTGCTCGACGCCCGCGAGGCGCTGCGCTGGCGGGGCGCGGCGGCCGTCGAGGCGCGCGAGGGCGGCCGCGTCTGGCGCGACTTCGGCCTCGCCGTCGTCGAGATGCGGCACAAGGTCGGCAGGCCGCTGCTCAAGGACCGCACGTTCCCCGTGCTGCAGATGACGTGCTCCGCCGCGGCGGTGGAGAGTAGCGGTGGAGGAGAGGGCGAGGGTGAAGGAGAAGAGGGGAAAGAATTCCTCGTGGTCAGCGTGCCGGTGCCCGACTTCGCCGACGCCGAGGCCAGCCAGCTCGCGCGCGAGAAGGGCGCGCAGGTCGCGTTCTACGCCAGCGTCGAGCGCGTCCGCAAGCTTCCCCCGGGTCGGGAAGGGGAAGGGGAAGGGGAAGGCGGGCGTATCGAGTGGCTCATGGCGACGGCGAGCGACGCGGCCGGGGTGCTGCCCGGCTGGGTGCAGAATCTGGCCATGCCGGGCGTCATCTGGAAGGATGTGCCCCTGTTTCTGGGGTGGATCGCGCGGGAGAGGGGGAAGGGGAAGGGGGAGGGGGAGGGTGGAAAAGGGGGTACTGAATAATAGTGGTTACCCTAGGTAGATTGCTGACGGGGGCGGGGAAGAAGGAGGAAGAAGAGGAGGAGGAGGATATCGGTGCTGGCAGGGCGCCGGTCCGCATCGCAGACGAACACTATATATATACTAAGTAGTGAGGCATAGAGACGACTACTCCGTGCTTGCTTACCTAGGTATGCTTGGGGGGGGCGTGGATTCGGTATATACCACTTACATGATTTTGATTTTCTACGGATACGATCACTCACGGATGAATTGCCATTGACTTGGGTAGGTAAGGTAGTATTGTCTGAGGTGTACATTCTTGTATTTCAGTACCTGGAACCACCTACCATAGGCATGTATATGTGTATAGTATCTGTGGGTGGAAGCGTTGAAGACTTCCGCAAGCTCCAAGGCTGGTTGGTTGCTGAGATATCGTAAAAGACAGACTGACTGCGCTTCATGCTGGCAATAAGTGAGTCAGTGAGTTACCTAGTCACCACGCCGACTTGGCAGTACATCTACTGGAAGACTGAGTGGTGGATGCAGAGCATGTAACCTTTTAAATTATCGCCTTCTCGAGAATGTCGTGTTGAGTCATGGGATGGGTGATCCAATGTGAGTGAGATGCGGTACCGGGTCCATCTCACTGTCATCTACCTCCAGGGCGCTGCTACCAGGTGCCAGCCTACTATGTAAGTACCTAGGTACCTAGCTCCAGGGCTGCGCAAGGGACGGGACTTAAACTGACCTACCCCTCCGATGCTGTGACTCAAAAGCGAACTGCTCAAGAAAATTGCTGCACCCAACCCCAATCCCCAATGCGCATATATCTATACTTACGGCCAATGCCACACTCGACCTTCTCCCCCAAATCCTTCCATCAACACCGTCAAGTTGTCTAGACTACTAGTTCGAGCACTCTGGGTGCGCAGGCCGCCTTACAGATTCAACTTTCTTCACTTCACTCGTGCCACAATGGCTACCAACAGTGGTCGTGGTAACACCAGTACGCATGCGCCTGTCCCCATCCTGTCCTGACATCTCAACCTGGCACTTACTTAGCACCCTGACTGACACCTGCATCTTGTCTATTTCCTAGTTGACGCCGCAGACGGCCCCGGCAAGCTCGGCGACGGGCCCCCGCCTCCCGTCTCCGCCGAAACGAAAGATGCCGTGAAAGAGACTGCTGGACAGACTGACGGGCCCGGCGTGCACTCGGCCGGCCAGGAACCAGGCATGGCTCCTCCCACCGCCCCCACCAAGGCCGAACCCAAAGTCAAGACCGAGAAAGAGTGTACGTGACAAGCCTCCTCCAAATCCCACCCGCCGTCATTCTGCCGAAATTGACCGTGGATTGTCGTTGCTGCTGCAGTAGAGAAAGAACGGAAGAAGGCCGAAAAGGCCGCCAAGTTCGAGCAGAAGAAGGCCAAGGCCGCCCAAGCCGCTCCCGCCTCGAGCAAGACCAAGGAAAAGAAGGCCAAGGCGACCAAGACCGAGGAGGAGCCTCTCCCCGAGTATGTCGAGGAGACCCCCGCCGGAGAGAAGAAGCGACTGCGAGCCCTCGACGATCCGCAGATGAAGGCCTACAACCCCATCGCCGTCGAGAGCGCGTGGTACGAGTGGTGGGAGAAGTCCGGCTTCTTCAAGCCCGAGTTCAAGGAAGACGGCAAGGTGAAGGACGAGGGCTCCTTCGTTATCGTCATCCCACCGCCGAACGTGAGTCAACGCCGTAGAGCCCCTCATGCACGCGACGCTTGATGGAATCTGGCTTCGATACCTACCTGTCGTCCGAACAGAGACGCTAATTTGGCCGTCTAGGTTACTGGGGCTCTGCATATGGGCCATGCTCTGGGTTGGTGATTTCTATTGGATGTTGATAAAGCCAGGATGGAGACTGACTGGAGACAGGCAATGCATTGCAAGATGTCATGATCAGATTCAACAGAATGCACGGTAAGACGACGCTGTGGCTGCCGGGCTGTGACCATGCTGGTATCAGCACTCAGAGCGTGGTGGAAAACATGCTGTGGAGGCGTCAGGGGAAGACGCGCCACGACCTCGGAAGGACGAAATTCATCGACACCGTCTGGGAATGGAAGGAGGATTACCACGAGCGGATCAATAATGCCCAGCGAAAGATGGGTGGTTCCACGGATTGGAGCCGTGAAGCCTTCACTATGGATAAGAACCTGAGTGCTGCTGTCATGGAGACTTTCGTCAAGCTCCATGAAGAAGGCACCATTTATCGTGCCAACCGCCTCGTCAACTGGTGTACGAAGCTGAACACCGCCCTGTCCAACCTCGAAGTCGACAACAAAGAGCTGGCGGGACGAACACTCATCGACGTGCCCGGGTACGACAAGAAAGTCGAATTTGGTATCATCGTGCACTTCAAATACCCCATCGAGGGCACTGAAGAGACTATCGAGGTTGCCACAACTCGACCGGAGACCATGCTCGGCGATACTGGTATTGCCGTCCACCCGCAAGATGAACGATACAAACATCTTGTGGGCAAGAAAGCTGTTCACCCCTTCGTCAAGGATCGTCTGATGCCCATCGTTGCTGATGACTATGTTGATAAGGAGTTCGGAACTGGGTGAGTGACCTATACACTCATTGCCCCAGATTTTTTGGGTTGTTAATGTTTTCGAAGTATTGACCATATTCTCCAGTGCTGTGAAAATCACTCCGGCTCATGACCCCAACGATTTTGCGTTAGGTCAAAGACACAACCTCGAGTTCGTCAACATTCTCACAGATGAGTAAGTAATCTCATGATCTCATCGGCCTTTTCTCCATCCTTATGTAGTATTTGCGAGGGTCGGTAGACTCTAAATCATGTAGATACTTACATCATCTTCTCTAGCGGACTCATGAATGACAACGCTGGCCCATACAAGGGCCAAAAGAGGTTTGACGTGCGATATACTGTACAGGATGACCTCAAGAAAATCGGGTTGTATGTGGACAAGAAGGACAACCCCATGAAAGTGCCCGTTTGCAGCAAGAGCAAGGACGTCATCGAACCCATTATGAAGCCTCAGTGGTGGATGAGGATGAAGGACCTCGCTGCGCCTGCTATCCAAGTAGTGAAGGACGGCAAGATTAAGATAAAGCCTGAATCTGCCGAGAAGAGCTACTACCGATGGATGGAAGACATAAATGACTGGTGCTTGTCACGCCAGCTTTGGTGGGGACATAGGTGCCCGGTCTATTATGCTCAGGTCGAAGGTGAGGCCGAGGATAGAGCAAACGAAAAGCTCTGGTTCTCTGGCCGAACAGAAGAAGAAGCTCGAGGTAAAGCAGAGAAAGCTTTGTCGGGCAAGAAGTTTACTCTTCACCAGGATGAGGACGTACTTGACACATGGTTCTCATCCGGTCTATGGCCTTTCTCGACACTTGGCTGGCCGAAAAAGACCTCTGATCTGGAGAACTTGTACCCTACCAGCGTCCTCGAGACCGGGTGGGACATCTTGTTCTTCTGGATTGCCCGGATGATCATGCTTGGACTGAAGATGGTAGGGGAGATCCCCTTCAAGGAGGTCTACTGCCACACGCTTGTACGTGATTCGGAAGGCAGGAAGATGTCCAAGTCCAAGGGCAATGTGATAGATCCTCTGGACGTGATTAGTGGTATCCCTCTCGATAAGCTTCATGAGAAGCTAGCGTTGGGAAATCTTGACCCCAGCGAGGTCGAGAAAGCCACGAAATACCAGAAATCGGCTTTCCCCGATGGAATCCCGCAGTGCGGTGCAGATGCCATGAGATTTTGCATGGTTAATTATACCACCGGTGGTGGTGACATCAATTTCGATATCAAAGTCATGGTAAGACATCCTCCGACATTTTGTACACGAAAAAACGAGACCTAACTGGGAAACAGCATGGCTACAGGAAATTCTGTAACAAGATCTATCAGGCTACCAAATACGTGCTCGGTAAGATCGACAAGGACTTTGTACCTCAGAGAACAGGCAAGCTCTCCGGGAAGGAGTCCCTAGCCGAGAAATGGATTCTTCACAAGATGAACGAGTGTGCCAAAGAGATGAACGAGGCCATACCGGCACGGGAATTCTCCAAGTCAACGGGCGCCATCTATCAATACTGGTACAATTACCTCTGCGACGTCTACATCGAAAACTCTAAGGCTATCATCCAAGATGGCGCTGAGGACGAGAGGCGCTCGGCGGTCGATACTCTCTACACGGCGTTGGAAAACGCGTTGAAGATGATCCACCCGTACATGCCCTACCTGACGGAAGAGCTGTGGCAGCGTCTTCCGAGGAGACCGGGCGATGAAACGCAATCCATCATGCTCGCCAAGTATCCTGTGTATGAACCGGAACTAGACAACCCTGAAGCAGCGGCCGCATACGACCTTGTCATGGGCTGTTCTAAGGGTATCCGATCGCTCATGGCTGAATACGCCCTGAAAGACGAAGCGAAGGGTAAGTAAACTTATCCAACATTTCGTACATATGGATCTGAACTAATCTTATTTCTACCATAGTCTTCGTCCAGGCCTACGATGACACGGCGCACAGCACGGCGAAGGAACAACTCCTGTCCATCAAGTCGCTCAGCGGCAAGGGGGTGACCAACATCGACGTGCTGTCGGGCGCGGACGCGCGGCCCGCGGGCTGCGTGGCGTTCCCGGTCTCGAGCGCGGCGGCCGTGTTCCTGCACGTCAAGGGCCGTGTCGACCTCGACAGCGAGATCGCCAAGGCGGCCAAGAAGCTCGACAAGGCGCGCGCTGCCATCGCGCGCCAGCAGAAGCTGGTCTCGGACCCGGGGTACCAGCAGAAGGTGGCCGCGCACCTCCAGGACGCCGACCGCAAGAAGCTCGGCGACCTCGAGTCCGAGGCCAAGGGGTTCGAGGGCACCATCGAGCAGTTTGAGGGGCTGAAGCTGGAGTAGTTCTAATATTAGTAGGAGAGTAGAGGAAATGCAGACTAGACTACACTAGACTAGGAATGATGGGGAAAAGAAAAAAGGAGAATTGAAAATGAAAATGAATTCTTGTCTTTCTGTCTGTTTTTACACTATCCCGTCTACTGACTGTAATTACTACCTATCCCTTGAGGTCAATGGGGAAAAAACGGGAGAGGTAGAACGATAACTACTTATGTTATCTACGTAGGTAGTCTACTACTTACTCATCTAGTTGCGGATTGTACCTAAGGTTAGGCTGCTTGCTAGGTCATATACGGAGTAGGTGGATGAGTGAGTAACTATCAAGGTACATGACATGAGAAGAAGAAGAAGAAGAAGAAAAGAATGTCTCTCTCTTTCTCTTTCTTTTTCTCTTTCTTTCTATTATTGAAAATGAAAAAAAAAAAAATGAAAAGAAGAAGTTTTTTTTTTTTTTTTTTTTTTTTTTTTTGCAAATACAAGGTGCCTAGGTTGTATCTGATCGCTTCTTTTTAGGATCCCTAAAACTGACTGACTGGAGGTAGATTGTATATATATATACAGTACGTGTGGTGTTGATGATGGTGATCCCCCGACCCCTTTTTCCTTTTCCTCTTCCTCTTTTATTAAACCCCCCCGGCCCCCCGTTTTTTTTTTTATCCCAAGGTTCGACACCCAAGTTCGCAGGAGGAAAAAATGAATCACGTAGAGAAGCCAAGTCCAATAATGAATGGTGCAGGCCAAAAAGGTTAAAAAAAGTACATGTTGGTTGGTACATAGGAGGGTAAATAGTAAGAAGTACAGAATAAGAGGAGGCTCTTAAAAAGATTGACACTGGTAGAAATGAACAACATACACAAGGTCGATAGGATGTATATATTATATATGTCTCCCCTCTTTTACTTTTTTCTTTCTTTCTTTCTAATTTTCTCTCTTTCTATGCAACCAGAACTTAAAAAAAAGCACTGCTACGCTCAAATCAATACCTCGCAGATTCGGGCGTAGATGGCTTGCTCCTCTGCCCAGCTGCGAGCTCAGCTGCCTTCTCCTTCGCAGGAGCCCGGGCGGACGCGCCCATCTTCTCCTGTTCCGATGCGATGGAGGTACCATTCGTGTTGGCCATGTTTGCGTGCTCCTCGATACCGTGCTGGGGCACGATGCGGTGCCCGTCGGCGGTGGGCACCTCCTTGGCGGGGGTCCAGGCAAGGAAGTCGCGACGGACCTCGACATAATCATAGGCGAACTCGCCGAGCTGGTCGTCGTCCATGCCCAGAAGCTCGGCCTCCTCCGAGGCCCGCAGGTGTAGGCCGGGTACCAGGTCAATGAGCTTAGCAATAATGGCCGACATAACGAACGAGTAAGCGCAGGTGGCGCAGATATAGGCGATCTGAATGTACAGCTGCGCGTAGTGATGATCGAGCCACCCCCCAGGGAACACGCCATTGTTGACGCCGTCTAGGCCGATGATGTAGGTGGCACCGAAGAGGGCGTTGAAGATGAGTCCCACAATACCACCGATTCCGTGTTCGGCAAAGACATCAAGAGAGTCATCGATCTTGACCAGAAATTTGACTGTCGCAGTTATATCATGTCAGCCGGTGTCTTTTTTTGTTTTCACGAATGATGGATTTCGGTTGGACATACTCTTGGTTCCAAAATTGCAGCAGACACCAGAAACAACACCTAGGATGATAGATGCCCAGGGAGGAATAAAACCAGAGGCAGGTGTTGCAGCAACAAGTCCGGAAATGACACCTGAGCACCAGCCGACCATGGACCATTTCTTAGCCAGACGGAAATCAAGAAGACACCAAGTCATAGCAGCGAACATGGCAGTAAGACAGGAGTTCCAGCACGCCATGGTAGCACGCAGATTGGCACCAAATGAGGAACCTCCGTTGAATCCCAGCCAGCCGAACCAGAGCAAAATCGTACCGAGAGAGACGAGGGATACGTTGTGGGGGCGGAAGTTGAGCATCATCTTTTCGTGTCGGCGACCGAGAACCCAGGAGTACGCGAGTGCTGAGAGACCGGAGCCGATTTCGACAGGACCACCACCAGCGTAGTCGAGGACGCCGTAGTTGAAGGCCCAACCATTCACGTTCCAAACCCAGCAAGCAAGTGGGCAATAAACGAGGGTGCACCAGAAGAAAACGAAAACCATGGCGGGGAGCACGCGACCCCGTTCGGCGACCGCGCCAATGACGAGGGCTGCCGTCACGGCACAGAACATCATCTGTACGACAAGAATAATGCAGTCAGCACAGGATCGTCTCACTCATAACCAAATTCATGAAACTCTCGACATTGGCAGGAGACCTGTACCATGCCCGTTGTAGTCTGGCTTTTCAGGAAGCACCCACCTGATAAAATGAGTATAGCAGTTCCGGAATGAGGGCGGAGCCGGGCGACGGCACCGCGAGTGTGTTGATGAGGCCAAAATGGTGGAGGTTACCAATGAAGCCGTTGGTGGCAGTACTGCTAAAGGCGAGCGAGTAACCCCAGAAGTACCACTGGAAAATGACGACGCTGGAGGACATCATGACGACCCAGATAAGAGAGAGGGCGGATTTTCTCCGCGATAGTCCAGAGTACAAAAACGCGATACCGGGAACCATAAGCAAGACCATGCACGCCGAGATCAAGATGTAGGCTTGGTCACCTGGCTGGTACCATTGGTTCAGATTTTCCGTGACTACCAAACGAATCTTTACGTTAGTGACATTTTCCTGGCCGCGACCACGAACACGGAAGGGTGGTGGTCTTGGATAGGGCGGTTTCGGTGGCATACGTACCAGAATCGCCGCCGGTCTCCTGGTTGGTGCCATTGAATTCGGTGGGATTTCCAGTCCACGGGTATGAAGGTGTATACGACGACGCCATGATGTCGACGACGATATGCCGAGGTCAGGATCGGCCCGTCGGGATTGAGTCAGGGTAATCGTATCGGATGGACAACTTGCTAATTAGTTGAGCTGCCGCAGTATTCCGTCCTGACCACGAGCTCTATTTATTTGACAAGACGGGCGTCGGTGTGAAGATAATGGGGAAATGAAAGACTTGAGTGAGAGGACTTCCACTTGCTATATATGAGAGAGCCCGAGATCGACAGGTGGGTTCGCTCGTTACGTCTGTTTCTCCTGTGGTAAATGGTCAGGTGGTAGCGTCAGACTACCTAGACCTAGGCAGAGACAGGGGCAAGGGAGCTGGGCAGAAGAGATACTAATAATAAAGATACAGAGGATGTCGAAACCAATCTGGCGGTTGATAGGAGTTGCCAAGGGACAGACAGCTGGGGCTCGCGGCTGCAGATTCTCGGGATATCCCAAGCTGAGATTATTATTATGGGTGATGATAGCTGGGTACAAGACGATCTGGACGATGGCTAATAAGTACGCATCAACAGTGGATCAGATTGGGACCCCCATCATGCGCGGCGGCGGCGGCGGCGGCGGCTTTAAAGCTTGTACTACTGCGCAGCTTTACCACCGGATTCGCGGAGAATAGACATTTTTGGGCTCATTTGGTTCATGGCGTCGTGGTTAGCATGATGCTGTCTGCTGAAGTGTACAAACAGCCACGGTCCGGCGTGTTGGAAGCACGCCGTCCTGCTAAGGGTAGTAATCCTGGCTGCGATATCTAGACTTCCCGGCTGCGATATCGGAAGCTTTGTTCCCCCATCGTGCCATCGTGAGCTCAGTTTGGAGGCATGCCTGTGGGATGAAAGCAGGCACCAAGGGACGAAAAAGTCGAGCAAGTTCCTCCACGTTCAGCTGTGTGGGATGTTGGGGCGCACCATATGAGTGTGGAACGTGGGGTTCAACCAAGAACTCTCTCTGTAGGTGCGCATAGGATGAAACCTTATTGATAACTGCCACCATCGTAGAGTGCCAGCATTTACATGTCCTTCAGTGGTTTGGAGAGGGTCAGTTCACTTGAAGCCTGCCCTGCACAGACTGACTGACTGACTCCCGAGCTTTGACTGAGGCTATACACAGCCGTGACGTTCCTGAAGCATGTGCATGTAGATGGGAAAGACACGCATTGCGTCCATCATGGGAAACGTGACACTGCAGAAAGCATGCCAGTCGTTCGGGACCCAGCCTGGGATCAGAGATAGATCTCATCTCGTGGTTTCTGCTCAGCTCAGCCGCAGGGTGAATCAAGGGAGTCGGGACAATTTTAACCTCGGAGAAATCCGGTTGCGGTGGTTTCTTCAGGTAGTGGTCCACAAGGACCCCCTTACCCCTGCAACAGACAGACAGACAGACAGACAGGGGCCCAACGCCGCCCAACGCCGCCCAAAGCCTCCACCTTCCGCAAAGTCCGTTCGACTTTCAGATTTGGGCTGGACTATGAATGGGAATCTTTACCTAGGTACCTAGGTACTGGCGTTCCGAAATAAGCCGTCACCCGTGCCCACTTTTATCACATATTACGCACACATTTTTCGGAAAACTACGATAAAATCATTTTTTTAATTAATTCGATTAATAACGCTAGTATTTAATTAATATTTTAATTATTATTATAATATTTTTAATATTAATAATTTAATTATAAAATAAATTAAATATAATATTTAATTTTATTTAAAACGCTAAAAAATTTATTATAAACGCTTTATTAAATTTAAATTATATATTATTATAAGGTTAAAAAATTTATATATAAGCTTTTTTTATTATTTTATTATAAAATAAAAGCTAAAAAAAAGTTGTTTTTTTATTATTAATTATTATATATAAATATTATTTAATTTTATTTATAGCTAAGTTATTTTTAGATAATCTTATTTTAAAATAATTATTTTAAAATTATCTTAAAATAATTTAAGTATTTTCGTAATATTTATATATTATTTTATTATTTTAACTATTAATATATAAAAATTAATATAATAAAAAATAATATAGCTTTATTTTTAAGTTTTTTAGCCTTTAAAATTAACTTTTTATAATTTATCTTTCGAAAATAAAGCGCTTTTTTATATATTATTAAAGATTTTTTAAGTTATATATATTTATATTTTATTACGAATAAAATATAATTGAATAAAATTAATAATTAAATTTTAATAATATTATTTAATATAATATTTTTAAAACGATTTTCGAAAAAATCGATTAATATTATTAGTTTTAAATTTAAAATTAACGGCTTTTACGTTTTTATAATTATTAAAAAAAAATTAAACGCTTTAATTTTAAAACTTTTATAAAAAAAACTTTTATAAAAAAAACTTTTATAAAAAAAACTTTTATAAAAAAAACTTTTATAAAAAGAGCTTTTATAAAAAAGGTTATAAAAATAATTTTAAAATAATAATAATTAAATTTTAAGCCTAAAAAAAAGGATAAAAAAATAAAAAAAAACGATATTAGTGGAAAAATTAATATAAAAGCTATTTTTAAAATTAAAAGAAAATTAATAAAAAAGCTATTTTTAAACGTGAAAAAAAAGAAAGAAAAAAGCTAAATTTAAAACCATTTTTATTAGTTTATTATTTTTGTTATTATTATTATTTTTATCGCTATTATTTTTATTATTATTTTTATTATTACTTTTATTTTTTATACGTAGCGTTAAAATAATAACCTTTATTTATATAATTTAAAAGTTTATAAAAGTTAAAAAATAAGTTTTTTTTAAAATAAAAATAGTTATTATTCGTAAATAAGTTAAATTAATATTAAACGTTAATAATATTATTAGCTAAATAATTTTACGTATCGATTTTTAGTTAATAATTTAAGCTTTTAATAATAATTATATATATATTTTTAAAATAATATAATTTATTATTAGCAAAAAATTAATTAAAAAAAATATATATATATTAATAGCTTTTTATACTTTTTAATAATTATTTTCATAATAACCCACGTTATAATAATATTTTTAATGCTATTTAAAAATATAAAAATCTTTAAATCGTATTAATTATATATTATTTTATTTTTTAGCCTTTTATTATTATTATATTAATTATTATTTAATTAATAAAACAATTATAAATATTAATAAATTTATTTAAAAAACCATTTTATATAATTATATAATTAAAATAATAATAATAATTATTTAACTTTTTTATCACGCTAATTATAATATATTTAAAAAAGCTAAATATATTACGATTTATAATTATATAAAATAATTATATTATAACTTTAATAATTATTTAAACTTTTTATTTATTTGTTTTTTTATTTATTTTTCTATTTATTATTCGAATTATAATTATTTTAATTTTATAAATAAATAAAACCTTATATAAATCGATGCTTTTATTTTATAATATTATTAATTATTATAGCGTAAATTAATAAAATTTTATATAAAAATAAAAATATTAGCTAAATTTTATATATATAAATTTTTATAATTTACGTGATAATATTTATTATTACGTTAAAAAAAGATTTAAAATAAAATATTTATTTATAACGCTTAATATATTATATTAATAAATTAACGCTATTAATATAAATAAAGCTATTTTTAATAATTTATTTATCGTTATTTTTAAAGAATTAATATAGCTAAAATATAATATATTATTAAAAAAAAAAAAGCTTCGAATCGATTTAAAAATAATAAAAAATAAATTGATTTAATAATAATAATAATATAATATAACCTCTAAAAAAAAGAACCTTAATATTAATAATAATATAATTAATAATAACGTTTTTTTAATAATACCTTTATTTTTATTAAAGATATAATAAGCTTTAATTATAATTATTTTATTAATACCTTTAATAATTATAAAAATATAACATTTTTTTAAACGCTATTTTTTATAGCGCTTTTATTATTTATATTATTAATTATTAACCTTTTTTTTATTTTTTTTTATTTTAAAAATTATATAATATATAAAAAATAACGTATTAATAATTATAAAATATACGTTATATAATTTTATTAATTAAAAGCTTTTTTTTTTATATTTAATTAAATAAATAATACGCAATTATTTAAAAAGTTTATCGTAATTATTATAAAAAAATAGCTTTATAAATAAAATTAAAAAAAAAATTATTATAATTTTTAATTATAAATAAAATCGTTATATTTAAAATATATATTTTATTTATAACGTGATTTAAAAATTATAATTTTACCCTTAAATTTTTTATATTATTTTATAGATTTTTAAAAAAAATATATTTAAAATAAGCGATTTTTAACGATATTTTTACTATATAGCCTTTTATTAAATAAAATACGTTTATTATTATAATAAAAATAATAATAAAAAAATTAATTAAATAATATAACTTTTTAAATTTTTATAATTAATTATTTAATAGCTATTTATTTTTTTATATATTAAGCTTTTAATTTATTTATTATATTTTTTTATCGATTATTACGTTTAATATTTATTTTCACGTAATAACGATATTTAAAATAATAACGTTAATAATAATAAAAATTAAGGCCGAAAAATAACCTTTAATTTATATCGAAAATATAATAATAATAATTAAAGCGATAATAGCGATAATAATAATAATAATAATAATAACGGCGATTTATTATTTTTTTTATTATTTTCTTTTTTTTATTTATCGTTTTTTTTATTTTTTTTATATTTATAAAACATTAATTTTATTAAAATAAAAATTATTTAAAACCACTAAAAAAAAAGCGTAAAACACTTTATAAAAAATAAAAATTATAAAAATAAAAAATAAAAAATAAAAAAAGCGATAATAACTTATTTTTTTATTATATTTTACCCCCCTTTTTTTATTAAATAATTAAAGCCCCCTTTTTTTTTAATAAATATAATCCTTTTTTTTAAAGTGATTAAAGCCTTTTTTCGTTTTTATTTTTCTTATAAATTTTATAATTATTTTAACTTTTAAAAAGCCTTTTTTTTTAATTAATAAATTAAATATTTTTATATATTATTAAACTTTATTATAAAAATATATTTATAATATATATTAAAACGTATTTATAATATATTTATAAATAAAATATTAAAAAAAAAAAGCGGCGATAATAATAGCTAATCGTTTTTTTTTATCGTTTTTTTTTATCGTTTTCCCCTTTTTTATATATCGTTATTTTTTTAATTTCTTTTTATTTAAAAAAAAGGGAAAAAAATCAAAAAAAGGTTAAATAAATAATAATTATATTATTATATTAATTAAAAAAAGCAATTATATTAATAAAATTTATTTAATAATAAAGATATATTTTAAATTATTTTTAATAAATTTATTAAATAATTAAAATATATAATTAATTAAAAGGTTATTATTATTATTATTATATAAATTATTATATTTACCCTATTTTTTATAATTTATAATATTTATTAACTATTTAAAAAATATAAAAAGCTTTTATAGCTTAATAATAAAACGATTAATATTTATTATTATTATAATATTATTATAAAAAACGGTGGGTAAAATTAAAACGTTTTAAATTTAATTTTTAATTAAAGCATTTTTTTTATAGTTTTTTTATATAATAAAAGCTTAAATTAAACCCTTTTTTTATTATTTATTAAATAATATATAAAGCTTATTTTTTATCGATTTTTATAATTATAAATAAAAAAATAAAAAGCTACGATTTAAAGGTTTAAAAATAATTTACACTTATTATTTTTAATATATATATATAATAAACTACGTTATATATTTAATTTTAAATATAAAAAAAATAATAATAATATTTATTTTATTAAAGTTATATATATAAGCAAAAAAATATATTTTATTTATTATAAAAATTACGATTAATATTAGCTTTTTTAGAATGCCCCTTAATTTTATTTATTTTTTAATTAATTTTAATAATATAATTTATAATAAATTAATTAAATTTTTTTTTATATTATATTATAATTCGATATATTTATTATAATGTTTTACGTAAATTTTTAATATATTAAAAAAAGCTTCGATAAAATTAAAATCGGGTAAATAAAAGGGTAAATATTATATTTTAACGCTATAATATTATTTAAGTTTTATTATTTTAAATTTATAATAAAAAAAAGCATTATTTATAATTAATATAAATCGTAAACTAAAAAAAAAGACATTTTTAATATAATTTATTATTTAAATTATATAAAAACCCTTTTTTTATTAATAAATTTTTAATATATAAAAATAATAATAATATTTTTATCGTAAAAGCTAATAAAATATTAAACCGTTTTTTTTTAAAAAGTTTATATATAAAAAAAATGCTATTTTTAAAAGTTTAATTATATTATTAATATATATTTTATTTATTAACCTTAAATTTATTAATAAATATAAATATATTTAATATATATTTAGCGATTTTTAAACGATAATGATTTTAGCGTATAAAATCGATTTAAAAAGTATATATTTTTAGTTTTTTATCTATTTAATTAAATATTTTAAAATAATTAAAAATAATTTAAATAGATATTTTAATATTATAATATTTAATAAAAAACTATTATATTTTATCGAAATAAAAATTAGGGTTATAAATAAGCTTTAATAATAATATTTAAAAAAACCAAAAATTAATTAAATAATTAAATAAAAAAGGTTTTAATTTTTTATATTTACTACGATTAGCGTTAAAATTATAACGTTATAACGAGAGTATTTTATAATTTTATATCGTAATTTAATTTTTTTAATAACTTTTAATTCGATTTTATATTATTATATTATATAAATAAAATATTTAAAACGTTTTATAAACTTTTTATTTATAGCTTCGTCGCAATTTTTAAAATATATTTTAAGGATTATTATTTAAATATTAATTAAACGATTATTATAATTTTTATTTATCTCGTTATAATAAAAAAAAATCGAAATATTAATTATAAATATTATAAAATATCGTTAAATAAATAATTATAATAATAAATAAATGCTAATATAATTAAATTAACGTTATTAATCGAATTAAATAAAAAAATGATTTTATAGTGGTTTTCCGAAAAATGTGTGCGTAGTATGTGATAAAAGTGGGCACGGGTGACGGCTTATTTCGGAACGCCAGTACTTCTTAAAAGCAATGATGCAAACCCTTGCATGGGCTCTGTAAAACTGCCGATGCACTCGATCTCTTCCCCAATGAGGATGAGATGCAAACACATAGGAAGCTAGAATAGCAAGATACCAAAATTCCTCAAAGATTCTATTTATTTTTACCTACCTAAGGTACTGATCTGGTATCGTCGAGTCCCTCAATTGCAAAACAGTCCGAAGGGTAGACTACCTACCTAGGTAGGTAGTTTCCAGCCCTTGAAAGGGGAAACGGTCGAGCCAAAGAGTCGAGAGAAGGCGCTTGCGAGTATCTGTTACGAAATCGTTTGTCCGGTGCCTTGACAAACCACCTCACCATTATTACTGACAACCTTACTGCTTACCTTCCTTTCAAGCCCTCCGAAACATCCCCTATCTGCGAGTCGCGCCAGCAGCCAGACCAGAAGCCTGAATCGGCTACGCTCTATCTAGTAAATACAAATGGATGGGTTACCCGGGAATCAAGTCTTATTAGTCCTCCTTGGCCGTTGAAACTCTAGATAAGAGATCCAGCACAGAACTCGTTCTAATCTCGTGTGTGACTTGGGGAAAAAATGAACTCTCTCGCAAGCATGGAAGCCAAGCAAGCCACTTGCGCATAGGTATGCACGATAAAAGAAGAAGAAGAAGAAGAAGAAGGGGGAGTCCCCATGTGTGATTAGTAAGAACATTGAACCTTGGAAGTATTCTTCTTCTTCTACTCGAATTTCACATGCGAGACCTTCGATTCAATATTTGGAAATACATACCCGTACCAGACCACAAAAAAAGCATCCATCCCGCGCCGATGAGCCCAGGCGTCCCATCCGAGCCGGGGCCACCCCTGGTGCCGGGATCGCCTGTGTGGGCGCGCAATTGCTTAATTGAGGTCCCATGTCAGTCAGACACACGTTCGTTGAAAGAGTCAAAAGTACCTCGTTAACAATTTTCTTATCAGCTCCTATCTACCTGGGTAGACTATGCCTGAGTATCATGATGTCAGCCTTCCCCATCCTTCGGGAACTTGGTGAAAGTTTCCCCTTCTCGCCTTCATTGTGTTACAGATTTCTTCTTTCCTTTGCTGGTCGCGTGCTTCAAATATAAATGAAATGGATGGGACGCATTAAGCTGGGCTATACCTAACGCAGGCTTGCATAAAGAGAGAGAGAGAGCATGTCCCTGCCTATCTATCTGCCTGCCTGCCTGCCAGCTGAAGAGAGAACTTTTAATAATAATAATGACAATGACAATAATAAATTAATCACAGCCCTGAAGCCTTATTTTTTTCTTTCTTTGAAACTGCCCCGAGGACTTAAGAAAACCAGCTATATCTCTCCTTATCTTGAGCCAATGAGAAGCCTCTCGATTTCTCATTGCTTGATGAAATCGCGGCTTGGCGGCACCATAACCAACCACCCGCTTGCTTATTACCTGAGAAGGTCTCCCTTGTGTTGTCATAAGAATATGTCATAGTCGAGGAGGCAGGCAGATAGGTAGACCTGGCCTCCGAGTCGTGAGTGAGGGAAAAGAAATTGGTTTACGGAAGGAAAATTTTGGATGCCCATCTCTCTCTCTCTCTCTCTCTCTCTCTCTTTCCGGGTTCAGATCTATGATTGAGGGTGCACACTCTGATTCCTGCATCTGCATCATCATCAGACAAACTTACTAACCACACCATTTATGAGGCTCTTTTATTATTGCTATTACATATATATATATAAAGTAATCAATAGACAAATTATCCGTCGTACATAGATAGGGCTTAGTTAGCTTCCATGAAATTCTTAACCATTTCCATCCATCCATCCATCCATCCTCGGCCTTTCCAGTACGTAAAAGTTGCGCAAGCCCAAGAAGATGGGACGGGAGGAAATGGAAGCCCTGGCATGTAACACACGAAGTGACGAGGCGCGTCATCGACGAAACGAATACATACCTAGGTAGACCCTTATCCCTGAACTCCCAATGTCACACTTGACTGAGGATTCCTTCTAGAAATTTTCCATCCAAGGAGACCCCCACGCTGCAACTACAGTCAGCAAATGGTGGCATGTCAGCTATGTATGCCTGTGAAACATCACGACCCATCCCTCATCACTCTCAGCTCCTCAGCCTCGAGTAGAATGAGCTCATCAGCATAGTCGAGGTTAAAGTGTGTCGCTTTTTATTTCTATTCCTGTATATGCTAATAAGCAAGGGCTGCTACTCGATATTTAGGTTGTAAGCCAATGAATAGCAACTTCCGCATAAGTATTGACTTGGGGCGGCCCCTGAACTCCAATACCGAGTGCCTTGTCCACCGCCACCTTTGCCTACCAGTCAGTGGATAGTACTGGGGTATCTCAAATGCAACCTAGAATACTCCCTACCAAGAAAGACAAAGACCAAGAAAAAAAGAGAAAGAGAGGGTGGGAGAGAATCGGTGTCGCTGCTTGCTGCGGCTGCAGCTGCTCGCGTTTGTTCATCCTCTGACAATGCTGAGGTCACTCGTCCCCAGGTCGCGCCAAACCTCATAACTCAGTATGCGCAGGTCATAGTATTGCATCATAATACGGAACCGCCGGGGCCGCCTCTGCGGTCTTTCGCATACGGGTACGGGCGAGACCGCCAGGCCCAGCAGGGCACATGTCGGCCTTAGATGAAAGCGTTCGTCCTTTTCTGTAGGCAGGACTGCTTCGAGCTTGAAGCCTCGCGAGAATCCCAAGTTTCCTATCGACGGTCGAGTAAGCGTGATGAGCGCTACCCGCCCACATGTCGAGCCGGCCAATACCAGGCATAACTCTGGTATGTGTTCCAGGTTACACAGCCGTTGAAAATTCCATCTCATCATAGTGGGTTGTATGCTAGGCAAAACTTGTTCCGTTACTCCCTGGAACATAATACCGACGCCGTCTTCTTCGAAGCTTCGAAGCTCTATATCCATCTCATATGTGCGTAGAATACAGCTGCCATCTCCTAGAAAAGGTCTTGCCGTGGTGGCCTCCCGCATAGGTGATTTTATCTTCCGTCTCGAGCTCGCACGCGTTGACGAACACCCCGAAAGGGATTCTTGCGCTCGCGCTTCTCGATCGACCGTTACCGGCGGGCCCAACCAGTTCAACGCATTCAGGTCCTCTTGTGCTGACCGGTCCGCCACGCTCCCAGCCGCTTTCCAATTATACCATGAAGTTGTCTGCAGTATTCCAGCAGTGCCAAGTTCTCTCAGGCGTGGGTGCAGTGCTGAGTTATTGCCCACGAATCGGAGACCCTTACTGATGTCTATCCATCGCCCGATCCTGTTGTCGGCGGCGAAACGGGCTTGACTCAATGGCAGACCCAATATGTCTCTGAAATCGCTTGTAGGCAGAAAACTGCTCCTGGGCAGCACGAGAACCCCCCAGGCTGCAGGGTGATTATGAAGATGCCTTGGTAGATTAGCCAAAGAAACTATAGATGACGGTGGAACTGGGTAAACCGACTGAAGACCGGGAGCCACGAGGTGTGATGGACTGGATCCGTTGTTGTAGATCGATTCGATCTTGATGCCTTTCTTGAATTTCCATATATCCATAATCCAGAGGTTTCCACGAACATCGACGGCGATGACTTTCTCAGCTTCCCCTTTTATGTCTGAGCTGAAAGTGACATTAGGGATGTTGTGCCGGCGAGGTCCAGTTTGGAGGGTTATGCGCCAGTTCAATTCTCGATCTCTGATGCTTTGCTGAAGTTCATTCGGAGTTAGAAAAAGTGGTGGCCCTATATCAGCAGGCAGTATGTCGCCGCTGAATTCCTTGATAATGGGGTTGAAAAATTGCCTAGGGTATGTGGTCCAAACCCCGGATGGGCGATTTGTTAACGCAAATATGAAGACCTCGACGTGATGCGTATTAGAACCGACAGCAATTATACGAGATTGTTTGTGTACATCGAGTCCCCAAGCGGATCGGCCAACATTCTCGTGGAAAAAGGGCTCCGGCAAAACAGAGGTCGCCTGGTCCTCTTCAGCAGATTCGCGCCGCAAAAGCTCGTTTTCAATAGGCCGCATGTAGTAACCAATCACATCACCGTCGTCGTAGGCTAATATCAAGACCTCCTCTTCCCCAAAGTCACGAATGACGAGATGGTTGACCTGATGTGGGAAAGTAGGATCAATATAGCCCCCGACACGTATTGCCTCCGGACTGGCTGCAGGCCTCAAAACAAGGTCTGGTCTCACGGGCAAAGCATTGGTTACGCAACTTCGTGGGCGGGATATGTGGATTGTACCTCTGTAGGCCACGACGTAGATGTTGTACACCTGGGAGAGGGCAGTGAGGTTGACTCGCGCTGAAGCGACAGGGGGGAGTAGGTCCTCGTCCAGATTCTCATCCGGATCCTCATCCTCATCTTCATCCTCATCCTCATCCTCATCCTCATCCTCATCCTCATCCTCATCCTCATCCTCATCCTCATCCTCATCCTCGTCCTCATCTTCATTCTGATCCGGCTCATCGTCTGTATCGTTGCCGGAATCAGGTTCTGGGTCGAGGACGATGGGGTTTACGTGTGTGACTGGCTCTGCCGCGACCTCAGCTTCGTCTTCGTCTTCGTCGCCAAAAATCGTGTTCATCCAGTTCGTGAGACTCTGCGTATTCTCTAGTGTGAAATGGTCTAGGGTAAGATCTCCGTATTCTAAGCCCGATATAATTTGTTCGGCGCTCAAGGCGGCAGGATCTGGAGGGTGTTCATCGTCATCATCGTCGTCGTCTGAAGTAGAAGCGCTGCTTAATAGTTGAACTTGATCGGGATTTAGAACGGGGAGCACTGGAGAATGGGTGGGGATGAGCTCCCACGGGACTTTTTTCGATTCTGGAAGGCGATACTATGGTTTGAAAAAGCAATATTAGCTCCTACTGGGCTGGGGCTGTATGGCTTCAGGTTTCGTCGTGATGGAGAATAGAAGCCCATGAGGAGCTCACCCTGGTGCGAGCTGTCTCGCAGGAACACTCGCTGAGTTGCAGGGCCATGTCATTGGAACCTCTAATGGTGACCATATGTACATGAGCAGGACTTGAGCTCGTGGTGGTGAGAATAGATAAGATACTGGTAAGGATGGTATGCGATCAAGAGACGCGATAAAGAGAGGCGATACCAGATACCTATGAGATGGAAGACTACCTGGTAAAGTCATCCCATCCCAAGATCCAACGAACTTGCAGAAAGAAAGGTGCTCACACACCCCCACCAGATGATGACATGCGATAGAAATACTACCTTAGGTACGTAGGTAGAGTATCCAGAGTGGGTGGAGTACCAGGTAGCTAAAATAAGGTACATATTAAACATCTAAAAGTACCTACCGAGGTAGGAGGCAGGAGGTATATAGAGGCAGCAGGTATCTTATCGCAAAAACGACCTGGAAACATTTAGGTAGGTACCTACCTAAGTACATATCTACCCAAGGTAAGTACTTAAAAACAGGGGACCCCCTTCTAGCCACTGCCAGCCTCCAGGGCGGGTACCCCCTTGCTCTGGCTGATCTGACAGTAAACGGTACCTGGGTATCCATGGAGACTGCAAGGCACAGACAGACGACAGACGCCAGATGACAGATGACAGACGCCAGATGACAGATGACAGACGCACAATACCGTTCTCTGTCCGGCGTCATCTGTTTCAATGATGTTCCCAATCTTGTTTCCCACGAGTCTGCCCTTAAGGAAAGCACACCGGGCTTTGGGAACCCCATCTCTGTCAGGTATTCTCCTGACTTATGGCTAGGCTATTACTATTACCCCTACCACTCTCGAGGTGCCTCGCAGCATCCGTGGATTGATTGCATCGAGTCCCACGGCCAACTCGGCTGAGAAAGGCGGTATCACTACGGAGTACCACGTCTAACATCTAATGACAAGTATCTACGTACCACCAAGTAAGGATTACAAAGAGTTCCCACTTACGCTACGACATAGACAGCTACCATCTGGCGGCCAATGCTTGGATGAGCAGTCTCCCCCGTGCCCGTACGCAGTGGTGCCTCAAGTCGTCAGCTCGAGTGGTTTCAATGTTGGACACGGTAAAGCTGAGACACAGCTCCAGTAGCCGCACAATCCCCCGGCACCCTGGCGACGTCGAGGTGAGCCGGCAAGTGACGGACCGAGACGTCTATTTGTGGTCAGCTCCATTCCCATTCGGCCGGATGAAGTACCGGGGGATCTGGTCGTACAACAGGAAACACAGCAGGAAGCGCAAGCCCGCAGGGACTCGGCGTACCTGTTCGGGGGCCAGTAGACTGCTTCTTGGGGTATTTGTCTATCCGTACCTCTCGCGGCCCCAGCGTCGCATTCCTTGGGACGGGGTGTAGCCCATGGCAAAGTAAGAAATAAAATATCCCCAAAAAGTCCGCGATTGCTTTCTAACTGACTCGCTCGCTATACTCTAGTATGATCCTCCTGTACTAGGGTATATACAAAAGCGCAAATAGGGGTTTTCACTATTGTCCCGACTACATATAACTACACCGTGGCTGTGTCACCCTGGTCATGTGAGAGAACGTGATCGATCTCATGTCGCTGATCTAGACCGCATCTATGTTTTCTTGTGTGACTCCGAACGTCGAACGTGGTGTCTAGGTGGATTCAGTTGTTGTCGTCGTTATCAGCCTCAGGCCCAGTGGCCTCAAGCGACAAGGTCATTCTCGAGCAGAGATAGGTGCACGAGGATAGAAACACATTTCGCCATGTGCACTCGCTGTACAAAGCCTGTCGGGAATATGCTGAAATATCACACCCATGAAGCAGAATATGGGACATTGACTTCCAACATAGGTCACTGACACTTTGCAACCGACGCCGGGCAGATTCCCAGATAGAAACTCTCGACACTGTGAATGCCGAAGTAGAAATGACTTATCAGTCATTCAGTCGGCGCTGTCGAGGATGCTTCTGTGGTGGAGGATCCGGTGACCAGATGACTCACTCTGCGAATATCAGGCACCCCTTCGAGATGGTGCTTGATGAAAAAGCAGGCCGTTCGTCTCCGAACTCCATAGGTCAGTTAGCCACCCGATCCTAGCTCATACGCGCACTCGCTTGGTGGAATAGGCAGAGTCGTGATTCTGTAACATCACTCACCACCTGCCGGTCAAAAAGCCCATATGAACCAGCGACCTCCTCCGCGCTACCCATTTGGGCTCGCCAGAAACTTCCCACCAGTGAAACTGCATCGCACCACGGTAGGCGGTTCGTATACGTCATTCTGAGGGGAGCCTCGCAAGTGATGCGGTGGCTGTTAAATCGCACCTGCGGGACGTTTCCCATGCCCAACTGTCAACTGAAATAATCAGTATTGTCTGCCCTCGTGCTTGAGCGAGTCAGCTCCACGGTCCTTGACGATTCCAGTCTTTCCCTTCTCTTGAACAGGCGTTAAGCTCACCCGGACTTCTTCAGAATAACGATAGCCGCAAAGGAAGCAAGAAGAACGAGGGAAAGGGAAATATATAATACCGAGCGTCCCTGTTTAAACATCGAGAAAACACCGACCGCATCACACAGGTAGGGTAAGCAATCACCCTCCGTGCGAGAGAGATAGTCTAACTTGTTCGACCTTCTCCTGCGTGAGAACGAGACGGGTAATAGCCTTTCGGCCCAAGCAAGCCATCGACACCGACGGAGAGTCGCACTCTCTCGAGCCCATATCAGAAAGCAGCAAGACTCTCGACGCCTTGGAGCTATCTCAAGTGCATCTTGAGTCCATTGACATCGCTGCCGTAAAAAAAAGAAGACAGCAGCCAGTCCATCAAGGAGGAGTGTCAACTCCATAGTAGCCGAGCATTTCTACGACTTCGGACTAGTTGGATATCCCGTCAAATTAGTGACCCCTTTTCCTTGAGAAATCTTGACCGCCTTGGGGTGCCGACGGCTTCCTGTATCGCTCTGATCTGATGACTCTTTAGCATTCATATCTCAAGGTGGAAAGCAGGACACCTGAACGCGAATGATTGCGTCCCTTTTCCTCACTTCTTCAAGTTGGAAACACTCACACTAGAATAAGCATGTTAGCTCAACGCAACTGCAGACACATGGCAGTGATGATACTTCGCAGCTAAGGGGGGAAGACCATCCTCTTCCTGCTCCTCGGCATGAGCTCAAGTCTGTGAGCCCAGGCGGACATCAGGTTGTGATACTTACGAGACTTCGTTCTGGTCTCTTCCCAGGTTCCTCAGATGAGCGTATTCGGAAAGATTGAAACAGGGAGAAACTTCATCATGTCGACGAGCAGATCGATGCATCCAGGACTCTGAGTTCAACTAATTCCCATTTACAAGCCCCTTTGACCAACCGCTCGAAATCTCTGTTCGGTGGCAACAACTAGCAAACAGGCAAGGGAGAGCGATTTGGGACGTCGGCCCAGCAGGATCATAAAAGCTTTTGTGCTCTCTCAAACTATGGGAGCAAATTTCTACTACGGTATCAACTGTCTGCGGATAGATTATCAACAGTCACGATGCTTAACATCGGCCTCACATGCCTATCTTATTTCCTGTCCCCGTTTTGAGATACACATGTATTACGCTCTCCGCCTCCAAACCCTAGTAATTTTATGGCGATGGGAGAGAGAGAGAGAGAGAGTTCATCACCAGTTACGTACACTCTCACAATCTAGCTACGCAGCGAGGCCCAACAGGTCGACGACTAGCCACCGAGACGGGAGACGTCAACCACGGGTGTTCTCGTTATGCCGGCTCGTCTATCAGCAGCGCTCACGAGGTAACATAGGCAAGATGGAATCATTCCACCCCGTATCCGCGGCGTCCCTGGCATCAGACACATAGTTAGGTACCTTGATAGGTAAGCGACAATGCCGCGTCAGGAGAAAAGCAAGATGTCGGTAGTTTGTTCAGAGAGAGAGAAAGAGACCAACCCTGGTACGCATATAGAACTGCCGTACATAGAAATCCCCAGTACCTACTATACGTGGAAATATACGAGATATTGTAGTAATATGATACTACATGCCGGGTGCCCCGGCGCCGCCCCCCTTTTCCTTATATTCCGCGGGAAGTCATACGATCCGTACGTAGGTCGATCGGGCTCGGCTGACGCTCAATACTCCAATCGACGTGAGGATGACGATATCCCTACGCATTCCCCCATTCCACCACAACGCTGCCCGTCGCTACCAAGTTGACCGTATATAGTAGGCTCCGTACTTGGCTCCATCCGCCGTCAAGATGATAATGTATCTTTTTTTACCTACGTAAGTTAACATGTGCAAGTGCATGATTACTGAACCTTTTGTTATTTTGTATGGTAGGCTTCCTTCGGGTAGGGCGAGGCCGCCGGGCAGCCTCTGAAAAAGGGGGTATATGAGTCGAACTTTACTACACACCCCCTTTACGTAGATAGACCTTAAGAGTCAGTCACATTCCGTGATATCTGGTCTCTCCCCCCCCCCCCCCCCCCCCCCCCCCTTTCGCCTGTGCTGCTGCTGTCCACACATGCATGCAGAAATACCCGAGGCTGGCCCCCAATCTGCAAGCGATCCCCGGTAACTTGTTGGGCCGTTATTGCTCCTTCTCCTGCCTCTCCTTTCACCCTACCTACCACCGGCTACCACGTCTCTCTCTCCCTCTGGACATTGACGTGCGCTGCACGACATATGTATCAATTTCACACGCATCAGGTAGCAACATAAAAGAGACACCGCGGATGCAGCCGCTGGATTCCGCGAATGCATAAGCAGCCACCTAACCTGCCTCATCTCTATCTCTACCGCTGCTTCTGATAATGCTGCTGCTGCCCTAGTCCATGCACACACACACATGCATGCATGGTCTCGTCGCCGCCACCACCATACGGGGAACCTCCCGCCCACGAAAGAAAAGCTTCCACTTGTCAGGAGAGGCACAAGAGAGGTTGGGGGTTTTGGGGGCTAGTTGGGGGGTTTTCCTGTTTTATGATTGGCAAGTTAGGGGATTTGCTTCGCGTAGAGAATAAGCAAATATTTGGGGGCAAAAACAAAAAAAGAAAGAAAAAGAGGAAGAAGCCCGACGTACCTTAGTGTTGACATGATACAACGATATAACATGACATGGTAGTAGTACATCACGGGATGGGATCTCTATGAGTTGTAAAAGCAGCAGCAGCAATAGTAGCAATAGTCATATAGCCAGTCGGTCAGCCAGCTAGCCAGTTATATGACGTCTTTTATATCTTTTGTTGAACCTCGAGGGGAGTACGGGTAGACCGGCAAGTTATTGATAGGATGGATAGAGGATGGGGTTTAGGAGAAGGGGAGAAGAAGAAAAGGGGGGGGACAAGGGGATGAAGAAGAAGAGGCAGAAGAGAAGGGAGAAGCATCTCTCGAAGCAACAAGAGCGAGCAGAAACCAGCACCAGTACCGGTACAGCAAGACTGCTTGCTACGCGCGAAGTTTCTTCTTCCCTCTCCCTTTTTCTTACTCTTCCCCTTTCTTTCTTCCCTCACTCTCTCCGTCAATCCTTTCCCTTCTCCCCCTCCTTCCCCCCCTTAACTACTTTTACCTCTTCCTTCCTCCCCCCCCCCCACCCCCCTCCACCCAAAGAAAAGCCACCACCATCACCACCATGTGAGTGAGAAGGGCGCGCTGCTGCTGCTGTTGCAGAAAGTGTCGTAACGAGAGAGATTTGATCATGCCAATCCTCTTCTCCTTCTGTCGTGCTTGCAGAATCAACCAACCAGTTGAACTACCCAGCCAACCTTTTTCTCCCCTTCGCCCCCTATGTCACTCCATCCCTCCCTCCAGATCTCTTTTCTTTTTGGGGGGGTCACTCGTCTTATTTTTTTCTGTTGTCTTTCCCCTTCGAGTGAAGCCCGTTTTCCAATTTTCTGGGGGGTGGGGGCAGCCAGCCATCTTTTCATTCTCTTTTTTCTTCTTCATTTCCTTTTCTCCCCTCCTTGCCCTCCTCTCCTTCCTCTCCTAGAAAGAAAAGAAAGCACACCCCTTCTCCCTTCCTTCCCCCCTCCCACACACACACACACACACAAACACACCCATCCCCCCTTTTCTTTCAAGTCCCAACTTAAGTACTTAGGTACCTGAGTATGAGAAAACGGTCCGGCGTTCCTGGCCCCTCGTGGGGTGGGGGGGAAGTCGACTCATTCCTTGTTTCGTTGTGTGTGATGCAAATATATCTAATCTTGCTTCAGCATCACCACCAGAATAAACAACGGTAGGGACGTTGGGCGTGGAGCTTATTAGCTAGTTAGATAACTACTTAGTTAGCGCGAGAGGGAAGGGAGGCTGGGGGGGAGGAGCCGGGGGGCCATTGTACCCGAGGACATGGAGTCGGTTTCATCCCCCCCCCTCTCTCCCCCCTTCTATCAACCAAACCAAATTCAGGGGCAAGTTGATAATAAGAAGTGTAGGTACTCCGTGAAAAAAAAAAGAAAAAAGAAGGAAAATTGGACTATCCAGGTAGGTTGATGTTTGTTAAAGAAACTTCTTGCTTAAAGAAGCAATAAACCCCGCGCATCCAATTTAAAAAACGTAGAGCTCTTGTGTACCTTTTGTCTTCTGAACATACGTACGAAGTAAGTACCCTAAAATATAGGTAGATATCTGATATAGGTTCGTTCTTCCAGGGAATCGTGAGAGTTTTCTCGTCTGACCTAGGCATAAGTTACGAAGTATCTTTTATTAAAAAGTCCCACGGGTAATATAATATTTCCCCGAAATATGCGGCAGAAGGAACCTTGGAAGTCGATCATGAGAGGAACTCGGGATATACCCGAAGGCCGAATCTAGACCTCCTTGCCAGCCAGCCAGTTGGTGGTCATTTATCACTTTTTTTTTTCTATTATGTCAGGTAGGTAACAATTATCTTGTAATTAATAAGTTAATTATCATGTGATTTGCTAGCCGGCCCTGACTTTTTTTTTTCTTTTTTTCTTTTTTTTCCCTTCCCCGCCTCCTACATAGTAACTACGACACACCGCAGCTGATCTTGGTTTGCGGGACCCTAGGACTGACTACCTAGGTACCTTACCCATGTTGGAAATTCATTCGTCGTTCGTATCGTAATCACAACCAAAAGATATTCATAAGACCAACTTACAAGTTATTATTGAGGTCTCGCAAAGAGATACCATACAAATAGATCGATCCTATTACATCGTACACCCCTCCCCCCTAGTCTATACTTTGCCAAGAGTACCTATGCAGCTCGTTAGTTTGGTTCAGAATTGAGCCTCGGAAACTGGGGCCCTCTCCGCCCGAAAAAAAGAGAAGTACTGTAGAGAGAGACATACAGGGGGGGGGGAGAAGGTTTGCCGTTCCATCAGACATCGACAAAAAAGAACGAGAGAGAGAGAGAGTGTGTGTGTGTAAGTACTATGTATGCGTGTTCGGTGGAGACTTGCTCCACAAGACGCATATCGTACTGCAAGTTACATGGATCAAACACAGCATCGCGCTGGCCATGGGTCAAGCTATGGTGATGTAGATATGCACATCGATTGAAAGAGTCGAACACGCGGCACCTGCATGCTAGTCTCCCCCATATAAAATAACCTAAGCAGCTTCAGGCCTGGCCAGATCAACACCTGCCGAGGGATGGATGGCGATGCCGACTGCGTAACTTTGCCTGTCCCGCGCTTCGTCTGTTCCAGAAAGGGGACCTCGAGGCGGGCGTGGCGGGTTTGAAGGTAGGCAATACGGCATGGTCCTCCATGCCGCCCGGCTCTAGGGCAGCGTGGCTGGCGCGCGCGCGTCTCCCAACCAAGAGATGCTGGATGCGGCAGACAATGTATATTCCTAGGTAACTTGAACCAGTACGGCTTAGTATGCTCAGTGCGGCGCCCTACTGTGTACATACACACCATGTCCACCAAGCTTCATCATCCTCCAGAAACTAAGCAGCTAATAATAAGCAGGGGGAATAAGCAGGGGGGGGGCCCAAAAGCACGACATGTATTAGCATAGGGGGGGTGTAGGTAGGTGAAATGCAACGCGGCGAATGCGTACAATCATGTGGAGAGACGATCCACCACACTTCAGTGACTAAGGATATAGGCTGACAGGCTGGCGATGCTTCTTCCCTTGCCACAATTTCCCAGCTCTCTCCGCGACGTCGAACCCGTCGTCCCCGACGTCCCCCATGATGAAAGTAAACAAAGAGAACAGAGGCGAATGAGCGAGCAGACGAAGGAGGAAAGAAGAGGTAATGACACCTGCACACCCAAACGATAAAGAGGTCCAACTTTTGTGACTGCGCCAAGTGAATGCAATGAATGCTGAAGCCGGAACACCGTGGCTATGATTTCCCTTTCCTCATTGCGAGTTCCCACACCACTACGCGGCCAGCAGAGAAGTAGTCTGTCTACAGGTGGGGAGGGGCGAATCAGCCAGACCGCTGTTCAATTCGTATACTTGCGGAGTGGGAATGCATCGCCGGGCATCGGCTCAAGGTGCCAAGCTGGGCATGTGTCCTTCTCAAACGCATCGTGCCACTCGCTCTGAAGACTTTCGGGGATCGCCCATCCCAAGCGAGAGCTACGCAGTCTCATGCGCACCAAGTGCCTCTTCTCCCGGGGCCCCGCACCATCGACGAATCCCTCACGTCTGTGGAGGATGGCGAGATTGTTGATGAAGTGCATATCGCCCGCCTGCGTCTGAAGTTCGAACTGGACCGCTTGAGCGACAGCCTCAACCATGTCGAGAGCCTCGCGCTGTCGATCGTTGATCTTGGGGAGGTGCTCCGGTCGGGGATGAGTAGCATTTCCCAACAATGGGGTACGGCCGAAGTTCATCATCAGCTTGGAATCCTGGTAGAAGATAAGTGGCCGGCATTGGAAACGCGGCCTGTAGTGCACGTTCGACTTGGTTAGTCCCGCACGGGAGCCACGCCTCGGCGCATACATGCATGGTAGAAGACTCACAAGGCGACAGGCCAATCAGACTTTGCCAGCGTGCGGATCATGTCCGGACGGTGGGCTGCGAGAACATTGTAGATGGTGTAAGCCGAAGCGACAATGCACTTGCCACCGGATGCCGCAGTGCTGCGCGTAAGCCATCCGACAACATCGCCGGCCTCTTCGTTGTGGAACGACTGGACGCTCCCATTAGCTACCTACTCCTCTGCAGCTAGAGTCCAGGTGCTTTCACTTACGATGGCCGACGTCGAGTGGCGATGATGGCCGAGCTTGGTCTCTGTAGAGTTGTCCGCAATAATGTGAACTACATAAGATATCAGGTACGGTTACTTCAGAAGGACACTTGGGCCGCGTACCCAGCATGTTCCCGCGATGGTCCTGACGGCCACGCTGGTCGGCGATGTAGGCTTGGATGCCCAACCAGATGATGGTTTGATCCTCGACAGAATGGTCGTCTGGCTTCACGCCGCGGATCACAAACAGGCCTTTGCCATGGTAGAGGTCTTGGCCCAGCTGTTCGAGTTTGGGTCCGAGTGTGGGAAGCGGGAAGTTGTCTCGGTTGACCAGATCACCATCCAGTTCGAGAGCTGGCAACGGTGTTAGCCCTCATAGGCCACGAATGCCACTCCACTGAGCGAACTTGCCTTTGAAAGCTTCCTTGGCGGCTAGTATCTCAGCCAGTTCGGCCACCGTCAAGTGGTGGATGATGGAAGGTTCGTTGCCCAGACTCTGGCCAGTCCATGCAAACTCAGGTCCGACCTGGGCTGGGAAGCCATTGGGAAGATCAGACAGACCGTCCGAGACGTTGGAAACGTGGGCGTTGAAGTGGGGCTGGGGAAGGGCTACGTCTCCAGCGGCCGACATAGCAACGGGACCTGTGCACTTGGAATCCATGGCTACGTTTCTGCAACCTGATCAGCCCCCCTACGCATGAGTTAGCGTAGCTGATGTACGTACCTTTCGTAGGTGTAGAGGAATGCTGGGTTGACCGGATAGTTCGACGCAGGCTGGTGGTGCACGCAGAAAACTAGAAAGCTTGGGTTCTCTGGGTTATGCCGCTTCAACGACCCGATAGATAAGTGGCAGTGGTGAAGTAGGAAGACAGCTGTACATGCGTGATCCGAGGGAGTTATCGAGGAATGATTCAGCCAGCGGCTTGTTATGTGAGAAGAATGTGGAAGTAAGAGAGAACTGGAGTGCCCGAGAACGGGAAGATAAGGAGAGAGAGAGAGGGAAGGCGGACGAGGGAATAGACGACGCAGACGACCTGATCAGCTGGACAGATGTAGAGTTTGAAGCGGCGTAACTGTGTTTTATATAAACCCAAAGTAAGGGAAGGAGGGTAAATAGACATTTCGGAAGGCAACACGACGATGGCGTTCGGATCTAGGTACGGTATAGATAGGCAAGTAGAGGCAAGTAGGCAGGTACTTTCGTGACGAAAAGTGACGTGCCGTGTCACATACCCAGAGCAGCTACTTAGACCTAGGTAGGAGACGGTGGTGGCGTAAGGCAGCCCGGGCGACGTATGTATCAGACGGAAGGAGGCACAAACAAACACGAAAACTCACTCCCGCCTCTTGAAGACGGGAAGCGGCCACACGCACTGATGATGCGAGGATACCTGACAACCGCGTCCCTGGCTTCGACGGTACACCTTCCCTCTCCGTGTGCTGTTCTGATACGTATAAGGGCGCTGGGACGTGATAGGCTGAGCCTCTTCCAGGTCGACACGGATCTTCCTGGGCTTGGAGCTGGGAACCGGGAAGCTGGAAAGCCGTTAGAGGGCTGGGAGAGCTGCAAGCCAGATGGCCTGCGACGGCGCATAGAGACAGCAGCCGACGGGGAGCAAAGGCACAGAGGCACTGTGGGATGCTTTCGGGACGGATGAGGGTTTGACGACGACGACAACGACGTCGACGACGACGACGATGGAGACGACAAGCTGGTGGGCGATACAGCAGCAGATTACAACCCAAGGTGAGACAGCGTGTCTGTCAATAGAGACTCTCGAGAGCAACCCTCCAGATTGGCAGCTTCCGCAAGGGGCCGAGAGCGGCGTCTATGTCGTCCTGGGGCCACTACCGAGTTGCACAAGCGCATGGCTGCTGGCCGTCCTGCACCACCGGTCTGTCGATGCCGTGAAACGATGGGAGCCGCCGCCTATAAGAAGCCATCTATGCGAGGCACCCGTTTGCCTTGGTTGCCTTATCCGCCATGGCCACTTGCATCGTCACAATTGCGATAGCCCAAATCCCTGCAGACGGAGAGCAGGTCCGGGATGGGGCCTGCTGGACTAGCGTTCAATACCCGGCAGGAGGTGAGAGCCGCATCGAGCACGCCGCATTGGCTTCCTTTTCTCTCTCGCTCTCTGGTGTAGAGATGAGCTACCAAATCGGTTCCTGTGAGTGAGTGCCCAGTCGCATGCTGGGCTGGAGTGGAGACGAACTGTGAGGGTTCCCAGATACTTACTTCTGTACTTGGTACTTCTCACCGACTCCTGCAACCCCCAGAGACCGACCGGGTCGGTGGGGTTGTGGCCCTGTTGCGTCGAGCATCGGTGCCATCTATCGTGCGTGCTGTCCTAGGTAGGTGGTAGGTCGTAGCCAGCTACAGAAGCAGATAGGTGCATACATACAGACTAGCAGCTAGACCATTGGCTCGGCGATCAGCTTGTATGTATTACGAACCTGGTCTACTCGGCAGCTGCTGTTCGTCGGCCACGAGCCGGTAGGGAAACCTGCAGTAAGAGAATATGCCGTTCGTTGGAGAAGGACACCGGCATCGGGTGCCGCGATCGGTACCCATGTAGGCTGGTAGGTACCTAGGTAGGTATGGACGGATGGATGGATGGATGGATGGATGGTTGGGTGGTTGGATGGATGGGTGAGTGTAAAACCGGGAGAGCATTGTGCTCCCCTGACGAATTGCCACCCCAACCTGGCGACGTCCCCTAATTCCATGTAACCTCGCTTGGCCGAGTGTAAGGTGTCATGAAACACGTATCTCGTGCTACCTCATCGAGACTGGCTGGTGGTCGGGATGAGAAGGCCCGGTCCGTGATTGATGGGTTGCACGGCTGCACGGGTATGTGTCGATACAGATCGCCATCCGTTGTTATCCAAGCGGATGTCTACTCCCGCAGGACACCATCTGTAAGACCCTTAAACGCCGAGCGGCACTGCTACCCCATTCGTGCCTCGACGGCGGCGGGTAGAAGGCGACAGCATCTGGTCGGGAAGTACGTGATGGAGTTTCAATTTGTCGCTCGGTACGAGACAAACGTACCGTAGATTAACACCGCACGACCTACACACTTTGACACAGTAGACTGGCCTTTGGGGGGAGAAGGACTGTGGCTTATGCAGACGATAACGCACCATTACTGCTTTTGTTTTCGTGCTTGATGCAATGCGAGTTTGTAGGACGCGCCAACGCCGCTGCTCCCCTCCGCGCACACGGCTGCCCAGACAACAACAAATTACATGCGTACAAACAGATAGATAAATTGGTTCATTTCTCATTTATTAGCCATCGGCGGCTTCCCTCTCGCCTCTGCCCCCCTCCTCATGTGGCTTCTCTCTTCGTGTCTCATAAAGGCTTCCTTCGGCTCAGATCGTCGATTGCGGTTGCCAGTTCTCTTCATACAGTTGACTTATAAAGAAGAAGTCGTTCTCATAGTCGCGATTCTCACGCGTCCTGGTCCATTGCTTCTCTGCAACAAACATGGCATCAGCAACGAGCTTCGACGGCTGCATGTCCATCTCATCGCCCGCCCTGGGCATGAAAATCCGCATGGAGGGTTGTGGACTCACTGTGCTTGTCGATGATTTCTCGCGTGAGCTTGATGAAGTGCGTCTTGCGGTCATCTAGCTCAGCCAGTGACTTTAAGTCGGATTCCTTGCACTCGGCCGAAAAGGGATAGATTCCTACGCCTGGTCAGCCGGGCTACGAACCTAGTACTACTGCCGCACTACGCCACGCCACAGCATCTTACCTTTGTTACAGTAGTGGAAGTATGCCAGGAGAATATTTGCGCCTGAGCCACGTCGTAAGCTGCTGTTGATCGATGGGCCTGCTGCTTGCGGCGAGACCGTCTAATGAACCAGGCATCGGGTACTTACCTAATTGATATTCCTTGACCATATCCTCCCTTGCAAATCTAGTCTGCGTTTTCGTACTCGTTAGCTATTTCGCACTCCATCCCATATAGCATGGACTTGTCAAGCATGCCCCGTCATAACAGGGTGAACCCCCCCTTCTCCAACGGACAATGCATCGCCCGTGTCTCACGTGCACTCACCTTGAACCCGTGTTTTCGTGAATACGCCGCGTCATGCTGGCACAGGAGAGCCACGTTATGGAGCAGGATGAAGGTAATCAAGTAAGTGGTATACCAAGTCTGGTGTTTGTTGGCTTGAGTCATGGCTTGTAGGCTCTCGAGCATATCCCGTCGAAGGGTTGACTGGATCTGATGAATCAGGACCAGTTCGATCTGCGCGCCCATCACCGGCGGCAAGGGAATACATCCTTGAAGCGGGCTCGTCTCATCCATAATGTCGCGAGACATGCCTAAGGTTTCTTCCCCGACGATGATGGTCGACTTTGTGGTTAGACGGATGGCCATCCACAGCTTCAGCGCTTTCTGGAGGAGCTCTCTCTCCTTTTGGTCTGTCGCCGGATCTCTCGTGGCCTTGAGTGCTGCGATATACGTTGCCATGAGTAACCTCTCCTTTCCTGACAGGACAGTCTTGCAGCACTCGAGTAAAGCATCGCTAATGTAACTGCTGTAGGCAGCTTTCGCCTCCTCTAGGTTTACGATGGCGTAGGCAGGAATCTTGACCTTCTTCCTTTTGCCTTGGTAGACCCAGCTTCGCTCGAGCGCGTCGCCGTCTTGTGGCACGAACCGGCGAACTCGAAGTTCGACTGGCTGTGACGTGTATCCTTCCGTGACATGAACCTTCCTCGTTTCGGAGGAGGCCCAGTGCGAGATGTCGTCCGCTACGCCTTCCACCCACCTTCGTGTCCATTCGTGTCCTTTTACCTGTCCAGGTTTGAAAAGTCTGACGTCGGTAATTTTGTACCGAAGACAGGGCATTCGCCACACTTTGACGTTAGAGACCCTCTCACAGGTCAAGCACGATCCCATTTTGTCCTGAGGGTTGGTTTCGCACTGGCCAGCTTGGTCAGCAACCGGTCATGTGGTAGCAGTTATGAAAAGGGTCAAGTAGCTAGGCGACGAAGTATGCACGGGGGTCGAGAGACTTACGCGTATCCGCTGCATCCGGCACCGAATACATGAGCCGATCCTTCTGGTCTCGGCTGTCTTCTCACGATCGCCACTGTTTCTGAAAGGTCCTCTGCGAGCGGGAGGTGGCCGTTGGTTGGATTGAACAATGTCCAGGTTCCGAGGTTGGTCTGGCCTCTGGGCCTTTCCCACCTCCTGAAATAGGCCATTCTGGGCAGCACTAGTCTGCCTTGTGACTTCCTTGGGGCTCTCAATAGGTGATACGCTATATGCGTGTGGTTTCATCAAGTGATTGCTTGTCGAGGTGGAAGGGGCGTGGTGCAACTCTGATCGCCGGCCGTAGCCCGGATCGTTGCCAGATTCTGGATAAACCATGCTCTCGCCACTAGTATTAGGCTGGACAGTCATGGGCCGGCTGGGCTGGAGTGCCGGATAGTTTGGCATCATCGGAGTGGTTGCGATCTGATCATCACCTGAGAGAGTACCCGTCTGTCCTGGCGGGATACTGCCAGGTATCGTATTCGGGGGTGATTTATGGTCATAATACGGAGGCGGCTGTACGTAATTATAAGACGTCATCGATATGCCACCATAACCTGGGCTCGATCAGTAAAAGGAGGTGCAAGATTGGCGAGATTTGTCAGACCTTGAGGCTCGCACGTCATGCAGGGCGGGCATATGGAGATATTAGTCAGATAGTGGGATAGACGAGAGCCATCAATACCCAGGGGAGCTCCGCTCTCCCGGTCCTCAAGGAGGCGATTATACTCGGAGGTGCTCTGGCCCGAAGGCGAAGGCTTCTCCAGGAAGGACATCGGTGCGATGGCGGTGTTAAGCCGTGGGCGCTTGTTGGGGGTTGGATGGACAACTGAAGGTGGCGAGTGCTGCTGTGGTAAATGAGGGCCCTGATGAAGACCTACTAGCTGAGAGACTGGACACTTGAGGATGTGGGCAGCTTCCTCGAGTATATGTATCTCATGGCTGGAGTAGGACGGTGGATGATCGAATGTGGCAGATGCAGATGCAGAGGGGAGAGGAGGATGCTGGGGCACTGGCACCACAGGGGCATCCTCGTGGACATAAGCCCGACGTTTTTTGAGACTGTGATTACTCTATATGCAAGTCAACGGACTGCGCAATTGGAACACGGATATGCAATGAGTCGCCATCCAGGGTGAAACCCAGCAAGGGACGTGGCAGGAACATGGCAGGAAGATCTTACCATTGTGCGTGAGTCGAGTGTGTACGTAAGGAAGTAGTGGGTGTGTTAGACAAAGGAGCACCACAACAGGGTATGTACTTTGGCGTATCTCGATGTGTACATGAGATGAACCAGAGCTATAGCAGCGCGGTGTGAGCCTTTGCGCCTTCGCGCCTCACCCGCGTCGGATGGGGGTGGGGTGAGAAGAAGAGAGAGAACAGGGCTGGATTCAGTCAAGGTCTCACGAAGGCTATTACCGCAAATGAGACGGCCGGGGGTCCCGTCACGAAAGCGAAGAATGCGACTGCGTCTGGCGCTGGATGTGCCGCGCGGTGCTGTACTGTGCTGTGCTGTACGGTGCGGTGCGTTGTGCTATGCGAGCAGTCGCCCGGGCAAAGGAGGGCCCAGGTGGAAGGGGCTGGATCGCCAGCAGCAGGTGGGAGTGAGAGCAGGAAGCCCAGGGGATGTGAAAAGAGACAAGAGGTTTGTGCTGCCGCCGACGAGAACGGAAAGGATGTTGATTGGATTGCAGAGTGCCGTCCTGCTGGAGAAGGCAAACTCGGTGAGAAGGTCCACAGCGGCCGTCGAGCCGGGCTCCTTGACCGGTTTAAAAAGAGGGGGGGTAAGGAGATCAGAATCCGCCTTGTACCACGAACGAGCCAGGTTTCATTAGGGCGAGTGGCCGATCACTGGGAATCCAGAAGACAAATACCAGGCGGCAAGATTCGGCCGAGCTGACCGGATAGCAGATGAAGGGCACGTCAGAAACGTCGGGAGGATGAGGAAGAGGAGGAAAAGAAAGGATACGGCACTCTCTGTACGAGGATACGAGGGTGCTCATGTACGGGAATTTCCCTCACAAGAGCAGCAGACAGGCTGACAGACAGGGCCCATCCTCCTGGTTTTGGCCTAGTCGTATCCCGAAGAATATGTACGGGGGTATAAAACAGGTAGTATCGACGACCAGTGAGGTGAGCGATTGTGGCCTCATCCAGTGGGATACTGCGAGGCTGTTAACGTAAAGGCGATGATTGCTGCAACGCCTTGAGGTTTCGAGATGGCGCGTTTCTCCCGACGGCATTGCCTTGTGCCGTTTTTTGCATTGTTTGGTCGCCAGTTAGTCGCATAATAAGTAGTCTACCACTTTGCCCTGACAGGAGTTTCATCGCTATGGCTATGTTAAAAAAAATCACGAGGGCCGAAGGGAGAGAGGATTCGTCGCTTTGTTGCTTTGCCCTCTATCTCCATCTTTTCTCTCGCTCTGCTCTGCTTGGCTGCTCGCTTTAATGAGGGTAACACCATGTCATCTTCAACAAGGGTGCTGTTCTGGCTTGCTTGGACCTCTCGCTGGCCAGAAGAAGTGTCTGTGTTGGTAGGGGCATCTCGCTTAATTCCCACCATCCAAAGTTGAGATGGAAAGGGACTGGCAGTGGAGTTGAGTGCTGCATTAATCCGTAGACAAATCAGAACGCCTGACGCGGCGATCATCTGACTTCTCCCAGCGAATCCGTACGCAGCACATTTCTCTTTCTGCTCTGCTGCTGCGGCACACAATGGGCAAACCAATGGCCATGAAGGAAAGCGCAGCAGCAGCGGCCAGAAAGGGACAAGGATAAGCAAACACACATACCGATAATAATACCTACCTAGTATAAGTACGGGTATGCGTGTTATCTTGATATGGGGACCATGGGCATTACTATGTACAGGAATCGCGCAGCATGACGTGGTTTGATCCATGGGGGCGGGTCTTATAGAGATGTACAGGTAAAGCGTATGGTACAGTACTGTATGCTTGTGGTTGCACAGACTGATGGGAGTGGCTGCTTCATGGATTAGAGAGGTTCCAAGTCGATAATCACACCATGATAACGACCGGTCAAGGCTTTCTCGACTCTGCTTTCAGGAAATCCGAACAGCAGGCAGTAGTATGCACCGTGGAAGAATCTAACAAGAATACTGCGTAAGTGCTTTTGAATGATAGATGGGTAATGGAATAAGAAGAGAACCGCCCCCCAGGGCTCTCTTCCTCCCTCCCTCCCCTTTGGTAATCGCAAACAACGGACGTACATATTGTAGTAGTACGTACAGTACTCCGTACCTACTAATAAGTAGGCAATTTACAGGGGTAAGAAACGCCCGCTCAATATGTAGGTAAGTCCTGATCAGACATAGAACAAAGGGTTTATTTGTTCTGTTCTGCTGTCGATAACGCGTATGGTACGGAGTACCCGGTGGTCAACTGTTGCTATCCGGACAAGACTTCTACGCGTGACCGATCAAGCAGTTTCGATCTTATTACTGGGGTCGTCCAGCGTCGAACACGACATGAAGAAGCAGAACTGGAGTTGCAGCTGTCGCAGCTATTTGACTTTGACAGGCGGCCAGCGACAAGGGTTCATCGTCTCAGCAAGGATTATCAACAGGCTTGGCCTTCAAGGCTGGCTTCTGGAAGACCGGGGCTGGGTTCCGTGCGGCGTGCGGTACCTGGAAGTCTCGGTCAGGAGTCAGGACGTCGAACGACTCGTGATATACAAAGTCACGGGTGTGGCCGCAGTGAGATCAATAGCTTACTCATCAATAGAAGGAATTCATGGATGATATTCTGAAGCAAGTATATGTGAGGCTCAAGGGATGGAGGTATTCCTTCAGCGGTAAAAGGTCACGCGGAGTCGACTGATAATTTCAAGGCTCCACGTGGCTTACGATTGTATGCAGGATGGATTAATGATGTAAGATAGGTGCATATGTACCTACCTAGGTAGGTAGGGTATTGCACAGATAGTGTTGTGTATCACCTGGGCAAACAACATCGAATAAGACAGGCACTATGCATACTCTACCTACACCTGCATCGTAGGTAGGTGCAGCTGGGCAGTATCTGGCGAGTCCACATCTGGGCGCCTAGGCAGTGACAAAACGGCTAACCTAACCCGACTGAGATAGTTCCCGAGCTTGACAGCTGACTACTTATGTCCGGGTAGACTACCACGTTGACGTCGGAGCCCATGCGCTTTCCAAGGTTATTATTACGGAGTATGGAGTAGAGCGGATCAACTGTCAGTGGTCACGGACTTGGGGCCGGTTGTTCAGGTATCTACCTGTCTACCTAGGTAAGTACTTTATTAGCTACCTAGGTCCTAGGTAGGTAGGTGCCTCTAGGTAGGTGCCAAGGTGCCTAGGGTGCCTACCCACTTTATTGGCAGGTAAACTCCGTGGACAGTGGAGGCTGTCAGGACGCAGGAGAGAAAGACATGGATCCATTGCGTGCGCTTCTAGAATATGTCTCACGATGGTGGATGGATGACCCCCATTTCTCGCTCGGACGTCCAAGCGCCGATACTTGTTACTATTGATACTTATTATTATTTCGGACGCGCAGATACCTCCATGAAATGATAACTCGGCTCGACAGGCAGCAAACAAGGCCTACATGCAACATTTTCTGACCGCCATACCGAACCCTCTCTGCCTCTGCAGCCAGCCACAGGACGACCAAAGACCGGTCAGCTTCTCGAAGCCTCCGCGTCGCACAATGTGCAGTCCTATGTAAGTCGAGAGAGGAAAGCCGGCCTATCCATCCAATCGAGTGACAGCAGCAATCTAAATATTGTATTCGCTTTCTCCACTAAGAATCAGCAGAATCGTTACTAAGAGCTCGGCCGGGAGAACTCGGAAATTCCATACCAGACACCAGACGTTCCCCAGCTCCAGGAATTGTCCACGCCCTCCTGAGTCCTGAGTCCTGAGTGAACCCTACCAACCTCCAATGCCGACCGAGTTTGGGGACCAGTCGCGGAGCAAGCCGCGCAACCTTGGCTGCGCTTCAAGCCTTCAAATGCTCTGTGACTCGATCGCAATATGCAGGTGCTGCACAACTATATCATGTGTCCGAATCACAACTGTAGCTTTCATGTATGGCGTAAAGACTGTCATCATGTTCGATCGAATCTTTGTGAGATGGCGGTGCCGAGATTCAACCAGCCGTCTCGGTGTAACAACTTTAGGCCAGGGACAGACCAGGGACAGACCAGGCGACCAGTCTCAGGGACCAAAATTTCGATATACCGCATTCGGGGATGCCATCATACACCAAGAGGGGGGAAAGGATTAACAAATTGGCGAATTTTTTTTTTTTTTTTATTTTTTTTTTTTTTTTGGCAATTTTAAACGCACACTGCAGTACTCATGCCCAAAACTCTTATGCCTTAGGTAAGAGATATACCACTGCCACTGTCCATATTCTACTCCGTAGCTACCCGGCTGGCTTCGGGGAGGGGCGCCTTGGAATCCACTTCAGTCATCTGCGACTCCGAGAATAAGGGCGGACATTCGCTGACACTCCATTTCGAGAGGTATGGAATATCCCGCAGCAATGCTCTAAGAGAACGTCGTGACGAGAAATCCTCCCATCTCAGAATTGTTCTTGGTTGAAATCGCCCCGCGAGCTGCTATCCTCGACTGCCAAAACCGGCCATAGCATACTGGAATTCCAACTTATAATTCTTTAGCTACTTTCGTTCCTTGTCTTTTCCTGCTTTTTTTGCGTCTTGCCGGGCTGCCCAAGCCAAAAGCAGACAACGTCTGACGACCGACCAACAGATGACCTTAGGGGTTTGCCAGTAGATCAAACCCCGAGCGCCCAGTATACTACCGATGTTCATTCTGGCTGCTAAGTTACACAGTTTCTGGGTGAATCTTCATCGATGAACCCTGCGGGCCGATCCAGGCAGGATATCGGTGAGACGGGACCATTCCATTCTCGCTGCTTTGACCGGCAAAGGATTGTCAAGCACTCTTCCATCCAAGTGTCAGTCAACGGCCGTGGAAGGGCTGCAGACATCTAAATCAGGACCTTCACCTGGACAATCCCGGCATAGAAATTACACCTGCAGCGCAGCACTTCCAGCCTTTACCGTTGTTATCAATTATAGGTTATCCCTGAATATCCATCTATGTCACGAGACACTGTGACAACAGCTATCTGCCGGCCAGCGACTCCAGCCAATCGCGGAGACGTAGTACCATCGCTTCAGTCGCCCGCGTGCTGCAGAAGCGGCTGACCGGTCAACATTGGGGTTGAATTCGCCTACTTCGTGCGATTTCGGGCTATTGCTGCATCCTCCTCTCGAGCCCAGCCGATAAAGGAGGAGGCGTAGGAGGTCGCAGAGTTTGAACCTCGATGTAAGAGCCTCTTAGCCCTACTACGCGATCTACAGCAGTAGAGTATAGAGTTCTTACGCCATACGCCCTGGGACAGCTACCCTTGGAATCGAGGCAGATCGTGCTGTAAGCGGCTGACTGCTTTCTATATCGAACTCCACACTTGGTATGTCAGTCGATGCCTTCAGGTGCTTGAGCAGAAGTCGGTCAGAGCGGGCTGTATCGGTGAAGCAGTTCAGAGCAGGGTCCTGAAGCGAGGCGCTGTGGGCAGCCGTGGTCTCAATTTGAAAGACGAGACGTTGAATTTGAGGCAATTGCGGCGCCTACACCATTAGACTAGGAGCACATGTCTTTTGCCTGCCCTCCCCCCCCATGAACACTACACGTACACATACACGTTACACGTTGCTCGTTACACGTTACACGCTCGATGACTCTGGGCAGGCAACCCTCTGAGAAAATAGCACAGGGCCTGTAGGCTACGAGTTCAAGGTTCTTATTCCAAAAAAGATTCTGTGGCTTGGACAGGTCGCGACCTCTCAGCCTCCAGGAAGAGCCTAGAGCTGAACGCCAGCTCAAGCCGGCCTAAGAGGGAAGGCAGGCGTCGGACGAGTCGTTTGCCTCTCGGCCAGCGTTTCAGGGCTGGGCGCCTGACTAAGGCGTCCATCTCCTCTTCTGTCCCACTCTACTTTGTGCTTTGTGAAAATCCTCCTCTCATGTAACATCGAGTCAACTTGCAGTGGAATATCACCTGCAGCAAAGAGCCGTCATGGATCTCTCTATGAGAGTCATCGAACAGGTCATTCATCCCACGGCAGCCTTCGCCCGCGCCTCGTGCGATGATGCGGAATTGTCTGAGCCGCCAGGTCTTGCCCATGAACAGCCCTGGGCGGATTCACGCCTCAACCCCAAGAACCGCATAGACAGTCTCGCTCTACCTCGTGCTCCGTATTGGCGCATAGACGGCTGTGCTGGTCTGGGTACACAGTACTATGCAGTTCCGCTCTTCATACCAAACGCTCCTCCGATGCGTATGGATGTCTTTATACCTTATAACCTGCCCATTCAGATTCGTGAGCAGCTCGATCTCAACGCCGCCTTTCACACAAAGGATGCCGCTCGTCTGTCGAGATTGGCCATCACCAGGCTGATAATCCGTAAGCTGCAGCACTGGGTCACCGAGGACTTCGAGGATCTAGACACCTTCGAGCGATTCTATCGAAGTATTCCCTTTGGCTCACGTATAGTCTTCGAGAACCTGTCGCTCGATAACTCGTCCCTCGACATCCACCAGATACGCCTAAAGGTGGGCATGAACCATGACCTGGAACGCCAACTTCTATCCGTATCCTCCCTCAGATCTTTCTGGGGTGACGACTTCAGTTTCCCTCCCGCGATCGACTTCTACGATGTACACGTCATCCAAGTTTTACATGACAGTGTTTGCATTGTGCGGATCTATGGGGAGTTATTCATCTTCAAAGCGTTGACGGGAGGAGAAAAGTATCTCTACCATGAGCTGAAGACGCTATGCACGTTAGCACCGCACTCCCATGTCATCGTTCGACCGATACATATAGTTCAGAAAAAGGCAAACTTCGGTAGCAAGAAAGCCGTGGTTGGTTTCACTACCTTCTACCACGCCAAAGGCAGCCTCAGGGACCTCCTGCCCCAGCGACGAATACATGGCCAACTCCAACGCGCAGATCAGCTCAAGTGGTCGATACAACTGACCACGGCACTCGAGCACTTGAGAACCAGTACGGAGACGTACTACCCCGATCTCCGGCTGGATAACATCGTCTTGTCGGAGCAGGAAGACATAGTCATGGTCGATTTTGAGCAGAGGGGGGTTTGGTGTGAATTTGCCGCTCCCGAGGTTAACGCTGTCGAATATATCCGCTTTGTTGCTATTGCCGATGATGAGGACCTCGGCCAAGTCCCAATGGAAATCAAGAAGAAATACCAAGCAAAGTTAGAACAGTTGGTGCCTGGGTTCGAAGCCCTCGAGGGTCGCCGCTATACGAACCCAGATGAGGGCTACAACTTGTCGTGGATCGCGCTCACGGCGGCCGAAAAGGAAGCTGCCGAAGTGTATATGTTGGGGAGGGTGCTGTGGTGCATTTTCGAGGGTGTCAGTGGGCCTCAGAAGGCTGCGGTGTGGCAGTCATATAGGTGGGAATCCGATCTGGAGTTTCCCGAGTACGACAGAACGCCACCTGTCATGCGCACTCTCATCGATCGCTGCACAAGAGGCAGGAGAGAGACTCTGGGCAGTATCATCACCAGACAGCACAGCCAACTCGTCTTGCGAGACCGACCGCTGGGTGATCAGACTGCCGACGATGTCCAAGAAGCGGCAAGAAAGTTCTGGCGGGATGAGCTTGTAATGGCGGAGAAGTTTCTATGGATGAGAGACTTCCGGCACTCCCAGGGCCAATGGGATGGCAATTATTACGCTCGGCCTACCCTGAAGGAGGTCCTTACCACTCTGCAGGCGTATCAGAAGGAGGTTGGCTGAGATGGAGGTCTGCTGAGATGATTCGTCATTGTTATTCATGTTCGCCCAGATCAAACCCATTTGCTGTGGAAGCTATATACATTAAGACTTGGTACAACGCGTGATTTCAATGTGCCACAGGCCCGGCCAGTAAAGCCTGTACCCCGAAGAGGAGCAAGTCGGGTCCTCGAAGCATCCGATTATGGATGTACTTAATCCAACCTACCATTTAACCAACAGACCTGACAGAATCGGCAACAATTATCTGAAATGAATCATTAGTAGTGTTCGTGCGTCCAATCGTGAATACCTCGTCAAACTTGAGTGTCAGATCTCGGTGAGTCGGCCACAACGGGCAAGCGCCTTTGTCAGATGGTTGGCACAATAAAACCGCATATATACCGGCAAAGAGACTCATGTATACGAACTCTTACGGACTCACCGTTTATCTGTTTGTTCGTGTAACCAGGGCGTAGGCTTGGTTGCAGCAGAATGCGCCAGGTTCACCCGTCATTCTCCTGCTGCACCTGTGCCTTTGATATGCGTCTTCACATGTTGCCCGACCTCTTCCTGGGCGGCTTCGGCACTTCCCCGACCTGCCCATGAGCTCGCTGTAATCTAGGCTGCTCCCTTTTATATATTGGACCAGACCTTCTCGACACCACTCCACCCCCCCCCCCCCCCTCCCCCTTCCCCCGCAGTGCCTCGTGCACATGCACGACCACGGGCTCTTCTGGAGATCAGGTCAGCCGAATTCGAAACAGTATCATCATCATAGGTAATTCCGCTTCTATTCAACATGGTACCTTTAGGGGCGAAGCGGTGCAGGAGGCCTTACGCGTCCCACCGGTAAGATACAAAAGACACGACGACACCCCGGGCGATCAGAGCAGAGAGACCAGTAAGGGAGGACCCGAGGGAATGGTAAAGGCTGCCAGGGTCGGTCGATGACATGGCCCACTTCGATTGTCGTAACCTGCCTACAGCAGCGAGAGATGAGACGACGGAGAAGAGTCACCCCCCTTCCCCCCCCGACCTGGCAGCCGCTCATTGGCCGGGACCAGCCATGCGCCTCTCTTCAGCCTTGTCCACCCAGCGATGGGAGTAGAAGATGCAGTCGATCGATGGTAATAAGGAGCGTGGTGGTATACGATGATATGGAGCGGCGCAGCACAGCTGGTTACTCCCACGTTGCAGGTAACTTAGGTGCCTAGGTAGACAGCACGAATAGTGATGCGGCAGCAGCCGGGTGCAAGGGAGGGAAAGTCGCCCTGCTGGTGAGGAGAGAAGTTCGATGACGAAACACCATTATTGAGAAGAGCATCAGAACGGAAGTGCGGCAATTGGGGTCACCTATACGGGGCGCTGCAGCCTGAAGGCGCACGCAATCTGACGATCTGAAGTCGTTCGCTAACATACATGAAGTTGGGATTGCGGCGGTGCTTGATGGCTCGTTGCGAGCCAACTCGGGAAGTGGTCCTATTATTCGCCTAACCCAGAGTGAGAGCAGGATGGCCGGTCTTCTTTTTCTTGTTCCTTTTCTCACCGGTCCGCAGCGACAGGACCGGTGACGCGGATCTGCCTTGGGTAGAAATGAAGAAAAAAAAGAAAAAGAAAAAAAAAAGGAGACGGCCGACCGACATGGGTCGCAGTACTGTAGTTACTGTATCTAACTACTAAGTAGGTCAACATCCCAAGGTCACTTGATTCTGAGACAATGCACACTTCCGAAACAGGACAGAAGAGAGATGAGATGGGGGCGATGGGGTGCCAAGGTATGTTCGGTCGGCTCTTCTGGTCGTGGGAGCCCTCAATTCTTCTTTCCATCTTCTCGAAGGGGCCGATGGAAGGAAAGAAGAAGGATGGGAAGAGAGAGGGAAATGAGAGAAAAAGCCACAATTGGGCCACCGTAACGGGCCGGCTTGGCTTCGAAGGCTTGAAAGGTTTGAAAGGTTTGAAAGGTGAGAGAGAGTATCTAAGAGGAGGTGGTGGCCGCGCAAAGGCCGGCCAAGCGCAAGAGGCTGGGTGGCCAGAAACGAGGCCCGCGGCCAGGTATAATGAGTGAAAATTGGGGATTTTCACGAACGGAGGTCGCATAAGGGTCACCGCGGACCCTTTATATTGCTCGTCGACGAGCCCAAGCCCGCCCTCCACTGCGAGAGGGAAAGGGGAAATGGGTTGAATCGCGCCTATTCGAGCTCCCGGGCACGGCCGACACCGCTTATGCACCAATCACGAACCCTGCCTATACGCAGCCGTGGCTGGTTGGGGTCCCTCTTCTTCTTCTTCTTCAACCCCGTTTTGAGGCTTGACTCTTCCAACTACAGAACACGGGCGACTTCACGATACCGCATTTGGCATCGTCCATCGTCTTCCATGTTCGCCCACATCGCATGCTGATGTCAAACCTGCTATCTCCTACTGCTGCTCCTGAGTCCTGTCTGGACATCCCCCATGCAGAGTATCATTCTCATCCATGGCGCGCCACTTAATCTGCGGCCTTCTGTGCGTCGTGCCACGCTGCTCCGCCGCCCTACTGAGAGAGATACGGCACGACCTCCTGCCCGAGGCTCTCGCCTTCTCGCCGATGACATCCATACCATGCTTCAAACCTCCTTAATTTGCAGCCCAACGGGGCCCACGAGGTGAAGCCTTGGTAGTTCAGGCCGGCCTTGTCCCCCGTGAGGCTTCTGTCCGAGTACTACTCTCGTCGGCACCACGCGCCAACTGCGTCTAGTATGACTACCTAGGTACCCTTCATGCCAACGGTGACCAAGCGGTCTCGATATTGGGCCTCCTTGGTTGTCACGCCGAAGATCAAATATATCTCCCCTTGTTTCTTCATCGGCTACTCTGTGTGACACTGTTCTATATAACCTCGTGTTGTTTCCAAGTCGGAACACAACGAAGCCTTCTCGCCACCATCACCACCATCAGTATCAACCATCGCGGCTTCTTCTCCACCGTTCAATGTCGTCCCCGACGGAATACGTATTCGCTCAGCTTTCACTCGGGAGCATGCCGCCAACGACCCGCCTCCAGACCCGGAGGCAGCAAGAACAGGACGACTCAGAGCCCGAACCGCAGCCAGATGACTCACATTCTGACTCGGAGAGTGAGCCCGGCTTCGAGGTCGATGAGAGTACTGGTGTCCACGTGACTCTACCCTCGGGCATCAAGTGCTCATTGGCCCACTTGCACCCCCAGATCCGACACAACATCCTGACGGCCTCGCAAGACACTTCCTCCAAGCTCGTCCTCCGCCGCTGCCAGTCGCGGAACGACGACTACATCTTCTTGGTCTCGGAACTCGCCGAGTATACCATCCGGACCGGGGTCAGGGACAGCCAGTGGACTACTCCCAGCTGCAGCTGCGAGAGGGGCGAGCGCGGTGAGATGCCCTGCCGTCACACCCTGTGGCTCTTCGACCGCATCGCCAGCCAGATCTGGGACTACCAGAAGCGCGACATCACCTTGGTAGGGGACGGATACTATGCGAGCGACCCGGAGCTCGACGGGAAGCCGTTCGACTTCATATCCGACTTCCATCTCGACATGCTGGCCGATAGCCTCCACTGCGACGTCGTCGGCCAGTCGGACGAGCCCAACCCTCGCAGGGTGCAGACGACGCGCGAGATCCTGGCGTGCCTGAACGAGGTCCCCGTCGACGAGTACCGCCCGGATCTCTTCGACAACCCGCGGAGGGGTAAGCGGGCGGTGAAGAAGGGCGACCTCGAGCAGACCATCTTCCGCATGCTGATCAGCAACGACGAGTTCTTCCACTATTTCCTCTCGTCCATGGAGGAGGACGAGATGGTCATCAACCGCTTCCGCCGGCTGCAGCACCGGGCCGACCTGGCTCTCGCCGGGCTGAGGGACTACGCGAGCAACCCCGCCGTCCACGGGCAGCCCGGGCAGAAGGACGTGGACTGGTGCGCGCGGCACCTCGACGTGGTGGCGCACCAGCTCTACGCCGCCATCGTCCGCACCAACCGGCGCCTCCGGGACTGGGAGCTGCGGGCGGCCGGGCGCACGCTGGTGCACATCCTGCACCGTGTCGTCGACCACAATACCGACGTGGGGCCGCCGACCCTGGGACCTCGGTCCCAGCGCAACCTCTACTTCCGGCTCGTGGGCGACCGCGACGACAACTTCGTCGTCAAGGCCCTGTTCTCGATCCCGCCCGTCGCCGTCAGCCACCTCATCGACGAGCTCGCCACCATCGAGGATAAGATCCTGCGCCAGGGCGCGCCCCAGTCCTATGTCGCCCGGCTTCGTGCCTGCATCGACAACCTGCGGAGCTCCCACGTCGGTGCCGCCACCCAGGTGAGTAGCAGTACTATCACTATTGCGGCGACGACGACGGCGCCCAGCGCTCACGTCGCCACCGCGGGTGGGACTAGTAGTACTCACGCGAGTAGTAGTAGCACGGCCACGGGCTCGAAACGTAGCAGCAGTGAGCTCGACCGCGAGGCGAAGCGGAGGAAGTAAAACGGACAACAATCTGGGTCTCAGCTCGATGAGTCTGTGTTCACCACCACCACCACCACCACCAACACCAACAACAACAACAATCACAACAAAACAACACATGTCGTTATCCGCATCGATGGAGAAAAAGCTAGCTGGCCTAGATCATCATCATCGTCACCACCAATCGGCGGGTTTGAAGCACTAGTCTACTCTCTCTGAGTGTGGGTTGATCGAGTTGGGATATATGGTTTTTGTTTTCTTTCTTCTTTATTCTCCTCTTCATTTCTAATGTCTATACTTACTTTTATTAAGCTCCAAATTTTCTTCCCATTCATTTCTTCGTCTCTCCTTTCACACCTTCCACATTCAAATCTACTACCACAATTTCTCCTTTTCTGTCCTATCCTTGTAGACCGGGGAAAGATTTGCAGGCTTTGATAGCTAACTTTGTCGGATGCCTTTTTTTCTTCTTCTTTTTTCTACTTCCTCCTCCTATCTTTTCCTTTTTGAGTGGTGCAATGACACCAATGTCAGAATGAGACGAAACTAGAAAAAACCTCCCACATTTAGAAAAAACACACGTTTTACTTTCAGCAATGATACTATAAAATACAGCTACTATAGGGTTACGAGAAACTTCAGAGTCAAATTGAGAAAGACATCCACCAGATACTACCACTTTTTGCCTCGCAGCTCTTGAGATAATATGTGATTGTGTATGTACAGACTGATAATAACTTTTGTTTGCCTCGTCTCTCTATCTCTCCCTCTGTCTCTCTCATACGTACAACATAGGTTAGAATGAAAGAAGCCCTCCGGTGGCGGGCCGGCTGACTACGAGACCCTTGTTTTGGCCCCTATTCGCATCTCCGAACCGTCTCATGTTTCTGGCCGTCGGCGACCTCAATCAACCAAATTCTCGCCTTCTAAATGTGACTCTGTCTCATTCTAAGCGCCGTGGGAGATGCATGGTACTTTCATACACACACACACACACACACACACACACACACACGAACGAAAAACAAAACCCACTACTCTCCCCTTTCCCCCAAATTTGATTTCACGAAGTTGAAACGAGAATCCATCCCCCCCCCCCCTTTTCTGCTCTACAGTGAACGGCATTGCCGCTGCAACACCAAGAAAAAGAACCCCCCCCCCCCAAAAAAAAGGCCCAATGGTCTTTTCTTTCTTTCTTTATTTCGGTGAAAGATGGGATGGATGGAGAGGAAGAGGGGAGAGAAGAGTATATTCCTAGGTATATATGCATGCTAATCTAGGTGCAGGTTAGTTGTTAAGTTAGTTCACTATCAAAATCATCCTTTACTCACTCACTCACTCACTCACTCGCACTTTGATGCGCTTTGCAGCTGCGCGAGAGCTATCTCACACTCCATGGACTCGGTACGGTATATATGTAGGTACATAGGTAGGCAGGTAGACGGCAGAGGGGAGAGGAAGAGGGAGAGGGAGAGGGAGGGGAAGGAAACCGTCTTGTCGTCGATCGGCCAGACAGACAGACAGACAGACAGACAGACAGACAGACAGGAGAACGTGAAGTGTGTTTTTTTCGTTCGACAAGTACCTTACGTGACCCTCACTGGATATACAGACTCAAGATGTAAGAAGACTAGTCCCAAAAATAATAACTCAATTCCCATCCATAGATCTCCATCGATACCCTAGATGCTTGAAGCTTTATTTCTAGCGTGAAGAAGAAGTAGTCATTATTATCGTGAGGTTTAGCTAACTCATAGGAATCTTCGGATATCATGTATATATATATATATATACCTAGGTAATTATGTACTAAAAAAAAAACTCTCGCAATGGTACCTAATCTAAGTAATCAGGCGGCCCCAGCAGACCATATCGTGGACTCAAGTTTCTGCTGGAGAAGTAGCAGGCGTTGTGCTAGTTGGGCATCAAAGGGGATATATCCTTCCACTGTTCATACATGTTCCTCTACATATAGTCTAAATAGCATCGTGCAGATCGCTCTCATGTTCTCCCTCGTCACACGGGCAGAACTCCTAAACTAGAAAATTCTGATGAAAAGCGCGCTCTCCGACTACTCTACAACCTCGCTCTCGTCTCGGGACTGCACGTTGGCGATGGCGCTCTGGAGCGCGCTCGTGAGATCGATGTGGAAGAGCGGGCGGTTGATGCCGTGGATAACGACCCGTCTGGACTCGCCGTGCCGGACCTCGGGTGCCTTGTGCTTGGTGACGGAAGCGCCGGAAGTGCTCGAGGCCATGCTCCGCTCGATAGCGTCCTCTCCATAGGGGGCTCCGGCGCCGCTGGTGCTCAGCCGGGTCGGCGACTCTTCGTCACCCTTCTCATGGCGAGCCTCCTTCTCGGCGGCCGCCGCTGCCGAGTCTGAGCCACCGATCTCAGCGACGCTGAATATGGATTTCCAGCGCGAGGGCACGCCGTCCGGGCGCGCAGTGGGGTTGCCGAAGCCCGCCGAGACCAGGGCTCGCTTCGTCCACCGGTTGCTGAGGGCCGCCATGTGCCAGTCCACGACATCGGGCGCTGTGTAACGATCCAGCTGGTTTCGGACATCAATGAGCTGTTGCACTGATGTCACATCGATGTTGTTCACGGAGCTAAAGTCGAGGATGACCGCCTTGAGCGTCGGTAGATCTGTCCGTTCCTCACTACCCTTCTTCGGACCAGGATCGTTCCAGGGCCGATCACCAGGCCTCCTATACAAATCGAACTTTGTGCGCCGCGTGTGCGCGAAAATGTAACTGCTCAAGTAGTCCAGAGTATGACTAGCGCTCGGGTAGTTGAACCCATCGGCAAAGCGATATATAAATATACCGGGATAGGGGCTGGTGATGTCCAGCCCGGGGTTGGTCCCATCGGCGTGGTCAATGGGAAGAAACACGTTGCGAACGGGAGGTGACAGTGAAGCCTCAGAGTTGTTGATTGTCCCGTACTCCCCTACAACATTGTTGTCATGACCCATGACATGGTCGCCAAGCACCGAGTGCGCCTTGACTCTACCAAGGAATGTTCCCCGGGATCTCAAGACTCGAAAGATGTAGACGGCAAAGGAAATGCATATGGTCGCGTAGATTCCGTTCTCGATGCTGGAAAAGATGGTCACGATAACTCCGATGAAGAAGATCACAACTTCGAGAGGCGAGACACGCCAGAATCTGTAAAGGGTATTAGGAGCTGTGATGAGGTCGCCCACAGCGTGGATGATGACGGCAGAAAGCGAGGCCGAAGGTATGTAGAAGAAGACTGCAGTCAGGGCGTAAATAGCCAGCAGCACCACGACAGCGGTGATAACACCAGCGAACGGGGTTCGGACGCCGGCCTTGGACTTAATGGCAGTACGACTGAAAGAGCCTGTCGACGGGAAACCCCCAAGAAACGGTCCGAGGACATTAGTGACACCAATAGCCACCATCTCCTGTGAGGGGTTAATGGTGTAATTATTGACACGACCGAATGATTTGGATATCGCAATATGCTCGATCAAGAGAACGATCACCGTTGCAGGGAGCTCGTTGATGAAAGATGAAATGAGCGGAGCGTTGAGAGTTGGGACGGCAGCATGTTGGAAACCTATGAAAAATCAGTCAATTACCCACGGATATCAAGGGATCAGACACTCACCTCGCGGGACTTCTCCCAGTATCTTGAAAGCAGGGTCTGACCGCCGATTCCTGTTGACAAGCCAACTAATCATGGTATAGAGCAAGATGACAAAGACTGCTCTCAGCGTACCGAGGAAGAAGAAGAGCTTTTGTCGGTTAGGGTACTTCTTGGCCGCCCAACTACACGCAGATCGTATCAAATACAACATCGTCAGAGCTGTCAGGCCCATTGCGGCGTCCAATTTGGTGCCCCCTAGATTCTTCAGCGTGTTGATGATTACGAGATAGGTCGCGTCTCTTGTGGAGAAACCGCTGATGCCCATCATCGTCGGGACCTGGCCGGCAGCGATGCTGATGGCGGAACCGGTCATGAAAGCCGCGAGTGAAACGAGTGGAATCAGTTCCACGATCCACCCACACCGTATGAGGCCAATGAACAAGACAATGGCTCCGGCGATGACGGCTAGAGCGGATGCAATTACCCAGGGTACATCCTCGTACTCGGGATGTTCGGCGATCACGTTGGAGACAACGGTACCAGTGACAGTCGACACGACAGCAACAGGCTATCAAACTTAGCGGCAGGTAAACAAGGGGCTCGGTAGAAGACCTACACCAATGGTAATGTCCTTAGAAGTAGCAAAGAACCAGTATATCAAGACGCCCATGAACGACGAGTACAGACCAAACTCCACGGGAAGCTCAGCTAGTTTGGCGTAGGCCATACCCTGAGGCACGACGACGGCGCCAATTGTGATACCTGAGATCAACATTAGTGATAAACACATAGTCGTGGAAACAAATTAACAAACCTGCCACAAGATCTCCAATGAGCCACTGGAGATTGTAGAAGCCAATCCAACTCACGAAGGGGAAGAGAGATATAATATAATCTCTGATATCCTTCCTCGACGGGATCACGTCCCCGATCCACTCTGCACTTGTCGGGGCATCTTCGACGAACGAGTCGGCAGTTTGAATGGAGAAGACAGATTCCCCTCTGGAGACGCCGTCCGTCTCGGGGTTATCGAGCTTGATGCCAAGAACTTTGGCTAACCCATGGCCTATCTTCCTCGTAGACGACATGGTGGAAAACAGGCGGCCGGTCTATTAGGGAGACAATCGGAGTGACAGAACGGCCGAGATGATGGTCTCAAGGGAACAGAGCAACGGTCGTGGTTACTCTGGCACTCGTAGCCCAGAGGATCTGGCAGCTCTTCAGTCGGACAAAGATGAAGATAATCGTCAGAGTGTCCAGGACTATAAGCTGGTCTCGGAATAGCCGTACTGCAGGCCAGGGAAGCTTAGCTTCGGGATGTCTACGTGGATTTGGAGGTACCCATTGGGATGCGGCTATAGAAAAGACTGATTATAAAAAGAGTAATAATAGGCTTGGAAGTTCCCGCAAGACAGGGCTGCCGGGTTGATTACGCTCGATACTCGGTAGGATTCCAATAATTGGAAGGGCAGGGCGCGTCTAGGATCAACTTGAGAGACAATCTGGGTATCGTGAATCAGGGGTGGGAAGGAAGAAGGTAGAAGATAGGAGAGAGGCTTGACAATATCATGGTATACATATAAACGAGTTACGAGGGCATGCGAGCTGTGAGCTACGAGTTGTGATGAAGTCTTCCATACCCCCCCTGGTAAGTAGGTATGGTAGGTATGGCGCAATCGTATCTATGCCGTTTCGAGGCTAGTAGAGCTAGTTTTTACAGATATACCAATTCCAATATTTACTGCGTAATAGCGTGGCGATGGCTGAACGGGCACCTTGAAACGGCTGAAATACGTATCGTCTGTACGACTTAAAGTACCAGAAGTACCTAATGTTATGACGAATCGATGGAGCCCAGGGTGGATGGATGAGGGTCGACGGCGGAAGGGTTCCTGCGCGGGTTCTGGGCTGCTGGGACAGGCAACCAGGCAACCTCGGAACTCACTCATTGACTTTGCTCTGTTATCCACACGCACGATAAGAAATTTGGGAAGAATACTTCTGACTTCGTAGGAAGATCTAGATAGACTACCTAGGTACCTACCTAGTATTGACTGCAAGCTGAGCCTGCAAGAGTTCAAAGTCCCCTCCCTCCTTTCAAAAGTTGCAAGTCATTACGTCCCTAGATACTTCGGTACTTCCAAGGCCTTGGCACCCTGGTTCAAAATCGCGGGATGCAACCGAATCGGGCGATGAATTGGCCTGGTCGCCCAATCAAAAGTCTAGAACTCGTCCAGCTTGGTCCGAGCTTCGATGGTGTGATTGACCCTAGAGTTGATGCCATTGGAGCTTCATGCAACTCGTCGAGTTAGGCCACGCCTACGCCCACGCCCACGCCCACGCACGCCATCAGCCAAAATTTGTCTGTCATCATCCAAAATTCCAAATGTCAGAATCAACACTGACAAGACACCCGTCTCTTAGCGGCCACGGATCGCCGGCCAGACGCCGCCGGCCTCAAGACTAAGGCGCGCAATGAGATCCGAAATATGCTGAATCACCACATAACCTCTCAATCAAGAACACTAGAACGAGCTGTCACCCTTCAGGATGTCTACAACTTAGCGCAGAGGGACTCAGAGGAATTGGACGACCTGCCGACAGCTGGGGCATTTGTAGAAGCCCGTCTTACTACAAGGGGTATCCCTTTTGCCATCTCTATCCAGCGGAGGAGTTGGGGCATCCGACATTCCGCGCTTTGGGATCTAGATATCCCATGTCTCTCTATCGTCGCATTTCTGGTAAAGGAAGGCATCTGCTCCCAGCCTTCTGGCCTTCTTGAGGAACCAGGTCAGCGGGCCTGTGTCAATCTTACCAAACCTCGGCCTTCGTATGTACGACTGAAGCGTTCGCCATCTAGCCTCTGCTGGGACATATCCATGCTTCATGGCCTTGCGAGAGAACAACCATATGGCAGGCCTGGTGAGGCACCAGACTAGCCATGAGGACGAAGGTCTCGAATGATTATGTGGAAGCCGTTGAGATGGAACAGCTCTCGACCCCAGGCGGATTGGGCACTCAATACCCATAGCAGGAGTACCGTACGTGTCCGCCGAAGAATGGCTGAAAGCTTCCACGTGGGCAGTCAGCCGGTGTGGTCAGGATCATTGATATACTGGATCAGCCCATAGGATTGTATGTGTTTGCTGTTTTGGGTCGATGACGGTCCCAGGGGTACATCTACTAACGCAAGTGAAAGTAAGAAGAGACAGCTGTGACTGGATGGATGTTTGTGCTGTGATACGTCTGAGCTTGACGTGAGTGAAGTTAAAGAATATCATACATACGGAGAATAGAAGGATCTGAAGGCACATGTTTCTCGACCTACGTCGAAACTGGGTGTTCTTACCATACGACAACCTTTTGACTCTACCCTGAACTAGCTCTAAGTAGTCTTCAGCTTCAATATAAAAGAGCCCTGAGGTGTGGCTGCGTGATCCCAGCCACGAGTGATTGAGAAGAACCCCGATACTTCGTAGTCCTTGGGATAACTCAAAACGGCCATTCGTTTTTTATTTAGTCCCAAGTCGCTGGCTCGTCCGCTCGAATTATGTATACAGTATCCAATTGTCCAAATCATGGTGACTGAGATAGGGTGATTGATGCTATGACGCGAGCCTTGGAAAGACGCGTTTTTAGCTTGAGGGACGGACCCGCGGTAAGTTACCAGCCTCTTTTTCCTGCCACATCCGCTCAGATCAACAACAATAACACCAATACCACCAATACCACCGTCTCAAGTCAATCAACAAACTCAACGCCGGACCAGAACGCCATGCTCGGTCCAATTGGCACATAACTTCAATCGATAACAACCTCACTTCACGTCACCATCCACCGAATTCTCCGAATACAGTATGCCTAGTCCTACAAGGGAATCCGTCCCTACCATCACGCCTCACCTCACCCCCGAACTTCATGCCCCTCCAACCCCACGAACCCACCGGACTCTGCGCAAGCTGCAATCTGCCCACAACCTGGGCGCCGCTGCTAAGATCACATCCCAACCCTCATTGATATCCCAGCAACGACAGGACCTTCAGAAGAGGAATGTGTCGCCCACGAGACGACAGGCTGCCCTGAACCGTTCGCCCCAGCGTCACCGAGCAAATTCCGACGCCACTCCTCCGAACCTCCTCGCCGCCGGTGCTTCCATGCCGCTGAACAGCAAACGAACCGCCTTGAGCAAGACCTCACCCGCCGCAGATGCCATGTCGCTTGAGCGCTTGATCAGAGACGGCCCACCCGATCAGGATATCACCGCCGCACTCGAGAGTGCCCGCCTCAAAGTGCTCGACCAGGGCATCAGGGCTGATAATGATGGCATGGTTAGAGCATCCCCTGTCTACTCTTCATCCTCGCCTAGACTTACTAACGAGGTCCCTTCGTCTCGCCAGTCCTCGAGCCGCATCTACGTCTGGCTCATATTCCTCGATGCACCTATCCTCAAAACAGACGATTACCTGCAGCTGATACATCGAGGCGCATCACCGGCCTACTCGAAAATCCGTAACGACACCTTTCGGACCTTGACCACCGATCCCCTCTTCCGCCGGCGCGTCAGCGAAGCTAGTCTGATCCGGCTTCTCAATGCGATTGCCTGGAAGCTGCACGACGCAAATCAAGACCGCAGACCGACTAGCAGTAAGCAATCGCGCCCGACGACCAGCAACAGCGCGAGCAGTTCGCGGACCGATGTCTCTCAGAATATCGGGTCCTCTCCCGCCGCTAGAAATCGGGCGCGCGCTCTGACCCTGACCACTGAAGGTTCTGAAGCCAATGCATCTGAGCCTGGCACGTACGTGCAGGGCATGAACGTGCTGGCGGCACCATTCTTGTACGCCGCTAGGAGCGAGGCCGAGGCTTTTGTCGCTTTTCACCGACTGCTCACCAGGGAGTGCCCGGCATACATCCGAGGTGCCATGGATGGCGTTCATCGCGGGCTAGGTTTGGTAGACAAGGTATTAGCCATCGTAGATCCGAAGCTGAGCCTGTACTTGACATCCAAAGGCCTGTCAGCCGAGATCTACGCCTTCCCTTCAGTCCTCACTCTGTGCGCCTGCACACCGCCGCTGCCGGAAGTATTACGCCTGTGGGATTTCCTCTTTGCCTATGGGCCGCATCTGAACATTCTATGCATCGTCGCACAGCTTATTATGATGCGCAACGATCTGATGAATTCCTCCAGGTATATTATCACTGTCATTGTTTGTCACTTAAAAATCACATCACTGACAATTCGCAGTCCGAATAAGTTACTTCGATCTTTCCCGTCACTACAGGCAGACAAGATTAAGCGAACTGCATTAGCCATCATCAAAATGATACCCGACGATGTCTACGAAGAGATTGTGACCCACAATCTGTAAAGCAGAAGCGGTCCAGTAGTTTGAGGGATGTTAAACTTCAGCTTCGAGCGCTGCATCCGGAACGATCACATCCCCTCCCGAATTCCTACTTTTCCAGTACGTATCTACTTCATATCGGAGGCAACCAGGGAAAGGTTTGGTGAATTTATAGCCTATTGCTCAGCTCGCCACAGCGATCTCGCAACCGGTTGAAGCTCTTGGGGTAAAGCACTTTTTTCTAATACGGGATTAACGATCACGAGACTGAACGCAACGACCACTCACGATATTATGAAAACCAAACACGACAACCAAACACGACGAAAGACCCCCCCAGAATGTATTATCAAGGTGCTAGAGACAGGCGTATGGCGTATAGAGAAAACCTTGGGTATGGAAAAGTAGGGTCACGGTTAAAAGATGTCATGGGGGGGGGGGGGGGGGGGGGGGTCAACCAGACTTGAGGAAAAGGTATACTGGTACTGACTTAGGTAATTATCATAATAGCATTCTATGCGATCATAATTTCGCTCATACACACCTAAAGACGGCCACCATTGTCTTGTCATTCACCCCGTAAGCAGAAACTAAACTCGTTACTGCTCTTGGCCGCGAAGGGGCACAATCGTTCTACCTGTAGCGAGCTTGACATGAGGATAGTAAGGCAAACAAACGTAGATGAGGAGGATCAAGGGTCGGAACGAATTTTATTTTTCTTGCGGAATGACTTCAACAATAATTCGATCCTTTTCCAAACTTCCCCTCTCCCGACTTCTCCCTTCTCCCTCGATCTCCACGTGGTGTGGTTGTAGATACTTACATACATACATACATGGACAGCAGCCAGGAATGCGCTTTTCTCCCTAGTCTATCCATCCATCCATCCCCCTTTCTTTCTCCCTCCCTCCCTAACTCTCCCTACCCCTTCCCACGACTGACTACTCATCGTTTCAAAAAAGAAACATCAAGAAACATCTTGACTAACCTGTCCCTTGACGAGTCGTTTCATATACAGACATAAGTACCTGGATCTATTGATTTTTGACTTGACTGGCTGGCATGGACATACGACAATATATCGGCCACAGGATTCCATACACATACCTCGGTAGGTATACACGTGTTTTTTCGATAAAGGCGAGTCGGGCAGCGGCGCATGATGATAGGGATCTGGATGATGGATTCGAGTAAACAATAATTCATGGCTCGATCGGCAATCGCGAGATATATGTATGTAGCTTTTCTTTCTTTCTTTCTCTCTCCCTCCTTCCCCCTATTTCCTCTTATCTTCATCTATTTGTCTCATCCGTCTATAATCTATAATTCACTCTTTCGCCCTGCTCACTCCCTTTTGCTGCTTGCTCTCTGGCCAGGCTACCAGGTCTTTTTTTTCTTGCCCCTAGATTTCTCCATGTCATCAGCCTAGAAGACCAAAGCGACTTGCACCAACTTCGATCCTTAATTATTTATCGTCCTCTTCTTGCTCTCTCCATTCGCAATCGTTTTCGAACTCGCCTTATCTAGGCATTCACGCCATCTCGTTCACTCGACATTATCCGCCTTCCCTTTTCGATCTCCAAACCATGCATCTACACAGCCTCGCCCTCGTTTCTCTTCTCAGTCTCCCAGCTGCTCTCGCCGCGGAGAAATATGCGCCCATGGCCGTCATACCGCGCAAGCGGCAGCTGATGGCATGCGATCAGACCTATGGCCCAGGCGCGCAACCGTGCGGCGACGCCAACACTACGTTCTGCTTCAACCCCGAAGCTGGCCAGGTACGCACAGATACTCATCCCCTGCCGGTCTTCATTGGCCAAGTAGTTAGCAAGTGTTTTTGGCTAACGACATGTAGACTTGCTGTGCGAGGGACAACGGCTACTGCGATAGTGGGACGTACTGCGCGCCTGTGGCGGGCTATTGCTGCATTGAGGTATGTGGGCTCAGATGGTTGGAGTAAGACTTGGTTCGAGTAAAGGCCCCCCGTGCTAACAGTAGTCCGTACAATAGGGTGAGGACCTGCCGACGTGCGCTCAGAAGGCTGGGTTCGTGCTCCCGGCCTCTGCATTGGCTTCGACCTCGGCTCCAACGGCGGACGCGTCCGCATTTGCCGCGCCGGCCACCGTGAGCCCTACCCTCACTGTGAGCCCCTTTCTAGAGACACCACCTCCTGGCTCGACTGGGACGATGATGCCGCCCGTGAGCACCCCAGTGGAATCAGAGGTACCGGTGGCCTCGTATGTGCAGACTATACAGAATGTGCCGGATGTCGTGGGTGCGGCGGATGCGCCGGCTGCCACCTGCGACCCCGAAACAACGAGCTATACCACGGCAATAGCATCAGTACCGGAGCCAGAGCCGGTACCAGCTGCAGATCCTGCACCAGCTGCAGACCCGGCACCAGCGGCAGCACCAACAATAGAATCGGCTCCGGCGGCAGAATCGGTTCCGGCAGCAGTGGCACCGGCATCACCACCCGTGGCTACTGTCGTCTCGAATTCAACCATATCGCCCGTCGTGCAGGTTTCGATTGCTTCGGGTATGATCCCGACTCCCTTGCAATGGTTGGTGGCTTGTGGTTTGGCAGGAATTCTTGGTGGGCTCTGAAGTTGTTGTGGTGGCTATATTCGCATTCATTCATTGGGCTTTGGTGACATAGACAAGTCCTGTTCGCCCTACTTAAACCAACCACATCTAGAATTAATCATGAAGCAATGGACCACCTCATTATGAATGACGTGGCACATTTTCGATGCAGGCCATATGCCTTTGTGGGATCAAGTTCTTTGATCATGTGCGAGGTATCGTTGGCCTCGCCATTTCAATATGTTGGACAGCCCTGTCCTGCTCGTTGGATAGCCCCGGAGAAAAATTCTTGCATCGCGACACAATGGTAAAGTATCCCCCCCAAAACAGCAAGCTGTGATGACTTAGCAATTGGTCTGCAGTGTACTGGACGACTGTACTCACATGCCACAGGTTGTGGGCGTTTCCAAAATAATCAAAGGCCCCAGGAAACCATCTCTCGGGCACCTTGCTGGCGTAGACGCAAGCCCCAAGAACGTAAACGCAGAGTGACTTGACCAAGTTCGAGCCTGTGTAGAACTCAAAAGCCCAGGCAGGGCCACGAGTCAACATGATTTGGAAGATGGGCAGGAACCCCGTAGCTCCGAGTCCTATGAAGAAGCCCACTCTCAACCAGGCCATGTCCTGGCCGTTGAATCTCGGATGCCACGGCAGGATTGTGCCAGCAATACCCAGAACTGCAGTCCCGGTGATGTAGGTCCACCGACTGACGGGCTCGCAATAGAAAGCTGTGTACTCGGTTGTCATGATAGAAGCAGCAATCAGCAAGGAGATGCCGGTGTAGTCAATACAGGCGAACCGTTCCAGCAACGTTTGGTCGGCCACGCAATTCATGGTGTGCCAGATGGTGGAGCAGGCCAAACATTTGCAAGCGGCAAAAAAGAAAATGGCCGCGATGAAGACGTCTGTCTTGGTATAGAGTGAGAAGTTTTGGGAAGCCGGATAGAAGTAGAAAGCAACGGCTAGGACGAGCAACAACCCCAGCGCATGGGACCAGATGTTGACTGTCTCGTTTGAGATGCCGAACATGGAGCGGGCGCAAGCAAGCTTAGACTCCGAAAATCGGTACCCTTTAAGAATGTGCGGATTAACCCTCCACGGGACCGGTAGCTCCTCATACTTTAGGAGACCTTGTTCGCGGGCGCGGGCGACAGCGCGTTGGACATGTTCCTCGACCGACTCGGCCGCACGCCTGGCTCTCTCAAGACCTTCATCCACTACACCGCGTGCGCGTTCGAGACCTTCGTCCACGACTCTTCGACCCTCATCCATGAGATTGCCGGCGGCACTTGCGATACCTTGGTCACGAACCTTCAACGCTCTAGTTTCGAAGTCGGTGAGCATGTTGTCTAGCAGCTCGACACCCACGCGGGCCTTCTCGTTCATCGTTTCGGCAGCGGCTATAGCTTCGTAGTATCGCGCGTCTAGTGTTTCGACCATAACCTGCAGTCGGCGCCTACCAGCACCAATGACCTCTTCCGACACCTGTGAACATCTTAGCCGGACGGCTTGTAGGGTGGTGAAAGCTCTCGAAATGCTGGCATCTAAGTCGATATATTCGCTGTGTTCCTCCCAATAGTCTAGCCGCCTCTCCAGCTCGGAGAGGAAGAGGTCGACTTTGAGCAACAGGCCCTCTTCTCCTTCCATGATGTGGTTGATTATCGACTTTCTTCGGTGTCTCGCGAGCACAGAAGAGGAATGGCGCCTACGTTGCCTTGGAGGATTTTCTCGAGTTGCAGCGCCTGAGCTCGTGGCTTCGGATAGGTCATCGTAGGGGCCGAGAGAAAAGGTCGAGGTGCAAGACATGGCGGGCGAAGCGAAGTCCATCATGTAAACCAGCGGGAGATAGCGTGATGACGGGGGAGGGTAGCTAGATGACTCGTCAAGAGGTAATGCACTGCGTTTGTTTTACTCCTTTGCCTCACAATATAATACGTCAATACAGAAGAATGCGGAATAAGTCGTGAGGTACGACGCATCAGTAGGAGCAGGAGGTCAGATGGCAAAGGGGCAAGGTGGAGGAATGAGGGTCTGGCATTTGAATTTCACATGTGGAGGTTATCAACGGTTATTGGTTGAATAAGAATAATAATTGCGTCGATATGAGTCCCTGGACCCAACAAAAACGTTATCATGTCAAGCCTCGGCTTTTCCGAATCACCTTATGTAAGCACCGTACTTCGAACATACCTAGGTATATAGTTAAGTACCTACATCTAGGTACCTAGGTAGTTTTTAAAATTAACTTTACTATGATCAAAGTATATTCTACTATTATTCATCGAACCCTTCCTATTTGTTCTCTCGGATCATGGCGTGCGGTGACCGGAGGACTCGGGCCAAGTACAATACGGCTTGAGGTTAAAAACGACAGGCTACGGAGTATGTAGGGCTGTTGTTGCGCCACTTTTGGTGAATCAGCCAATCAAAACGAAATTATTATAGATGTACGTTATGCACGGCACGGGCTGACAGGGTACCTCGATAATGAGTAGCTCTTATCGCTGATTATGATTGGACCAGCTCAGATTCTTCAATGTTGCATCAAACCCGACGTACCTTTCTTGAGGATTAATGACGCGACACCGACACCAACACCAAACACCAATACCACCACTGGGCATTACTAACATCAACTTGATTCATTCCGTCTTCTTTGAAACGTTCTCCTCACCCCATAGCCTTCCGAGGCATCTACTCCATCTCAACTGGCATCCCTCAATCCTGCTCACCATGGCGACCGACGAGATTGTTACCGATCCAAAGCTGGCCATTGTACTCAACACATCACGCGAAACCCGACTACAAGCCCTGAGCCTTGTGGACCAGATCGCAGCCGCTGGTGCCCTTGATATTGCCTCCTCTGATGTTCAGCTGGAGATCTCTAAGCAGCAAAAACTTCTGATCACGAATCTGGCTCAGCTCAGAGGCCTTCATCGAGCCGCACACTTCAGCGCACGCCAGACCAAGTCGCAAACGTCTGAGGCGCGTCAAGAAGTCGACCACCTACATCTGCAGCTCCAGAATCTGTTCTATGAGCAGCGCTACTTACAAGGAGAGATCGCTGCCTGTGATGAATATGAGTATGTTCTCCGTCTTTACTTTCGGGCCCCGGGAGGGTGTAAGAAATTTTTGGAAGAGAGCCAACCCAAACTCCAAATAGTCACACTTATAAGCACCTACCATTGATATCTGAGGAAGAATTTCTCGACCTCAAGCCTGAACACGCGAACTCTGACGAGAACATGCTGATGACCGCACGGATCGAACACGAACGGAGTGAGCGCGAGGCGTTGGAACAGAAGCGTATGGAGCTTTTGAAGCGCAAGCAGAAGCTCATTGCCGACAACAAGAAGAGAAAAGACGATCTTGCCAACCTTGACAAGGAGCTTGAGAAGTTCATCGATGTCCGTATTCCAGGATCGCTACTATTCTATGCAGTTTTACTGACTTGTATTGCAGGCTGCGAAACCGATCCAGAAGCTATTTGACAAGAATGTTTGAGTACCAATACGCGACGTATAGATCTACGGAGCCGGCAGCATTATGAGGATGCTCCTCACGTCCTGATTCGGAGCCTGATTCAGAGCGATATATGGAATACGCCCAATGCAGATAGAGGTAGGAAGATATTCTGCCTTGATATATTTTGCTTGATGCTAATGGTTGATGCACAGTATGGCGACTGCCCTCCTTTACTATCGCCACAGCACCCCTACGGATTTTCAAGAGACATAGGGTGTTTCTAGGGTCTGGATTAGCACGGTAGCCTAGAAGGCGTCAAGGAAACGCGCGATACATCCCAAAAGGGGGGCCTGCTTGTAACGGTGGACAGAAAGCTTCACTATGCTTGCGATGCAGTTTTGGCACCAACATGCTACGGCAGCCAGGCAGATATAACTAACCTAGGGGTATTCATATCCGTATACACACACATGGCGAGATCGTACCGCCGAACAGATACTCAAGGCTATGTCAGATAATCTGGATGGCTGTTGGATCCTCCCGTCGCGATCGGGCATGATGTCTACGGTCGAGTAATGTTTTTAATCACCGACAACGTCGTCAGCCCTCCCAATGCGCACGCGCCTTTGCAAAATCACATCTGAGAGCTAAGAGCTCTGCCTGCGGGATGCTGGTAATGAGCTAACATAGCATGACATCTATGAAAGATTGTATCGCGACGAGGAGCCGGAGGAAATCGGAGCGTAGGCCCATGCATAGCCAGTGCATATAAGTTTGATATTCTTGGTTTACAACACATCTTCACCATGTACTGAAGACAGGATATCCTCCGCTCCTTCGGGCTGAACGGGAATAAAACTACCTTCCCCGTTACCAGCGCTTGCTTGGATCTTCGAGCTTTAGTCTACGTATTTTATTTTACCTGATTTACCTCCATCTATCTCTCTATGCGAGCGCTTGTTGAGACTACCTACTCAAGTAGGTACTGGGATGGGGGTTGTTGTACAGATGCGTTTTTAGCGACAGCCTTCATGCGATCGATACATGACGTCTTTTAACCGGCTGTCGACCTGAGCCAAGATACACTCAAGAAAGCTCGCGCCATTCTTAAACCTACATGCCTACCTAACCTACTCTCGCGCTGCCCGGCGTTGGTTTTTAAATCCAAGATTTTCTGAAACGGTGACACCGCGCCTACAAGTACCTAGGTAGGGATACCATACATATATTTATATGACCCGGCAAGGCCAACTGCATAAAACCTAAGTACGCACTAGTATGCTGGAATGTCAACCCGAACGCGCCAGATAGAGATCCATGGATGCATGCCAGCATCCCTTTCATACCTACCTATGCAGCTGTGCCCAGGTGTTGGTTGAATGTCGGGACAAAAGCAGTCCGGGCGGAGCCGAGCATAAGAAATCCTGGGTATTTTCTCGGGTTGCTTAAACCTCCCGTGAACCCGTTGCTCCGCGTGATCCAAAGATTCCGAGTGTGAGGGCGGATAACTACCTAGGTACACAGTAGGTAATAATCTTAGGCGGGAGAACTTTGCTTTGGTAATGGCTTGCGCCTTGATGATTGATTGTTCGGTCTTCACTGCTGGGTCCTCAGTTGGTGAAGACCGAACAAAAGTAAAAGGGGATCCGACTTTGCCGTCCCCCTGAATACATACGGAGTAGGTGCGGTCGAAAGCTTCAATTACCTGCCTGCAGGGCTGTACATGTTATTTTTTATTTCTCTATTTTTTTCCGAAGTCCATGTTCTGACAGTAGATCGCTAACCGGTGGAGTCTGCAATTTCGTGATTGACAAATCAATACTCCGTAGGGGCAGCTCGGATCCCGTGGAGCCAATCATAGGAACTCGGGGCGCGAATTGTAAGATTAAAGTCTGGCGTCGGCGGCCTCCAGCGAAAAAAAAAATTAATTCAGAAACGTCCCGCGAGCGATGCGATGCGATGCGGATGCGATGCGATGCGTGGCAGCCGCCCCCATCTCGCCTGATGAGAAATAAAGTGCAAAAAAGCACCGGTACTGTATGCGAGACTAGCGACTAGACACCGTGATGCGAACAGTCCGAAAAAAAGCCTCGGTCGGTACTGAGGTCTGGGTTCATGGGGGGGACAAGCTACTGGCAACTGGCTACCTCTCCATCAAAAATCACCCCGGAAAATCTGAGTCGCTCGAGAAACAGAATGCTGAAATTTGACGGTTGATCATACTATCGTGACTCGCGGAAAGCCTGGTTCATGTGCCAAACCCAGTAGAATCGCGTCCGGGCTGCGATTCAGATCGTCGTCGAGGGAGACAGGGGAACCGTTCGGGCAATCCATTGGCCATCAATCACATCCATATTGTGATGGTTCAGGGTCCTCTCTGACGCCGTGCTCGTTTCCATATCTGGAGTCAAAAGGTGAATGTCGGATTCCCCATTATTATTAGAATCCCCCCCTCCCCCCAGTCTGGTGACTGGGTGATCCTTCAATCCTGGGCTTGAGAAATCGGATCATCAAGAGCACTGTGCACCGAATGGCTCGTTCCTCCGACCAACCCGACCACGCACTCGGAACCATAAGCGAAAAATGCGACTTTTAGACTCGGTACCTCTGGCTGACTGTATGTAAGCACGTCCATTGTCGATAAGTGTATAACTTGCACTTATCCGAGGAGGAGAGTACGCATGGAGTCGGTTGCATACTCGATCCAGATAGATTCCAGTGCTCGCGGTAAAGCCAAAAGTGCCTCGTTGCAAACCAAGGAAATACCATGGCAAGCGCGGCGGCATGGATAATAGTACAAGAGAGCAATGCATCATCACATGATGCTGCCGAGAGAGCCGGACGACAACAACAGCAACGATGGGCACATGATGAGGGACACCTTCTTTGCAAGGAGGGTTACGTTTGGGTGGCTTGATATCTGGGCTCAGCACCTGGGCAAGGAATCAAGCCACTCGCGCGCATCTTTCAGATTGTATGCATCTGTGATGTCGGTATGCAGTAGCTCGAGCAGCAAAAGAGGGTTAAGGTACCAACCAACTCTGCCTTCGGATTGGCGGCCGGGGGGTGGGAGGTAGACGGCTTGGCTAGCTCCCAGAGGCTAGAGCAGATACAGATTCTTCTGGGGATTTCGTCGTGCCTTGGTCTTATATACATCCCGTATCATGAACGTATTGCGGGATCCCTCGAAGGAATACAGGCAATCCATCCTTCCACCATGAACGAGGAAACATTGCTGATATTGGTATTGATTTTGCGTTTATGCGGCACCTACCTAGGTCGGCATAAATCCACGTACGGGAGAGCATGGTGAACCCAGTGAAGCTGACAGCCCCAGCAGCCCGTCCTCCCGTTTTCCCGAGCCAAATTTAAAAAAAAAAAAACACCAAGAAGAGTCGAAATGACGATGCTAGGGCTGGCCCACTTCGCCGTGAAGGTCTTTAGGTGGATGGGGTGTCTAAAACGGACTTGTATCTGGAGTAAATATGCAGTACATCCAATACCACATACCGGTACATGGGCGGACCTGGGCAGCTGGACTGAGAGGTAGCAACATCATCAATCAGGTGCTTCTCCCCAAACCGGGCGTACATATGCAAGATGGCCTATCCCGTATCACGACAATCCTACGGCGGCCGGTGAATGGATGTCGATGATAAGCCGGGCACACCCATTCCCTCGTGAGACGGTGAGCAATGCATTGAATCGTTGCAGCCTGGCCGCTTGGTATCTAGATCTTTGCGGTTTCAAGAAGAGGGGAGAGAGAAAGAGGGGGGCCGATGTTTGCTGTTGAAGATCTTGGGGGCTCAGCCGATGGGATGGATTGAAGAGGATCGATTTGCAGTCAAAGCCTCCTCGACTGTCGTAATGCATGCCGTACTTGATCTGGTCCTATTAGTCGATATGGATATGCAACTTGGCGATTTTGCTTGGTACCCGTGCTTGGTATGTAGCCTTGGTTGTTGGCTGAATGCGGCACAGGCAGTGAATCATCGCGGCATTGATTACTTGGGCGGCCTGGGCAGGTATGTATCGGATACCGTGCAAGTAAGCTAGGTAAGTAATTATAGAAAGAGCTGCAGTCATACTAATGTTAGCAACATTGAACCTCTGAATCGGTGCAGGTTTGCCAGACGTGTCAGTATCGAGTCAGAGTAGGTCAGGGAAATATCCATCATTGCATGTTGCTGATATGATATCCATGGATGGGATGTGTTGTCGTTTAGTCTCACTGTAAGGGATGAATGAATGCTGAACAACTGGAACAGCAGCTGGTCAGCCTAGGTAAATTACCACGCTGAGGTAATATATGGTAGAGTCGAAGGTACTGTATACTTGAATTCATAATATCTACCTGTAGCTCTTACACATACATAATCCATACCACATCATACGAATCCAACACAGAAGAGATGTTCCCTCAGGCTTTTTCGAGTAAAGATAGACTTCAAAAGAATGAGGCTATGTGTAGGGAAAAGGGGGGAGAGATACTGGATTCATCTCTTCTCTGTCTATGGAGGTATGTATCAATGATCGATCATCAGAGCGCAAACAGAAGATACTTACCCCCAGGGCTGGCATAGCACCCCTCAGTGGATTACATCCATGACTGACATCCCAAATCTTGGTTGACAATGGCGTGCATTCCCCCGGCTGGCATCAGCACAGAAAGAGGTGTACAGAGGTGTACAGAGATACCTGGTACTTCCACCCGTTATTTGCAAGTCACAGCGCTACATATGTACCTAGACCTAGCGCATTTGCCCTCCACCTGTAGGCTGTAGACTCCAGTGCTACCTGACTGGACAGTCGGACTCCAGTGTTACTACACAGTCAAGACTCAAGTTTCCCATCGCAGTGCCTGCTGGATCCAAAATCCCTACATCTTTAATTTCTCGTCCAACACTAAACAAGGCTCCCCTTTTCCAGGTCATTTCATTACTTCTGTCAGGAACTAATTCCAACGCTTGTCCTACCAAGTACTAGATTTTCTCCCTCTCCCTCTTCTACTTCTCTATCTCTTCTTCTGTCTCCTCTTCCCCCGTCCGTTTACTTCTCATTCCTCCCGGTACCGACTGCGCGAGAGAAGAAGAAGAAGAAGAAGAGTAGAGTAGTACTGTCGCAGGGTGTCGCGTGTGGTGTGCACCGAGTTTCTCTCATCTTGGAGCCTCCCATTCCCAGCCCCCCGGTCCCTCCTTTCCACGAGCTACTACTCTCTCCCACCGTCCTGCTATCTCTCCCCGTCTTTCTGTCGCCATTCCCTATCTTCCCTCCTTACATTTACCTTCGCACTAATTAATACTCACACCACCTTCCCTCCCTCACGACTGCCAGCTCTAGCCAATTCGCCTGGCACACGTCTCCGAGAACTCTGTCTGTCCCCATCGTCGCCATGTCGCTCTTCTTCAACTGGTTCGCCAGGAGCGCAGGCGGGCTGGCCATGCTTGCGACTGTGCTCCTCAGTTACTACGTGATCTCGAGGGAAGCGCAAGCATCGCGCTATGATTTCAAGAACCTCCAGCAAGATCCATTGAGCCGAACGCATATCACCTCTACCGAAGAAGGCGGCGGGCGGCTGACGGTTGTCTGGGCCTACTATTGTCTCTTCATCCACGTATTGGTCTTCGCCTTCCCGATCCGATCTAGCTGGTCCATCCTGAACATGACTCGATGCCTGAGGAGGAACGCGAAGAACCGCGAGCTCAAGGACTTTAAGCTTTCCCACCGTCGCCATGGCTCTTCCACTTCGCTCTCCAGCTCCGAAACCCTGACTTCCTCCAAGGAGGTTGGTTCCCTGGCCTCCTCCACAACTGCTAGCGAAGCTGGTGACCTCGAAGCCGAAGGCTACACCGATGGCGACAATAAAGACCCCTACCGTGTTATCCACGCCATCTGTATTCCGAACTACAAAGAGGAGGTTGATACTCTGCGGGAGACCCTTGACGTCCTAGCCTGCCACCCCCAGGCGCGCGATACCTATGATGTGAGTAGCTGATTCCGATAGCTATGTATTGTTCTAGGGCAACCCGGCAAGGCTTGAGTATTGTCTTGATTATCTGCCGTAGACGAATGCCATTGAATCGTTCTTACAACTGCGGAACATGTAAAGCTAATATCTTTGTTTCTCAGGTCTATCTCGGAATGGAGCAAAGGGAGCAAAATGTCGAACTCAAAGCCATGAAGCTCATTCAAGAATTCGTTAAGAAATTCCGATCTATCGATTTCACCATGCACCCGTCCGACATTCCAGGCGAGTCTCCCGGTAAGGGCAGCAACATGGCATGGTTAGGACGCAAACTCAGTGAAAGATACCCTCTCGCGGTCCGGAAGGATGTTCTTGTCACTGGAATCGATGGTAAGGGCCCAAGTTACTCAAAGATTCTCGAGCATCAAGTTCGACTGTATTCATGACCTTGCTAACATCCTATTGCGCATCACAGCCGACAGCCACCTCTCGACCAACTACTTTGCCCACCTCACAAGTATGCATACTTCTCACCCGGACACTGCCACCACTACCCTGTACGCCGCTCCTATCATATTTGATCGCAACGCCCATGCTGTTCCTGCCATCGTGCGTGTTGCCGATATCCTATGGGCCGCTGCTGGTCTTTCGGGCTTATTCCCAGGCTCGAATATCGCCCCGCCCACGTCAGTTTATTCTTTGCCGCTGGAGTTGATCGACCGAGTTGGTGGATGGGACTGCGATGCTGAGGCCATCGGCGAGGATCTTCACATGTATGTGAAGTGCTTCTTTGCACTAAACGGCAACCTGAACGTCAAGACCATTCAAAGCCCGGTCAGCCAGAGTAACGTCAAGGGCGACGGCGGAGATGGAGTTAAGGGTATCTTGAACGATATGACAGCACGATACAAGCAAGCTCTCCGCCACATGTGGGGTGCCCTGGATACTGGATTTGCTCTCAAGAAATTCCCTGAGCTCTGGAGGGAACGAAAGCACACAACCAGAGCATTCCGCCCACTTCATATCGCTTTGTAAGTGCACACAACGCTTGCCACTTTTATAGGTTTTGGAGACTGACCAACAGAAGCAACAACCCTAGCGATCCCTATATCACCCAGACCCAGCTTGAGATGGACCCCGAGCAACCTCCAGAGAGCGGCATATTTGCTGAAGTTACCACTGATACTATTAAGGACCCTAACTGGTACTGTATCGCATTGCTCTTCCACCGACTCTTCGAAGCGCACTTCCTACCGCTTCAGATGACCATCCTGGTTGTTGCCTCAACGCTATATATGTGGGTAACGGAAGGCGGCAGCGACCCTCACAACCTTGACGGGATCATGAACATCTGCAACGTTCTCCGAACTGTCGGTTTCATGAATGTCGCATTCCTCTTGTTCATCTACGAAGCCTTCCACAAAACGTGTGTCGAGACTCGAGAGAAGGAAATGACGGACGCCGGCCTCGCAAAGGGAATGTGCTTCTCTCATCGCTCGCTCAGGAAGAACTTCGTGGACTATATCATGGTTCCGCTGGTCGCTCCTCTGTATGGTGCGATTCCGGCAGCGCAGGCCCAATTCATGCATATATTCACCTCGGATCTGGTGTACACAGTCAGCAAGAAGGTTACCAGGCAAAGAGCGAAGTCTTTCATCGCGGAAGTAATGTCCTAATAATGACAGGCGCCTTTTGAAGTTTTAATCTTTCCCAGGCGGGCCAAGCCCTGCTTTTGGAGCGTCGCCAGCCCACCATTTTTGTTCGATTCTTTTCCACCCCCTTTGAAGACCGATAGGCGACCAGATTGCGAGCTTTTGAACAAGCGCTCCGAGAAGCATGTGTAAATAGAGGATATGAGATGTTGATATGCATGGCACCGGCATTGGCATTCTAGATATGGGACAGCTTTCTTAAGCTCGCGGAGTTCTCGGAGCAAGTTGCAGGAATTCGGTGGCGATTCCTGCCGGCATTCGTTTATATGGCAAGAACAGGGCGGACCAGGGAAAAGGGTCAACGAGGTCGAGAACCTGACTACGCAGTGACCGATGGACAAGGTTGTCCACTCTGGGGGCGGGCTAGCCCAGCGATGAGGGTAGGGGAGAAGGTTCCGATCCGGGCGACCTATGCTTACCTACCGGCTCAGCAAACCTAGCCCGGTAATATCTAATATTGGATGTACATAGACACAGAGCATTACTCGGTGGTCGAAGCCAACCGACCGACAAGTACTTGTAAAGCAGCAGTACTCACAAGATTAGAACGATAAATGATATAAATCGTCATGCTCAAGATTCGTCATTCCGCCTTTGCCTAGGTGACAAAGTAAGCCGAAACGGGCGAATTACTGGTGAATTGGTGATTTTGCTCTGCCATATGGCGGTCAGGCAGTATACGCAGGTTAATTACATAAGTAGGTATTTCGTGCATAGGAAGATTCGTAAGGGAAATACAATCAGTACTGGAAAGCCATGAGCATTCGGTATGTACTACTCGTATATACTAGACGTTGACAATGTCGGCAACATCTCAAGATGCTCTCGGGCGCAGAGCAGGACGTATTGTGCTCATCACCAAAAAAAGACTCCGAATAAGTTCGGGGTTAACAAGACGACGGGCCAATCACATTGCACCATCCGACGTACATCTCGAACTCCCGGCCTGCAACATACAAAGATCTCAGATCTCTCCCCTCATGGTTCACCCGTGGACCCACGCCCGAGACAGGTCGGGAGTCGTGCTACGCGGAGGAAAGTTTGAGATTTTCTCTCCTCTGCCCTTCGGAAATTTAGGAGATCTGACTTTGGGTTGCTGCGAATACCGTATAAGAGAGGGGGTCTTGTCACGCCGTGTCTGTCTGACATGCATTGTTACGCCTTGTAACCTCAAGGCTTATTCGTCCCCAAGAATATCTCCGAGATCTTTTTTGTCTCTCTCTCTCTCTCTCTCTCTGCAAATTATCTGCTCGGGTATATAGATATCCAGGACTTGGGTGGTACTTAGACAGGTTACATTTCTTATCTTGCCTCCTATTTTCCAAAAAACCCAGCCATCCGGACGAGATCGATCCCCAGGTTGTCGTATAAGTTGATGAAAATGACGGTCCCGGCGAAGGAGATGAAAAGACACGCCATCACCGTCGGCGTCTTCATCCCGGCCGACGCCCAGCTCCTCGACGCGGCCACCATCGACGTCATCGGGTCCATGGGCTACGAGTACCTCTCCAAGATGGAGCGCATGCTCCCCAAGGCGCTCCTGGACCTGGCCCCGAGCATCGACATCCGCTACATCGGGACCACCGCCGGCAGCACCCATGATAACAAGGCCAACGACGGCAACAAGGACAATAAGGGCACCACCATCGAGCTTACCTCCAACATGCACATCGCCACCACCCACCACTTCAGCGACCCCTCCGTGGCCCCCGGCCAGCTCGATATCATACTCGTGCCCGGGCCGGACCCGAACGGGCCGTTCGACGGCACCGAGGAGATGCGCGAGGCCATGCGGTGGCTCGGTCGCCACGGCTCTCACAGCAATGATGACGACGACGACGACGGCGTGAAGACCGGAAACAAGAAGAAGACCGCAGACATCCTGAGCGTGTGCACGGGCGTCTTCGTCTGCGGCGAGGCCGGCCTGCTGAAGGGTAGAAAGGTCTGCGGGCCCCGCGGGCTGCAGCGCGAGATCAGGGCGAAAGGGTTCGGGGAAAGAGAGCTGGTGGGGGAGAAGGTGAGGTGGGAGAGGGATGGGAGGTTCTGGTCGAGTGGTGAGTTGTGGTTTTCTTTTTCTCCTTTTTTTTTTCTGCGTGGGAAAGGGGGGGGGGGGGGGGGGGTTGTCTTCCTCCTTTTTTCCTTTCTCCTTTTCCTTAAAGGCGTATTGGCCTTGCTTCTTCACCCCTCTGCTCCTGCCCGCCCTTCCATTCACCTAAGATCGGAAGAAGAGAAGAAAAAAAATGAGGAACCAGAAGCTGACACTCGGGATAATAAAAGGTGGCGTGACCAACGGTAACGACCTGGTCGCGGCGTACTGCCGGGCCTCGCCGCACCACTTCCCGGCCCCGCTGGTCGAGTTCGTGTGCGGGATGCTCGACGTCGGGGACCGCGCGCAGGTGTACGACAAGGGCCAATCGCTGTTCGTCATCGGCATCGTCTATCAGCTGTTCCGGGCCTGGCTCATGGGTCTCGGGCGCAAGAGATGAGCAGGAGGAGGAGAGGAGGAGGAGGAGGAGGATAACTTGTAGAATATTCTCCCGTGCCGGCACGATGGCTCACCCCTGTGGCTCACCGCTCACCGCTCAACTCTTAAAGTCTTCCGTCATTAACAAAGAGAGGGAGTATGGAATAGAAGATGATTTGAATCATATCATGTCGTTGGCGATTCATCCACCAGGAGGCCGGTGTCACTTCCTCAGGGCAGCATATCGGGATGTACGTGAGGTGATTCGGGATATGCCAGGTAAAGGATTTCGAAAGCACTACCTAGGTACTTCGTACCAAAGGTAGCAATCTTGAAGATGTCATGGGCTTTAAACAGATTGTTTAGCAGTCACTTGCCCATATATGTTTCCGGTCTTCCAAGTACATCGCTTTCTTCTTAACGATATGCAAATGCCCCTATGCTTGCTCACCTCGTATCTTCACAACGTTACCAGTTGATCAGATGTAGCAGATACTCATCCGCCGAGAGAAACTTCCAATGTTGGATGGATGCATTACACAGTAGCTAAGTACCTACTTAGTAGGTAGGCTGCAGAGTACTTGAACGTTGGTAGGCAGCCATGTTGAGGATGATGTACCTCAGCTGGGCTATACTTATATGTACGCCAAGAGGAAGCTCCAGTATCATGTTTAGGTAAACGGTTGCCCCAGCGGCGGCAGATAAGACAGGTTAGTGCAGAAAAGAAGCTTATCTGCAAAGGCGGTGGGCAATCTGGTGGGGGCAGCCGCCTCAATAACTGTTTTTGCTCTGCCAGATAAAAAAAATTGAAGTCCCACAGCTCAGGTTTGGGAACTTTTTTTTTCTGCCAGGCCAGACTCCAGACCTCGATCCGGCTCTGCAACTCGAAAGGCTCTCTTCTTATTCCTTCCATCTCGTCTCGTCTTGTCCCTCGCGTTTCCCGTCCCGGTTCCCAATCAACGACTACAATTGACTTTCAATCATCCCATTTCCGCATTTCTAATAAGTCATCTACCACCTCCCCTCTGCCGCACCACATTGAAGCAAGCTCGAGTCCATTCGTCCTTCTTTGCCATGTCGTCAATGGTCCCAGTCGCCCTCTATGGGCTCGAAGTCCCGCCTTCGTCCGGCTTCATTCCCTCCATGCAGGAGGACAGCATTCCCAATGCTTCCGTACGTTCTCTGATCGCTTACCAAGCTTCCTCCTCTGTCGAGCTCGTTCATCCCGTCAAATGCAGCAGCGATACTCTGCGCCTAGCTACCCACTTCCATCGCTAATACATTTTACAACTCTAGTACCGCATTACCATGGCTGCTCTGGACCCCACTGTGCCTCCCGAGGCTGATGAAGATGGCAACATTCCCAACGTCCCCCGATCTACTCTGAGGCTCATTCGCAAGCGTCCTTCCCTCGACGAGGACCTTGACGATGAGTACCTTGACGAGTTGATGGGCGGCTCTTCCGACGATGAAGACGAGGAGGACGACTCGGACGATGAGCCCAACGGTGGCCCCAGCGACCCTGCCAAGTCCAAGAAGGCCAAGCGAGAAGCTGCTCTCTTGAAGCTCATAGAAAGCGCCCAGGATGACGAGGACTCGGATGAAGAGATGGATGGTGCTAAGTCGAATGGCATCGCCAAGCCTAGCAAGAAAGGAAAGGAACCCGCAACCTCCAGTGATGATGAAGATGACGAGAGCATCACGTCATCCGACATCGAACTTGACCAACACGTAGTTTGCACTCTGGATACCGAGCGCGCAAGTTTACTCTACCCCTTGTGCCCCGAACTATCACTAACCTGATCCCAAGAACTACCAACAACCTCTCGACATCACCATCGGTCCTGATGAGGAAGTATTCTTCGTCGTTAACGGCACCCATACTATCCATCTGACCGGCAACTACATCATTGACACCAATGAAGAAACCTCAGATGACGAGGACGATGACGAGTACGACCTTCCCATCGGCATGGATGGCGTCGACGAATACGACTCGGACGACAGCGAGGTTGACGAGCTCGATGACATTCAGGATCCTCGCGTAACCGAGGTCGACACTGATGAAGAGGAAACCCCTAAGCTGATCGCCGCAGCTGCTAAGAAGGGTAAAAACAAGCGCGCTGCGGAAGATGAGCCTGAGGGATTGGATGAACTCATAGCCAAGGCTGATGCCACTGAGGAACCCAAGCTTAGCAAGAAACAGCAGAAGAAGCTGAAGAACAATAAGGGTGAAGCTGTGGCTAAGGAAGAGGCCAAGCCTGAGGCTAGCAAGGAGACTACTTCCAAGGGTGATAAGAAGGTACAGTTTGCGAAGAATCTCGAGCAAGGCCCTACTGGTCCTGCTGCCGAGAAGCCCAGTGTCAAGGTCGTCCAAGGCGTCACTGTCGATGACCGCAAAATTGGCACGGGCCGTACCGTGAAGAAAGGCAACAGGGTCGAGGTCCGATATATCGGCAAGCTTCAGGACGGAAAGGTCTTTGACTGTTAGTTGCACCCTAGAACCGGATTTTTCGTGTTGATAAACACTAACATTGTCTTAGCCAACAAGAAAGGAAAGCCATTTAGCTTCTCTGCTGGTGCAGGTGAGGTCATCAAGGGATGGGACATTGGAGTTCAGGGTATGGCGGTCGGTGGAGAACGACGCCTCATCATTCCTGCAAACCTCGCCTACGGCAGCAAATCTCAGCCTGGCATTCCTGGAAACAGCCAGCTGACGTTCGACATCAAGCTGTTGGCAATCAAATAAGCCGGAAGCAAGATAGCATATTTTTCGGACAAGCGATGTGATATCCGGGTCCATAATTCCGGTGCTGTTTTGTTTCTGCAGATACCACCTGGGCAGCGGCTGTACTCTACTCTCGGTTCACGGCCCGGCTCGGCTTGATTTCCAGCCGCTGTCTTTTGTCGTTGATATGTGGTATACGCATTTTCTATGGTTGTTTTCTATACATGTTCGCGCTGTGAGGTCTCCGACCTGCGCGAGTCTGCGAGGATCCGGTCTTCTCTACCAGATGCGGGAAGCAGATGTTGTCATAAGGGATGACGAGGTCTGCATTGCATACACAGGCGTAACCAGAAAAGTGTATTTCAAGGGCTGGCTGGGGTTTCTCGTCGCGTGTAATGTCTGTTTGTGTTTTTCCTAGGTAGCTAAATAAGCTCCAGATCCATCAGTCAATCAAGCTCTCTATATTGATCCAACCCCGTCTCACCCGAGACCGGCATGATGCTTTCAGTTCCATGCATCTTGCATCTGATGGCATCTGATGCGCAGGTGCATACCTACATATGTAGGGGTAGGCTACCCCCGGCCTCCGATACTTCCTGCCCACTGTTCCCCGGGGCTATGGATGTGTGTAACGTCCTCTGCCCCTTTCCGGGCAAGAATGATCTACTGGCACCGAGTCTTCAATGCCAGGTGTTGATGCTTTGGGAAAGAGCTCTTCTTATCGAAGTGATGTCATGGAAACCTTACAGCAGCACTGGGCAGGACCTTCGACGTCCGATCTAATAATGCCTGCCCAGGTGCTTTCGCGGTGTCCTGACATTCCGGGATGGCCTGATCGAGTGACCGACTCCGTCGATACGTCCACCAGAGCCACCCAGAGGACAACAGGCTTGAAGAGAGCCAGCGAGTACTCCACGGATCAGCTCTCGCATTCTCTATTGTTATTTCTAGCCTTAGACCCTCAGCTTCAGATGCCGTCCAAGTCGTCGCCCATCATGAAACACGGTCTGCCTCTCGTAGGCAGTGTGCCGTCACTCGCAACAGAAGAAGATGGCCTTGCCCAAGACGTTGGACCCATGTCCTCGTCTCTGTCGATGCCTGAACGGGGTGAACCTCGCAAGTTGAGACGTGAGGGATCGCGGATCACGTCGGCATTACGGTCGTTGACCAACAGCCGTGGGTTCTTCGTGATGATACCTGCGTATTTGAGCGAAATCTGACATCGGTGTAGCCTCAGGCAGTTCGACGAGAGAGGCGGCGTCATGGCCTGTGCCCTCGCCCGCGTTGAGCGATAAGACAACGGACCGACGGAAAGTGTTCAGAAAGATATCGATTCCATTCCTTCGAGCTCCATTCGGTGCATCTAATACGGTCGTCCGTCGGATCAAGTCCAAGTCTAGGCCGTCCCTCAGGTCTATGGAGAGGGCTGCCAACACACCTCTGGCGGCCTGCAACCCTGACAGCAGTAGCCTTAGTCCACCATTGTTCAATAATAATTGGAATAGCAATAGCAACAGCAATACCGCTTCGAGTGGCAAGTCTTCTGGCCAGACCAATGTCACTACAACAACTGCAAAGACCTCCCAAGACTCGAAACCGTCTGGAAGAGATAGCTTCCAGAGTGAGAAGAAGGCTGCCACCATTGTTCGGCACAAGGAACCTGAGACTGTCGCGACACCAGACTTGAGAACTCCTGATTCCAACTTGACTACTATACAAGAGACTGCTCTCGATCTCACATCCCCGTCCATCTTGACAGTCGAAAGGGCCGCAGCCGCCAAGATCTATCTTGAGACATATTTCAACGATCGGCTGTCTAAGCCGACACCACGCTCACTTCGTCGAAGATATCTGGAAGGGGAACTCTACCATAGCGATAACCTTACGTCAGCAGAGAAGGATATCCGGCGACAGATGTTCTATCAGCAGGAGGCATTTCACCTCCGCGAGTCTCGCGTGCTGAAGGCCAAGACCATTGGTGCCGTCCAGGGTCGAAATACCTCGCTTGCCAACAATTACGAGGTTTTGAAGATCCTTGGAAAGGGTAGCTTTGGTGTCGTCAGATTAGTCCGTGAAAAGCCAAACCCCGACGATGCGAGGCGGAGAGTACGCCCGGGGAACCGAGTGTATGCCATGAAGGTTATACGCAAGTCTGCCATGTTGAGAACAAGTCAGGAGGGTCATCTACGCGCCGAGCGAGATTTCCTTGTCGCGTCTGAGGGCTCTAGATGGTGAAGCTTCCCGAAAAATCCGCTAATTTGGTTGAATACTGACGGGATACTATCATAGGATCGTCCCTCTGATCACCAGCTTCCAGGATGCTGCAAACCTGTATCTGGTCATGGAATACATGCCTGGGGGCGACTTCCTCGGGCTCCTGATCAGGGAAAACATCCTGTCCGAGCCCGTCGCCAAATTTTACATTGCAGAAATGATCCTGTGTATCGAAGAGGCCCACTCATTGCGCTGCATCCATCGCGATATCAAACCTGACAATTTTCTCATCTCGGCCTCTGGTCATTTGAAAATTTCCGACTTCGGCTTGGCCTTCGACGGCCACTGGTCTCATGATACCAGCTACTACCATACCCAGCGATACAGCCTGGTCCACAGGTTTAGAATATCTGTTATGGGAGATGCGGCTGATCGAGCCGAAGGTCTTCAGGGCACTATCAAATGGGCACAGGGTATTACCCAAACGATGCAGAAACACGAGCGCTGGACACCGGCAGAGGAAGGTTCACCATCCACATCTCGGCATGAGCCCCTGTTGAGCTGGCGTAACCGGTGCGGCAATCGGAGTCTCGCGAGGTCGTGTGTGGGAACTTCCCAGTATATGGCCCCTGAGGTCATCCGCGAGGGTGACTACGATGCAAGATGCGATTAGTGGAGTGTTGGCATCATCCTGTACGAGTGTCTCTACGGCCATACCCCTTTCCTATCCGAGGAGGGCGGCCGCCAGCAGACGAAGCGGAACATCGTGAACCACAAGCAGACCTTCGCATTCCCGCCTCGGCCGATGGTGTCGCGACGCTGTATGGATCTCATGGCTAGCCTGATCCGTAAGAAGGAGGGCCGTCTCTCATCGAAACGATACCGCTATCGGGAATCCAAATCGGCGCCCTCGTCGTCGTCCGTTAGTAGCCGCATGCGTCGGGGATACCAAGACTGGACCGGCCGTGCCGTTTACCCACAAGACGGGGAAGATATCAAGGCGCACAAGTGGTTTCGTGACATCCCCTGGGAGCATCTCCATCAGATCACGCCGCCATTTGTCCCAAGGATTACCAGCCTCGAAGACACTCACTACTTTGACGAGGAGGAGCCCATATCGGACTGGTCCGACTCGGTTTCCGAAACGAGCTCCTCGAATTCAGAGATACTCGACGCTAACCCCCTCCTGGGCGGTACCGCTGCGGCAGACACACCATTTGTCAACGGCTTGGGCGCCCCATTGTCGCCTGCTAGTACCCCCGACGGCCGTCCTACCGTCCCACCAAGGAGGCATAGCCCCAGGAAAATGGCCGCCATGCACGCGGAGCTCTCGACCTTCCCACAAGGTGCGCAGACGGCTATAGCCCAGTACGTGGCCAACCCATACGACTCAGCCAGACTGAAGCGGATCGACCGAGAGATCGAGGCGCTCATGGAGCGTAATGATCATCAAAGCCCCCACAGCGGGTTACCAACACATGTCAACCAACAGCAGCACCAGCAGCAGCAACAGTTCCAGGAACTCTGCGAGAGGATAAAGACGTTTGTGAGGACGTACGGACGCAGGGAGAGGAAGAGACCGCGGGACCGGCTGCTCCGCGACCGGAACACGCGCAACACAGTGCTCGAGGTGCGTAAGCAGACGGCGTTCCTTGGGTACGCGTACCAGCGGATCCAGGGGGATTGGCATGAGAATATCATGGGGGTCCAGGCGGGCCATGGGTTTGGTTATGGTTACGGGTACGGTTGTGAAGGAAGAGGAGCAGGAGGACGCGATTCTGGATCTACAACGTCTTCTCCAACTGGTGCGGCTGCTCCTGGAAGTGTAGGGGGGAGTGGAAGTGGGTTAAGGGGTGGTACTGGCGATAGGTGGTTGGGTACGTATGGGGCTATGCATTGACTCGCTGGCTGACAAAGCTAGGGAATGGGCAGTGAGGGAATGAGTGAGATCAGGGAAGGGGGAAGGGAAGTAGGAAGGGGAATTGAGAGGGAGGGAGGGGGAGGAATGGAGAAGAGAGATAAAAGGGTGAAAAAAAAAGAAAACAGGAAGGGCATGGATAGAGGGGGATGGTGGGGAAAAAGAAAGGAGTTGAAAAAAATTAGAATGGTATCATTATTCCCTATCCCTAGCAGCTTTTCGTGTGCGTGTCACTGCCACTATCACCATCACCGGTACAGGTGGTAGCTTGGCAACACGTTGTCGTGGTGGTGGTGGTGGTAGTAGTACTAGTATTGGTAGCAGTGTATCATGCTAATTGGTATCTCTTAATACAGACAAACAAACAGATCGATTCTCGTCTTCAGAAGCAGGTATCAGCTCAAGTACATAAGACTAACCGAGAGACGGGTTGTAAAGAAGAAGGAAAAAGAAAGAAGGAAGTTTCTTTTCTCTTATCTCGTCTGGCTCGCTACAGTCGGGGGTCGGAGAGAGAGAGAGAGAGAGGGTTTCATAAAGTGGCAGTATCCATGGATGTTTACATCTTCGAAACAAACCAACCCTGTATATATATATGGTCAGATAAAATATACCTTCCAGCATGGCACAGGAAGGAAGCTAGCTTACTCAATCCTCCCTCGCTCCCCCGCCCCATTCCCCCTTCCCCCTTCCCCTACCTTCCTCCTTCTCCACCCCCCTTTTTTTTTCTTTTTCTTTTTTCCTCTTCTTCCCCCCCCCCCTGTTTTCACAGCCTCCCCGACTTCCCGTCGACGGTCTGCCGGAGCAGGGAGATGACCTCGGCCGGGTCCTGGGCGCCGAAGACGGCGCTCCCCGCGACGATGACGTTGGCGCCCGCGTCGGCGGCCTGGCCGATGGTGGCCGGGCCCAGGCCCCCGTCCACCTCGATGTTCAGGTCCGGGTACCGACGCCGCAGCGCCTCGACCTTGGGCAGCTCCGAGGCCATGAACTTCTGGCCGCCGAAGCCGGGCTCGACGGTCATGATGAGGATCATCTGGTATTTTTCTTGATTAGCATCGGCAGATTTTTTTTTTTTTTTTCGCCTTGGAGGGTGAGAGTGATTTGATTGATTGATGACTATTTTGTGGTATGGTGGTCGTGCGAGCGAACTTACATCTGGCCGTTCCTTCTCGTCGGCGCTCTCGAGCAGCTCCGTCAGGACCTCGACGCCCGTCATGGGCTTCAGCGCCACGCCCGCCAGCAGGCCGCAGTCGTGTATGTAGCGGACGAGCTCCTTGGGGCTGGTCCGGCGGTCCGTCTGGCCCTCGGGCGTCTCGGCCGCGCTCGAGAAGGCCGCCTCGTAGTGGAAGCAGTACAGGTCGCAGCCGGCCTTCTGGAACTCCTTGACCCATTTCTTGGGCTGTTCGGTTTTTTCCTCGTCGTCATTTTTTCCCGTATTAGCCTCCCATGCTTCATTTGCATTGTATCTCTATACAGTTTTTTTCATTCTCCTTCTTCTTCCTCTTCTTCCCTTGGCTTTCTCGGCCAACATATATATATATATATATATGTACGAAGTCGTCGTCGTCGAAGAAGGAGAAGAATATGTTTTTCTTCTTGGGGGGGGGGGGGGGGGGGGGAGGAAAGAATTATTTTATGTACCTCGGCGATCATCATGTGGCAGTCAAAAGTCCCCCGCCCTAAGCCCGCGCTTGGCTTGTCGACGTGTTTCCGGATCTTCGCTACGACGGGCGCGCCGAAGGTGATGTTGGGTACGAAGTGGCCGTCCCTGAGAGGTGGGAGCGAAAACAGCATCACATCCAAGTTAGCAAAACTATACACCATGGGGCTCTTTTTTCCTTCTTTTTTTTCAGGAATAAATCTCCTAGATACGGAGTCGCTACAGCCTCCCGGCTAGTGGATGACAATTTCAATTGCAATAACAAGAGTACACGTACATTATATCGACATGAAGCCAGTCGGCACCCTGGTCCATCGTCCTGGCGCAATCGGCTCCCAGCTGGGCGAAGTCGGCCGAGAGGATGGACGGGGCTATGATTGCCTTGGGAGCCATGTTTTTTACTTGTTTCTGCTTTCGAGGATCTCGTGGGAAGGCGATGGGGTTTCAATTGGCAACGGCGGCTGAACGACGGTGTGCTCGTGTGTGTGGTTTCGTATGCCTGGAAGGGTCAAGGTGTGTGTAGAAACTTCAAGGAAAGCTACGTCACAGCAAGTAAAACCGCACGATGGCGGGGCAACTCAATTACTGTAAGTATTCAACCCCACCATACGGAGTAACCAAGAGCCCCTTATCGATTCAGGGGCAGGGGTAACTTAGGTAAGCACTCAACTCACTTATTAAGTAACCTTAAGTACCTCGACTCGGGAGACGAACACGGGTCAACTGAGAAGGTTGCAACGCTTTTGATACTAGAAATATGAAAATTTGCTACCCGACTGTGACAAGACTGCCCGGACTACTGCTACTGACCAAGAAGAGGAGGATATAAGAGAAATCCACGAAACTGAGCATTGCTACGTACTGATCTATCTATATTAAGTTCCCCGGGTGCCTTTAGCAGCCCTTACATTGATGATTGCCAATCCATTCCAGAACGAGTTGGCCTCGAATGAAGGGCGGAATTTGAGAAATAAGCGTGCTTTTTCCTCCTCCCCAGCCTTAGACAAGCTTACAATCTTCCACTATAATACCCCTCTTTTGCATACATAACATGGAAATATCCCCCTTCACCCATTCCATCCAGCTTTCCGGCCCCCTTTCCCGTTCTTTCTCCTCCTCAATGGTCCGACCGCCCACTGTTCTTCATATCTTCCATATACGCGGCGGTCTCGTCTTCGACAATTCTGTCAATCTCCGCGGGCGTCATACGCGGCGTCTGTCCCTCGAGCTGCTGCCGGAGCTGCGTGGCGAACTCCTGCCGGGTCTTTCTGGCGTGGTCCTTGCCGTGAAATTCGCTGTACAGCTTGAACTGCTTCGGGTACAGGACTGGGTTCGGCGCGTCAGCCTCACGCGCGTCAGTCTCAAGCTTGTCCAGCTCGGGCGTCGAATGGTTCAAGGTGGTCCCTTCGCCCATGACTCTGATCACTGGAGGCGATACATCCCCGAGCTCACGGCGTGCGGGGTACGACTGCGGCACGCTACGGATTGTCTCTGTGCCTAGGCCCCTCGCCTCCCGGCCCGGCGGCGGCGGAGCCTGGACCGGGGATGGCGGTTGTCCCGAGTCGTCGGTCGACCTGCCGATGTGTGACGACAAGGAGGTATCGGAATCAGTCATAAACATCGCGAACGGGTCTCTCGACGCGTCTGCCCGACGAACACTTCCTGCTGCTCCTTCGCTCTCGGTGTCGTCAACACACCAGCCCGCGTTGGGATCCACTGCCCGCCTAATAGCTTCTTCGCCTCTATGGTGAGAACCGGAACCGGAAGCGGGATCGGAAGAGGGATGATAAGCCATGGTGTCTCGGTGGTCGGCGTATTCTAAATGACAGAGGCGAAAAAAAAGTAAGTGTAATAATTATTGTCGATATCTGGCTCCCAAGGATTCTCAAGAAGATTCATTCACTACTGTCGATCGAGTCCAACGTGAGCAGCAAAGTAGCATATATTCTCGATGCTGAAAAGAAAAGAACAGAGTGCAACTACGAGTGTATTTATACGCACTACCGAATGAGCCGGCCAGCCTTCAGATGATGATGATGATACTCTTCACTCATACTCATAGGAAAAGGGGCGGCGACTTTGGAACCTCGACCTGTTTGTCACGACGTGTTTCATGGAGCTTCTTTGTCCATGACTAAATACCCACCCACGATAAGACTTCTTGTCTTCTGGCTGGACCGTCCGTCTGAATTAACAAGCACGGCGTTTGAAACGTAGTTTTTTTTCCTTTTCCCCTTGATGCTACCACCACCACCCCATCGTGTGTCACCCGGGACCCGGGTTGAGGTGACTCCATTTTGGTCTTATTCTTCGAGTCCTCGGCCCCGGAAAGGGGGAAGAGGGGATGTGAGTACAGTCGCCAAAAGAGCGCCGTCTATCAGGATGGATCGAGTCCCCAGGCAACGATGAATCGTCGTCGTCGTCGTTCAATCCCCGCGGCCGAGAGAAGAGCCAAAACGGCGCGGGCTTCATCTTATTCGTCGCTAGGAAGAAGAGGTGATGATGAGGAGTGACGAGCCGGTCAAGGAGCGACCACCAGGGTGAATTGGATGGACGTAATTAAAAAGGAACTTTGGAAGTTGTTGTGTGATGTGAACTATATCCTAGGTACATACAGCAAGCTCGACGTGTTTGGAATTCCGCGGCTGTTTAGCAGGAGTCACCGAAATTTGAACCTTGGATGGGATGAACCTTCCATGTGTAACCTCTCATGCGGCTAACCTACAACTCTGAATAGAACACACCTGGGATCCTGTATCAGAAGTTCAGATTCCTCAGTCGTACAATATTGCCATTTACCTACTTACGTAAGTAGGTAGGTATCTACTCATAATAGTTGCTTTCCGCTTGCTATCCGTCGAAGTCCTAATAATCCCATTCGCCGTCTCCGTTCTCACCCTCATCCCCATCCTCATTCTCGCCCTCATTCTCGCCCTCATCTCCCTCCCCCCCCACGTTGTCATCCCCGCCCTCCTCCTGTTCGTGATATCCTTCCTGTTGATAGGAGGCCTCCTGTTGTTGATAATACATGTCCCCTGCATTCTCGTCTTCCCCTGATGGTTTGGGGTCAAATTCGGCTTGCCGCCAGTCCCCGGCATTTTCTTCCTCTTGATAGTTGAACCCGCGCGCATTGGCATCATCATCATCATCGTTTCCCCGATCAAGCTGACCCGCGTCGTCATCCTCTTCACCTCCGGCAGCTGCGTAGCCACCTCCGGCAGCACCCCCGGCAACGAGCCCCATTGCGGCCCCGGATCCGGCGGTGGCGTATCCACCCGACTGGCCTTCATCAGTGCCCATAGATCTCGTCGCCTTTTGACCGTTGGCCTCATTGGTCGACCCTGCTGCCTGCGCAGACCTGAATGGCAAGTAGCGGCGGCCGCCGCTGCTAGCATTCGGACCTGCTCCGTCCCCGATACCGCGATTCGCACTCGCTTGGCCACCGCTGTTTCCGCCGGGTGCCTCTTCTTCTTCTTCTTCTTCTTCTTCTTCCTCTTCGTTGAAATCGTACACCTCGTAGTCCTGGTACCAGTTCACAGCATCGTCGCCGAAATCGCTGTTGGTATCCTCCGTCTCCATGTCTATTGCCTTCCTCGTGAGCATGCGACGACGATAGTGGACCATGAGCTGTTTTAGGTTCAGGGGCAACTTCTTGGCGCCCTTTCCTTTGGCGCTCTTCCATAGTAGCTTGAAGGCGTCCTTGCGCTGGAGCCTGAATGCGCGGTCGAGAGCCGCCCTGTACGCCTCGGGCGGGAAGTCCTTCTCGAGGAGGTGCTCTAGCATGTCCGTATCCCAGTCATGGTAGCACCGCACGACGGCGGCTACCAGCGGATTGCCGTACTTGCCGCCGACGATGCTTATCTTAGCCCCTTTCTCGAGGAGCAGGTCGACCAGCCCGGTCTCGCCCTTTAGGGCGGCGGTCTGCAGGGCCGTCGCGTGCTTGCCGGCCACGACGTTCGGGTCGGCGCCGGCCTCTAGCAAGAGACGCGCGTTCCGGTTGCAGCCCGTCGAGATGGCGGACTGTAGCGGGGTGAGCGACTTGGGATCGCCGCGGGCCAGGACATTTAGGTTGGGTTTGCGATCCAGCAGTAGACGGAGACAGCCATCGTCCGGCTCAACGGCGGCGGCGTGCAATGCAGTAAAGGAGCTACCTCCTTGCATGTTGACATCAATTCGGTTTTCCCAGAACTTAAGTCTCTGGAGAGCCTGGTCGTTCTTCGGTGGGCTTCCGAGCACTAGGGACAAGCACGTTTTATTGCCGGATGTCGCCGCTGCTTGCGCGACTGACACGTACGGGCCGCCGATGACGGTTGGGTCGGCGCCCCGCTGCAGTAGCAGCTTGCAAGTCTCCTCGTGTCCCTCGGCGGCGGCGGCGTGGAGAGCCGAACCATTCGCTTTGCCGCAGAAGTTGATTCGGGCACCGTAGCGCAGGAGGACCTCGATGCACTCGTTGTCACCACACTTGGCCGCCATAATCAGAGCCGTGTCCCCGTCGGGATCCACGGCATTGGGGTCGGCTCTGTACCTGAGCAGCGTCTCGAGTGCGGCGGCGGGCATGGTGCAGGCGGCATTGATCAAGGGCGTGGTCTTGTCGTCCGCACCACCACCAAGTACGTTGGGGTCAGCGCCTCGGGCGAGAAGCGGTTCTAGAAGCGAATGAAGTTGGCCTTCGTGTGTCACTGCGGTTAAAGGATTCGAGTACGGGCCGGCGCCGCTGTTTGGGTCCGCACCGGCTTGCAGAAGCATTCCCACGACTTTCTCATGCCCCGAGACACTTGCTGCTTGCAAGGCGGTCCCGTGCTCGAACACGCTGCTCCGCGCATTCACGTGTGCACCATACTGAAGGAGTAAGGCGACGACCTCTACGTGACCCTCCAGCGCGGCAGCTTGAAGTGGATAGCCTGCCGGATTGTTGAGGTCGGCGCGAGCGCGCATCAGCATATGCAGGATATCGATATTGGCATCGTACGCGGCTGCGGTAACCGCGTTGCCCTGCTCTTTGCCGCCAGTGTTGGGATTGGCGCCACGACGTAGAAGGATGTCGACCGTGGAAACTTTCTCGTTATCCGTAGCCTGGTAGAGGGCTTCGTCGATGCCTTCCTGCGTCACCGCGTTGCGGCAGTGCTCGTGATAAGCCCACAGCTCCCTCACGACCCCGTCGTGACCTTCTCCGGCAGCCGCCACCAGCGCGTCGTTGCACGCCAGATACGATGGCGTGTACTGGAGGACAAGACGAACGATCGTGCTGAAACCTTGTTTTGAGGCCTCGAGAAGGGCTCTTTGCCGCCACTCGATCTGTTGATCGTAATCGAGCAACGCACGAGCAACGTCATAATGACCTGCCGAAGCCGCTGCTACTATGGCACTTCCGTATGTCTTGGAAACTAGGTTTCTCCCACCTCCTGCTTGGAGAAGATGGTTGACGATATCTCCGTAACCTTTCAAAGCGGCCACGGCCAAGGGTGAATCGAAGTCATTAGAGGTGAGTGTGGGGCTTGCGCCCGCAGCCAGAAGAAGTTCTGCTGCTTGTTTCTGGTTCGAATCCAGAGCCAGTGTCAACGGTGTGCCCTCTCCGTCGGAGACTGCATTGATGTTCGTGGCGCCGTCAGGCCAGCTCATAAGAAACCTCATCGCGTCGAGCTTGCCGTTAGACGCCGCCATGTGAAGTGGCGTCCAGGTCTGGTCTTGTTCCCCATCGTTGATGTCGGCGCCTTCCTGGAGCAGCCGCCGCATCACTTCAATGTGTCCTTCATGCGCTGCCCAGTGGAGAGGCTGGTTGGCCCAGGAGTCACGGACGAAGATCTCCCCTCGGCGGCCATCGGAAAGGAGCGAATCCACGAGCGAGGTCAACCCGTAAAAGGCGGCTACGTGTAGAGAAGTCATGCCGGTGAGGTCTTCCATGCCCCCTTCTTGCGAGAACTTCCACCAGCGGCGACGGGCCGATGATTCACGGGCCCAGAATGTATGTTTTAGGTCAAGGGTCCGTACGAAATCCTGCGTAGACTCGTTTCCATGCCGAAGCCAGTACTTAAAGGGGTACTTGACGGCGTAGACCTCCTCATCGTCTTCTGCGCCGTTGTCGATGGGTGGGAAAAGGATGTCAAGCTCTCTCTCCTCTTCCTGCTCCTTGGTTTCGTCTTCGCTGGGCACATCCCATGTAAACTCCTCCTCGTCTGCATGCAGCTGCCCTAGAGTGTAGGCGAAACATCGAAGAGCGATAATTCCATGCTGCCATTTGACCTCGGTATGGTCCTCGTCGTCCTCAGCGAGACCAATGAGCTTGCGGGAGCTCTTCTCACCGAGAAGGGCGTCTCGTGCCAGTGGGTGGGTAAAAGTCACTTTGTGGTCTCCGATACCATCCTCTCCAAAGTCTGACGAGTCATAGATTCGGAGCAACGGTCCGCAGGCTCGAATATGCTCAATGACACGATTCTCATCGGCCTCGTCGCCTAGCTCCGCAAGCACCCTCAACTCGCTGATGGAGGGATCCTCATACGCTACCGAAAGTGTGCGCAGGATCTCCTTGATGGTATTGATTTCTTCCGTCTGTACCCCAAGAGCCTGATTCATTCATGGTTAGCAATAGGAACGAAGCGGTTCGGAAGTACATATCAGCCCCTCTGACAATGTGCGCGGGTCGAATAAGCGAATAAGTGTTACTCCAGGCTCTTTCTTGTAAGCACGCACATAAGACGCTGATGCATCAATCATCCAACCCACGTGCATCATTTCAGGGGTTGACATGTAGATATGACATAACATACCTCTGCCCAAGTTCGGTTGATCAGTTCCCCCAGGTCCTGTGGGAGTCCCTCGAGAATCTTTCGGACCCGGATGTGATTCGAGGGACTACCCTCAAGCAGTCGGCAGACAACCTCCACCCATAGCTTATTGTAATCAGCCCGTTTGCTGAGAATGCTGAATACGAAGAACTGTAGTGCCAAGCTGTATTTCTGCCGCTGGGCCAGAATCTTGACCCGGTCCTCCGTGAAGACTTGAAAGTCGTGGCGGAGGTCGTCCCGGTTCGAGCTATCTTCCATATCCAGACGTAGGACGCCGCGCCCAAGCTGGGGCAGGAATATCTCGTTGATGTGGTCGCGCTCCCGGCTCAGGAACATCCATCTCACCTTATCCCTGATCGGATCCTGACCAATTTCGTCGCGGGACAGCAAGACCCCGCCCCTGATCATGTTCAGGAACTCTCGCGTCGTCGGCTCCTCGTTGGAGAGATAGTGCATGTTGTTGATGACGAAATAGACGGTCTCCACGGACGGGTCGCGCAGCATCTCCTGCAGGCCTTTCCACAGCTCGGCCAAGCTGAACGAGTTGCTGCCGATGGACTTGGACTGGTCGCGGGCGGCGAAGCCCTTGACGTACTGGGCGAGATTGCGCCTCTTCAGGACCAGCTGCCACATCAGCGACTTCAGCAGGGTGGTGGCGTCCCGCGAGTCCGGGGTCGAGTCGCAGAAGAAGTACGCAGACGTGACGTTGCGGGCACCGGAGACGGCGTTGCCCTTCTCCTTCTCCTCGAAGTGCTCGACGGCGGCGAGGGCGGCCTTGGACTTGCCGAGCCCCTCGCTCCCGGTGATCCAGAGGCACTTGTTCCGGGCGGGCGCGTCGGCGACGGCGGACCACTCGACGAAGACGTCCTTCTTGAAGACCCAGGCGGAGTTGCCGCTGATGCTCTCGACCTTGCGCCGCCGCTGGCGGAAGTCGAAGGTGTCGAGGCTGCCGGCTATCTTGCTGAAGGTGCTGTCGTCGACGATGGAGCTCATCGAGGCGTTGAGTCTCCTCTTGACCACGAGCCGGGCCTGGTTCACGATCTCCTTCAGGCTCTGGCGCACGATCTCGTAGCGCCCATCCTTGGGGTTGTCGAACCGGTTGAGGTTCCTGTGGTTGCAGGACATACCCCATTTCTTGTATGCAAAGTCCAGGGTCGCCGACTCTTGCGTCACGACAAATGCCGCCGTCTAGGTAGGTAAGTCAGTCAGTCAGTCAGTAAGTAACTCGTGAGCTCTATCACGGGCGGGACCCACGATATTTCCAAAAAGTCGATAGCCGATCGCCTCCTTCACGAAATCCTGCTTCTCCGTCTCGTAGACGCAAGCGATTTTCGCCGCGGGCTCTTTGGTGGCCAGATGGGCAAACTCGCTCCTCAGCTCCTGCAGGGAATCTCGTTCGGGCCTGAGGGCGTCCAGCATCTGACTGGGCACGGCTTTGTTGCCCAGCTCGAGGAAGCCCGCCAGCATGTACGCCGAGGCCGCGTGGGGAGAGCCAAAGAAGGGCGTGCCGAAGAAGATGGCGCCGGCGAAGCACTCGTAGATGCGCATGCGCTCGATGTCCTCGGGCCGCGACACGGCGATCGTCAGGGCCTTGGCCACGACCAGGCCGCCCATGCTGTGGCCCAGGAAAACGATCGGCCTCGACCCGCACTCCTTCCTCCGCTCGACGAGACTATCCAGGAACATGGCCGCCGCGTTGTAGAGAGTCTGCTGCTGCGCCTTCTTGCCCCCGAACCACCGCGAATCGTACTCGTACAGCATCACGCGGGCCCCGTGGATATCCGACCGAATGCCATCTTTCGGATCGCTTAGCCAGTTGAAACCCTTTCCCGTCTCGGACCCGAAGCTCCTTTTCGGGTCGGCACCGAGGCCAGGCACGGCGATGATGCTGGAGCAGGCGTCAGAACCGGAAAACTCTTATCTAAACTTACTTTACTCACTCGACTGTGATCTCGCTCTGATCCGCCGCTGGGTCAGGCGCCAGGACCGTAACCCCCTGGGAGGAATCCATAGCGGCTCAATTTTTTTCCCTAGAGAGATATGATGGAAACAGAAGCCAGACGGAACGGGGAGACTTGGTTCAAAGCGCGAGCGGTGGCCTCTGGCGCCTGGCTCCTTTTATCCTCAGACCCCTTCAGGGTCTAGGCAGGCAACAGCATGAGTAATCTCCATGGCCCCTGGACGCAGGTCAAGACGTGATACTGCGTAGGAATATGCTGGACGGAAATCGCAAAGGCTACTGTATTCGCCCACAGATCTCAGCCCCCAACTGCTTTTCCCTCTTTCGCTACAGCTCAGTTCAGCCTCAAACAGGGGTTCGCCGATCCAGAAAGGTGATTGGATAGAATGCATGAGCCTGGTCCTTACGGCACCTTGCTGAAGGGGGAGATTGGGACGAAAAAAGAGAGTCCAGGACCGCATTCTCTTGACAAGCCGTTTGAAAGGCCTAAGGTGGTGGTGTAATTTCCGCCGGAGTCTTGTCTCACGGAGGTACTGTATGGCTGGCTGACAGCATGATTCTAACAGGCCTACGAAGTACTTCGTACGAAGTACATGTTGCTTTTTCTCCCCACCCCTTTTTTCATCAGCCACATGTCTAATACTTTGTAGCCACTGTCAACATACCTGTAGGTATCATGTGAGGATCTAAATATAGACATGGTCATCCTGTGGAATGACCCAATCAGCTCGTGGGGATCTTATTAAGTATGCGCTGCCACGCCTCACCGCTGTATTGGCGGTCACTGGTCCCGACGCCCATCTGACTTTTCTCATCGATGCAGCCGTTGGAGGCTGGCTTGGAGCTTGACCGATTATGAGGTTTCCTTCGGAATGCAGGAGCACCGGAGACTTATCGATCGCATATCGCATATCGCATGGGCGCCATGTCGTCGCCCTGCAGCCCATTCCAAGCCCGGCCCTTGAGAGACAGCGCTGCTGTCAGAGGCGCCATTTACCCCAATACGAGCCTGCCTGCATGGCGAACCCCTGCTCCAGCATACCAACTGCCCATTTCAGATGTCACCGTCGTATGGCACGCACATCTCGAGAGGAATCCAACGCTGCAACCGTAAGCAGCCAGACAGCGCCAGAACCACTCCCACTGCGCCAGAGTCAGACAGCACCGGCGGCGGCACGGGAACGGTCAATTGGCAAATTTTGATAAATTCCTCTTGGGATCCCCTCGGGCTGTCTGATGATGTGACATGTCTCCATCACTCTCCTCCTCCTCCTCCATCACTCGCCTCCCACTATTGCCGTTGCGAGCATGGTGTCCGTGTATCACTTGGCCCTATCGGCGGCCCTTGGCGTTTTGGTGCGGACTCTTCCTCCCCCCGATTTCAGTCTGCTTGCTGTAAACATTGCTAATCGAGCGCAGGTAAAAGCACAGGAGCTGCCGGAATCCTGGACGTACTACGGATGCTACACAGAAGGGACCAGCGGGCGTGCCATTGTGAACCAGCAGCCGGACGACCCGACACTCACTGTTGAGTCATGCGTCACAACCTGCATCGGCTTGGGCTACGCGGTAGCCGGTATGGAGTATGGAGTTCAGTGCTTTTGTGACAACGTCCTTCGTAATGGAGCCAACGTCACTGCGGATAGTGACTGTAACATGGCCTGCGGCGGGGATGCGTCGCAGGACTGCGGTGCTGGTAATCGGCTCTCGGTCTACTCCAACGACACCCTTGTGGTCTATCAACCCCCTAGTGCGCAGACCGAGGACCTGCCCGGTTCTTGGGAGTACTATGGATGTGCCATGTACGTGCTTCTGATGGGGCGGGTCGATTCACGAATCACGTCTAACTTCTAGATCAGTGACAACGTCGATGGTCGTGTACTGCCATACATGAGCGAAGATATACAGAACGCGACGATTTCGGCTTGTATCGAAGGCTGTAGCAACTTCGGCTACAATGCAGGCGGCGTCGAATACGGTTACCAGTGCAGTAAGCAGCGAGACCTGTACGACACTCATTTGTCTGGTTCTATAATACTGACGCCGTATAGTGTGTGGTGATGATGTTGAAGTCACTCTCTCGCCTGAGACGGATTGCAATGTCGCCTGCCCGGGCGATCCATTCCATCTATGCGGTAGGTTTCCACGACATATTCTGCTTGCTTGCTTGCTAGCTTCCACATTTGACTGACTTTTGATGAAGGTAGCGGTAACCGAATCTCGTACTATCGTTGGACCGGTGATCCATTGACGACTTGGTCGACTGCCGAGGGTACAGCCGCGGGTGTTTACGAGTTCATCATGTCTGCGCCTCTGATACCTTTGATCAGCACCGTGAGTATCAATGAGAAGGTCGTGTTCGTAGAGAAGCACGGCACACAGTTTTACCCCAACAGCAGCGGCTCATTCGAGTTCGATCCGACGCTGGCACCACAGTACGGCACCGCCTTCCGTGAACTGCAGCTTAAGACCGACGTCTTCTGCTCCGCCTCGCTCGTTCTGCCAGACAAGGCAGGGCGACAGCTCAACGTCGGCGGGTGGTCTGCTGATTCACTGTACGGCATCCGTCTCTTTACACCCCAGATGGGCCTAGGCGTCAACGGTACCAATGACTGGGAGGAGGACTACACGCAGCTCGCGCTATTTGACCGGCGTTGGTACCCTACCGCAGTTATGCTGAGCAACGGTTCGGTCCTGGTCGTCGGAGGAGAAGACGGCTCCGATGGCCCTATGATCCCAACTGTCGAGATCCTCCCAAGGCCCGCTGGGGTCACCAACTCGACGTATGTTGACTATATTGCGAATGTCGAGAAGATCAACTCATACCCCTTCCTGGCGGTTCTGCCGTCGGGCAACATGTTCTTCGCCCAGTACAACGAAGCACGCATCATCTCGCAGACGGACTTCAGCACCATCCGCATGCTGCCGCAGATGCCCGGTGCCGTCAACAACCCGGCGTCCGGACGCAATTATCCGTTACAGGGTACCATGAGTCTCATGCCTCAGGCGGCGCCGTACACGGACCCTTTGACCATCATGATCTGTGGTGGAACGACCGACGGGGCCAACTTCGGTCTCGACAACTGTATTACCATGCAGCCGGACGTCGAAGGATCCGAATGGATCATCGAGCGGATGGTAAGTTCTCCTGATAATGCGTACACCTCTACTATCGAGTTCAAGCTACTTACCAATCCTTGTTTTTCTTTTCAGCCGTCCACTCGTGTTGTCACGTGCATGGTCAACCTACCGGACGGGCGGTTGCTCATCCTCAACGGCGCCTATAACGGGCGTGCAGGTTTCGGCCTGGCCCAGAACGGAAACAAGGGCGCCGTGCTCTACGACCCAGCGAAGCCTGTGAGTGCGCGCATGACGCAGCTCGCCAGCTCCACCATATCCCGCCTGTACCACTCGGAGGCGGTGCTCATGAACGACGGGCGCGTGCTGGTGTCGGGCTCGGACCCGCAGGACGGCGTCAACCCGGAGGAGTACCGACTCGAGTACTTCTCGCCCGACTATATCCTGTCGGGCGCCGCCAAGCCGACGTTCAGCATCGAGAACACGGACTGGGCGTACGGGCAGACGGTGCCCTTCACGCTGACCTCGACCTTCACGGGTGCTGTCAAGGTGTCCCTCATCGCCGCCGTCGGGTCCACTCACGGCAACAACATGGGCCAGCGCACGCTCTTCCCGGATTTTAGCTGTGACGGAAGCGCTTGCCAGGTCACCGCCCCGCCCGACGGCAACGTGAGTCCCCCGGCCTGGTATATGATGTTCGTCCTCGACGGGCCGACGCCGAGCCATGCCACCTGGGTCCGCATCGGCGGCGATCCGGGGGCGATCGGGAACTGGCCCGACCTGCCGGGCTTTACTCACCCCGGGGTCTAACGGTCTTGCTACTTGCAAAAAAACAAAACAGTGTTTAATCGTAATTTTGTGATGGGAAACTTACCTAGGTAGCTATAAAGAGACCGAAGCATGAAGGACGCCAGATACTCGTCTCGCGGCAGTTTATATTCTAATAGCGTAATGATATTCTGCAAATTGCAAAGGAGTTGATGTGTTGTGTGTGACTCCTTCACTGTCCCGTTTCGTCTTTGGCGTTTTGTTTGATGCCAGAAATTCCCGTACGAATTGCGACACACCGGACAAGCAGTCATTTGTATGTCAGCATATCCGGCGGCGACACCAAAAATTTGAGACAGAAAGTTAGGAGACTTGGTTACTACCACCACTATGACTGGGAGGCCAGCCTAGCACATCGAGTTGTGTGCCCTTTGGACCTTGAGGCCGGCAATTGTACATACCTTCCAAAAAATGGTTTGGTGATGCCAGATTCCGGTGTGCTCACCAGATCCCGAGTCAGGTGGGTGGCGAATTTAGGTTTCGCGGAAATCTGGCTTGGGTCTCCTCGAGATGGGACTGTTTGTTCTCAAAAATAGTTCCAAAAAGCCAGCCGACCTACGTTTGCCAGCTTTGCGCCCTCTCAAGCAGGCACAAGGTCAGTATCGTGTTACTTGATCTCGACAGGATCTTGGCATTCAGGAAACAGCCAACGGAAATCTCTCCGGTACACCTTGTCACATCTGTCACCATGCGACTGCTGGCCCCCATAGCTGTATCCCTTTCTCACCCATCACGCCATATGGTTATATAGTCGTAAAGTGACGGTGTAGTGACTGCTTGCTGTAAGGCTTGGTCTGAGACAAGGAAAACGCAGGCGTGGGAAGGACGCGGTTGCGATACGACACGAGTCGAGTTATCGGTTGCACGTGTCTTCGATCTCCATTGTCACGACTGAAGAATTGGGCATAGAGGTTTATGCTGATGTAGTCCTCAGGTGGGCGGAGAGGAGTTGGTCTCAAGACGCTGTCACAAGGAAACAAGATTGGAACTTGAGTCACCTGCCATCTCATACACAGTACTACTACCGGTAGGTAGGCTGGTAGGTACCTAGCAGCCTAGGTAGGTAGGTATGTATGTATGTATGTATTGAGCAAAAAGCCACCCCCACAAATGATTCTAGGTAGATGGTGTTAAAGAGGGTTGCGGATGCTTTTGGTCTGGTGATTGCGTCATGATGGAGTGAGGACACTTGATCTCTCGAGACACTGAGAAATGATATGATAATGATGATGATGATGATGATGATGCCGGGAGAGCCAGTTCGTGTGATCTGGCAGTTGACTAGATGGGTATGACATACCATATCTAGGTAGGTGTGGATGTACTTTAGAAGAATACCTGCTTCAGAGCTCGTGCTCGGCCCGTCGGGAGATACCCAGTGTGCTTAGCTACTTAGTACCTAGGTAGGTATCTAGGTATGTATCTATTCCATCTGATGTGGTGAGATGATACCTGGAGTAGAAAGGGGAAAGACAGATGGGAAAAGGGGATGGGAAAAATAGCAAACTTTGATGAATAAATCTGGATATACGTCATTTGATTGAATTGTCGGATCAAGGTTGAGATCGTAAAATGCATCGCTGGGGTTCGATGATCAAATGAACTTTCCAGGGTTCGTCTGTGCCTATAAAGGTACCTACATAGTAACCTTGGAAGTATCTAGCCTTTTGGCTACCTAGGTACTTACTTGCTAGGTAGTGTAGTATTCGCATTACCCATAAGGAAACTTACCTACCTGGGTGGATAATAAATACCTACCTAGGTACATAGTAGAGCCTGGAGGTAGTAATACCTAATCCTCTTCAGCCGATTGATTGATCCTGCCAGTTCGATGCGCATCACGTCCACGGGTACTTATAGTGCTTTGTACTACAGGTACGGTTCAATTACCGTACCTAGGCAGCTAGGAACGCTTTGTAGGACTCGAGCCACAATGTACATCTGGTCCGCAGGTTGATGTAAAAGGAAACATTGAATGCCCACCTGGGTGGGCAATTAGCAACTCGAAAGTGCAGGTGGCAGTGGATTAAAAAAAACGTCTGTTCACCATTTACTTAGTAGCGCGGCACTAGGGGGTACTTATTAAGCAACCCTGGAGGTTACCTGCCTTTAAGTGTCCCGTCTAGCACAGGTAGGCTGTAGCACCAAGTACCTGCCTAGCTGTCTAGGTAACTAAGTACCTACCCAGAGGTACCTACATGATGGTAGCCCTACAACTCGAAAAAGCACCTGTGAGACCCAGACCCAGACCCCTTCAAGACCCTTTTACTCTTTCCAGCAGCCAAGAAAAGATAATGGATCCGAGCTCTGAGTTCTGATAGAATACAACCTCTCTGTCCTACCCATGTTTTCCTATCATCTTCTTCGATGTTGAAGCTGATCTACCAGTCTACCTGACGTCCATCTCCCATAATAGCTCTCTCATCATATATTCGTACCTAGTACTGTACACCAGCAGACAAGTACCTAACTTACCTACCTAGGTAGGTAGTCCAACGTTGCCTCCACCGGTACCTGGGTAATACAGCCTGCCAGCCTGCCAGTCTGCCAGCCTGCCGGCATCTCGGCGTCTCAGCGTCTCAGTACCTCAGCACTAGCAAAACTCTACACGCCTTCTAGGCTGCCATCCCAATCCCATCCCGTACCGAACAACCCTCAAGGCATCGATTCCGCCTATCCAGACAGACACAAACAATCCAAACAGACCCTCGAAGCAATCAATTATGGCCCCGCGAGAGAAGAGCCAATTGAAGCGCGTCCGAGTATGCGATCCACACTTGATTCGTCCTTATACCGCCTCACCTTCAACAGCTTCAACACTCCCAACCTCAAGCCCAAGCTCAAATGCTGACATATCTGATTCTGACCTCTAACAGGACTCTCCTGCCAGTCCTGCCGCCGAATCCAAGAAGCCGCGCCGCTCCGAGCGATTGTCCCAGCACCCCCACGACGACGACGACGACGACGACAACCAAGACTACAAGAAGACTCCCATCTCTAAGAATCAACAGAATTTCCCCTCTCCCGTCACAAACCAAGGCCACAGCGCCAGCGACGAGCTGCGGAAGGAGGGCACCGCAGAACCTCCCGAGGGACGCCCTAGTCAGGTCACCCACCGAACCCCCGAAGACAGTTACTCGCAAGGAAATGCCTTCTCCTCCCCTCCCGACGATACACAGGCCTTCCCGACTTCACAGTACATTCAAGCCGATGCCGCTCTTTCCGACGAAGTTGAAGATGAGGTGAAAGAGGGCGTATGGGGATACCTATTCCCCCTCGACACGAGACATGGTGGTAGATGTGTCGTAATGAAGAAGCGATCCAGCTGTCCTATGCCCGACGATGTTGGTGGCGTAGATACGGTGAAGCAGAGGGGCGGCGGAGCTTTAGAGCAGGAAGAAACCTTCGAGAAAACCAAAGGCGCCTCGTCCGGAGGTTACCTGATCGGTCGGCATCCAGAATGCGGTAGGCTCTTATTATTTTCCCCCTTCGACGCCTCGTCCCGGGAGAGGCTGACACCTCATAGATATCATCGTCGATGACCCGATTGTTTCCAACCGGCACTGTTTGATATTCATCGAAAATAAGGGTCACGATACGGTAGCAATTATCGAAGACCTGTCAAGCAACGGCACCTTCGTCAATGAAGCCATCGTCGGCCGAAACCAGCGTCGTGAGTTGCAAGAACAAGATGAGATTGCCGTCTTGGACAAAGCCAGATTCATATTCCGCTATCCTCGGAGCCAGATATCCAGCGCCTTCCTTCAGCAGTACACCCTGCTTGAGCGCTTAGGCAAGGGCCATTTCGCAGAGGTCTTCCTCTGCGTGGAGAAGTCCACTGGTCAGCGATATGCCGTCAAAATATTCACGAAACATCCAGGCATGGAAGAGCGTTCCAAGACGGATGGTCTACAGCAGGAAATTGCTGTGCTGATGGGCGTCAGTCATCCCAATGTGCTGTGTCTGAAGGATACCTTTAGTGAGAAGAATGCTGTGTACCTGGTGTTGGAACTGGCGCCAGAGGGCGAGCTATTCAATTATATTGTCATGAAGCAGAAGTTGTCAGAGGATGAGACGCGAAAATTGTTTATACAGATCTTCCAGGGCATCAAATACTTGGTAGGTTACATTCCATATTCCACAGAACCAACCCATACATGTTGTGCACACTACTGACCCCCTGCGCTCGCAGCACGACCGGAACGTCGTTCACCGTGACATCAAGCCCGAAAACATTTTGCTCGTTGATAAAGATCTTCATATCAAGCTTGCGGATTTTGGACTCGCTAAGATCATCGGTGAGGAGTCGTTCACAACGACTCTCTGTGGTACTCCCAGCTACGTCGCTCCCGAGATTCTAGCGGAGGGACGTCATAGGAAGTACACAAAAGCTGTCGATATCTGGTCCATGGGCGTGGTTCTCTACATATGCCTATGTGGATTCCCCCCGTTCTCAGACGAGCTCTACACTCGCGAGTTCCCCTTCACCCTGTCACAGCAAATCAAAAGCGGTCGTTTCGATTATCCTTCGCCGTACTGGGACTCTGTCGGTGACCCAGCCCGTAAGTTCCCTCTCATTACAACTTCCACCTTACCTCGCAGGAGCTGATATTCTGTAGTGGACTTAATTGATGCAATGCTGGTGGTTGAACCGGAGAAGCGTTTCACCATAGACCAATGTCTGGCGCACCCATGGATTGCGCAGAAGACTCCAAATGTACAAGACAGCACCGACGGCCTTGTTTCCGGCATAGGAGGTCTGGAGGTGCATCGCCGTGGGGTCGCGCGGGAACGTACATTGCTGAGCTCCATCAACTCGGTCCAACTTACTCGCACGGTCCCTCTGGGTCCTGATACAAAGAGAGGGCCGTTGAAGGTGTTCTCGAAGAACCCAACGGCAGACAAAACTAACTTGAGACCTATGGAGGCTCGCCCAGACGACAAGCGAGATGCGGAAGAGTTCATGGAGATGGGCGGTAAGGGTGACCAGGCGCTGTTCGCCGACGATTCTCATAGCTTCTACACGAAGACCGAAGCACAAGCGGCGACGAACGGCAAAGCCAAGGGGAAAGGCAAGCCGACGACAAATGGCAAGAGATGAAAAAGACAATTTAAGGGGAGGAGGATGGGAAGTACAGCATGGCAGGAAAGACTTATCATGCTTATTTGCTTGTTGGCTTGAATCATAGCGGCGTTGGCGATGGAGTCGTACTTTCTTTCTGTCTATTAATCACTATGGGATCTAGACACCGAGGTCGGTCGGTCTAGAGCTATTTTTCCCCCCCAAAGGTACGCCGGTCGAGGGGTACTATACGGCGTAACCATAAACAGAAGAACGCCTCGCAAGAGCTCCTAGGCTCTGTGCTCTTTTCATAGCCCTCGAGGGTCAGTGGGAGGAAGAGAATATTTTATTAGTATTACCACAATCGTACCGCGGACTCGGGGGGTTAGCAAGATGGATCTTGGAACATTTTGAAGGGAGGGACGGACGGACGGATTGAACCATTTAATCGAGTCGAATCAATTAACTTAACCAAATGACGAACCAAGTGACCCAACGGAAATCGCCCGGTGATGGAGACGAGAGGGTTAGTACCAGCCGGGGGGTTCGTTTGCCTGCATGACTGGCTGGCTGGTTGGTTGGTAAGTTCCTCATACTTATTTTATTGACTGCTTATTTTGGTGGTAGATAGGATGGGCGAGTGAGGGCCCAGGATCCTGGCTGTATTTCTGTTGTGTTGGATCATTTGATGTGCAAGGCAAGTAAGTTATAAGGGTAAAGAGGCAGGATGGAAAGGAAAATTTTGTGGTAAGTACTGGCTTACATTGCATTGCAGTCTCGGTTATCCCAAGTCATATGGGTTTTTGAGGTCGTTCAAGGGGGGGTTGTCAACAAGTATGCTTTGACAGGGAAGTTCTTGTTCATTCCTTACTACCTATTGCTCATTGCTGCTGATGCTGCTTCATTATACAGGATTAACATTACACCAAAAGCCTTATATAAGACTGTACAATGGATGACTGAGCCTCTGCTGGCTATGTCTGCTTTCTCTCAGCTCTTGCTCACCTGCGTTCTGCTACCCCTCTCCCAACTACTAAGCCCTTCTAGCCCTGCACCTCTTGTGCAGCTCTTTATTCAACACCACTGCCAGCCCGAGGTGCCATTGCTGAACATGAGCAGGTGAGCGGGATAATGCAGTGAAAGCGTGCTGTTATACTGCTAGTCGTGAAAATATGCAAGCGGGGTATCTGAAAATAGGCACGACGTGATCCCTGGTTCTATCCGGAAGAGGAGGAAGTTGAGCCGGGGTTGTTATGCACACCATCTCGCCCATCCCCTGCATTATTCTGCAATGGGGAAGGAGACGAGATTGGTGACGATTGAGAAGTGTTCGACTTCCGGCGTTTCTATCGTTCGGGAATCGGGGACTTAGCTAGTCGTCCACCCGCACTGATACGCTTCTGTAAACGTGCGTCCTTATCACGTTGCGGAAGCCGTTCACTTGGGCTGTGACTCAGAGTATTTAGGAATGTCGTGCCTGATGCCTCAATGGCAGCGGTCCGCCCACGTTTCTGCTCAACATACAGCTGGGCACTGCGGCTCAGAGGAAACGCCGGCATAGTAGCTGGTATTTCTGCACCATTTTGGGTGAGCATCTCGGCCACAGGGAATGGCACCACTCGACTATCAGGTTCGGGTCGTCCGGGCTGAACCGTCGGGGATGGTGAAGCTGGATCTGCTGCGGCAAGGGCAAGAAATACCGCATGGGTGCCCCGGGACTTGTCTAGGACGTTGGGGTTGGCCTTCAAAGCCAAAGCATATATAACCTGCTGGATCTCATTGCGCTTTATGGCGGCCAAAAGCGTCTCATCTGATGTTGGGTATCTCGACAGAGTGGCAGATATAGGCTCCACATAGGTTCTGTCCACATATTTCGCAGTGATGAACTTGAGGCGCTGTTCACGGCTGGCGTGTGGGCCTGGCTTCATGCCCGGTTCCAACCTCGCCTCCCATATCATGTTGGAAACCCTATTCCCAACAAGCAGCAGCAGCTCGATAATATCGGGGGTGAAGGACGTGATGTCAAGCGTGAGAGATCGCACTTTACTGATATGAGTTCCGAGTGAGCGATGAATGCCACTGCATTCAATGCAGAGTATGATGGCGAGGTTGATAGATACCCACTCCACCTTGGAACCGCTGCCGCAATCGGCACACCAACAGTTACCCTGATCATTGTCTCGGAGAGTCTGAAGGAGCTTGTCTGGACTTTCCTCGTAGGTACCGCTAGGTGTTCTGGCGTTGCCGGGGCGTGCACCCACAGTCGTTCTCCTAGATGGTGGAGCTGAACTTGCAGAAGTGTGGTGACCTCCGAATGAACCATGGTTCAAGGACGTACTCTTGCCTGTCAATATTGATCCGATGTCCCTCTTAAGGTTCATCGAGTCACCGGTAGAGGTGGGCTTCTCTTTGAGTCCATGTCCCTCAACTGCACTCTGCAGGGCATTGTTCAGAGACAGAATCCAGCTGTTCATATCTTCTCCAGAAGTAGCCTGGTAAACTCTCTTGTAGTGAGGCGTGATGACCTCGAAGCAAAACCTCCGTTCAGCATTCCGTGCCTCTCGCACAGATGCCATGCGAAGGTCAATAGGCTCCATGTGAAGATCGAGCTTCTGCTTCCAATTACTGTACTCTGACAGTTTACCCTGGTCCAGCACAACCCAGAACCTGGTGAGAGAGGTCAGTATAGGTAGACATCCAGCTCCGCTAGGACATTGATGTGACTTACTTATGCCAGCCCTGTTTATTGAGTGACAGTGGGTCCACATGAGTCCCTGGCCGATTCAAGGCCCATAGCAGACCTTCTTTGCGATGAACCGTGTTCTTGTCGGCAATAGCGAGTTGGGTTAGATCCCTTTCCTCGAGATCGCGTATGCCTTTGAATTTCGAGTTCTGGGCTGGGCTATGCAAGGAGGCATGCCCTAGACTACCGGGCGATCTTGAGAGGAGATCAGCTCCAGTACTGGTCATTGTGCTCGAAGTTCCTGTCGGGATTGCCTTAAGTGTCGAACCAGTACTATCAGCCCGACCAAGCTCAGAATCTGACGTGTATTGGACACCATTGCCGGCAGCTGCAATACTGCTTGTCGAGTTGACAGTGTCGGGTTCGTTGTACGGGAGGTTGCTCTTCTCCAACAGCCGTCTCTTCTCTTCTCGCTCACGACGCTGATATTGGAACTCCTTGTCAGCTTCGTGGACCTCATTCGTCAGAGCTTCGAGCTGAGGTAGCAATCCGTCTACTTTCTGGGCCGTATTCAAGAAGTTCCGCGCTTGCGTGTCGGCGTACTTGGTGAGATGAGAAAGCACCTCTTGCTCCTTGCGACCGCCGTGAAGGTCCTGCATGAAGGAAGAATAGTCAAATCGCTTCAGCTCGAAGTTGCGCCGCTTCGTCTGGTACTTGGTATCGCTCTCGGCGAGTTTCTTAGTCTTCACCGAGTCCTGGCGTTGCCCTAAATACCGAGATACGTATGCATAGTAGTCCTTGCTCTCTTCTTCGAAGTCGCGCTTCTTGGATTCCGCTTGCTTGATGTCAAAGGTATATAATTTGCTGATAGGGTCGATGATAATCTTTTGGAGACTGTTGGCGTTTTGTCGCTCGTATTGAAGGAGCTCTCTGGCGATTTTATCAAAGTAGTGCTCTATAGCAGGTGCCACAGCATTGGCATTAGTCTGAGATGCTTCACGCAGAGCCTCAATAAAGGCTAGATAGGCATCGTTCGCTTCGATCTGTGCACCGTGTGCGTGTTCGGCTTTCTTCAACACCTTTTTCATCTGTGTCCTCATGTTACCTGTCTTCTGCTCCAGCGCCTTGATGGTAGCCCTAAAGACAGGTCCGTCGTCACTGACTGTCATGTCTTCGCCTGGTCTAGGACACGCAACATCGACTTTGACAGTCTCTTTCGACTGAAGTGCCGGCGAGGACCCCGTGATCTGTGGGTCATATTGAAGATTAAGGGGAGAGCCCGGTTCATCCTGCTCGCTGATGCGGGAATCGACTGACTGAGCAGATGGGGCGCGAATCTTGGGCGGGACTGCTAGTTGAAATACTGGCAAGGGCGAGTTCGGGTGGCTAGGGACGGTATAGGTATCTGCCAGAACAATAAGTCCCTTACTCAGTAGCCGACAAGGTAGTTTAGAACAGCTTACTTGCGACCCAGAACGAGAAGCTGGCCAGCGTGTCTAGCCGGTGGGCTCTCTGATCATACTCGACAAACTGTACACTTGTCAGAAATGTATGAACAACATAACTCAGGTCGCAGACATACACTACAGAATGTCCGCCAGCCACCGCCTCTATCCTCAGTTACCTTGGGCGGCTTCCACTTCCAAGACCACTGGAAGGTTACGGATGGGCTTCCGCCTGTGCTATAGTCACCGACCAACTCTACATTGGCGTTCTTGTGGAGATTAGGGTCTGCATTGAATTCGCGAGTAACCAGGTTCTCGACTTCCCGGCCAGTGGACGCGTATACATATGTTAAGCCGTTGATCTGGGCATCGGACGCCGTGACTCCATTGCCTACATCCTGTCGGACTATGAAAGTGAAGTTGAAGATCAGTTCATCGTCGTTATAGAGTTTTAGGAGGAAACTCGGGACTGCGGAAGGTTCTAGGTCTTGGATAAACTCGACTGGGCCTCCATCGCCTAGTACTCGCGTGGCTGTAACTCGAGTCGCAGGGTATGCGTTAGGAACGATGGAAATGGAAGTGCGCTTGCGCGGACTGGCAATGGCCAAGGAGGAGATGGATACTATTGACATGAGTTAGCCTTTTGTTTTTGGGGGGCGTCGGGGGGGGAGCGCATTGCAGTGAAAGGGAGTATTGAAAACGCACGTCGGTTCTGGTCCCTAAGGTAGAGGGCAGCCCCATCATCGGGACGGCTGCTCACGATGCCCATGTTGACGATCGTCGGGGGACCAGACGAAAGGCCGCTTCAGGGCGCCAAAAGACAGGCGATTCCGGGGGTTCGACGTCAATCTCGCAGTGATACAGAATATAATAGACTCGGCGATGTCACAGAAGATATGTATCAGTTTGGAGCTGGGAGGGAGGTGGTGTCGCGAAAGGTGGTGCAGACAGCCAATCCGAGAAGTGAAGTGATGTTGGTGGGTGTCCGGTGGGAGAGGGTGCTGCTGCTGTTGCTGCTAAGTATAGACGTATTTGTCGCTTGTCGGTGGAGATGTACTGTGGACTGGTTTTGGCGGGGTCATAGGCGTAGGTAGGCTGGTAGCCCTTCGCTGGGTGCTTGGTGTCGGGAAATATAAGTGAGAGAAATAGCCTAGCAGAGCCGGACGTGGTGGCATTCCCAAAACTACCTAAACAGGTTGACTGATGGAGGCGATGTGTGCGATACTGGTACCTATAAGAGGTAAGGTATGCGATGCGATGTAGGCTGGGAATGGCGCAGGATGACTACGCAACCGTTTATCACACATGCGATTCAACAGCCTGCGACCTGTGACCTGCTACCTGTGACCCGTGACCCGTGACAGGTACGAAGAAAATGTACAGACACATGTACTTATTTATGTAATGTAGGTACAGGCACAGGCACAGGCACAGGCACAGGCATAGGCTCAGGCACACAGGTACCTACCTAGGTAGGTACTTGCAACAAACACGAGGCCAGGGCAGGCAGGCAGCAGGGAGTAGTAACAAGGACAAGAGGGGTAAGGCTGAGCAGACAGACGATAGCGATAGCGTTGATGTGCATCCAAAAGACATCCGATAGATACATCCATGGATGTGTGGTAAGTAGTCTAGTGGGTTAAGATTCAAAATTGGCTTTCACCGTTATCCCTAATTGTAGTCAGCCTGTCTGTGCTGCCATTTCAACTACTTACAAGTACTTACTTAAGTACTTATTTATGTATGTATTCAGGTAGGTAACTGCCCAGGTGCATGTGATGAATTGGAATTGTAAGTGGTATCCATACAATGAGTTAAAGAGGAAAGAAACCTAGAACTCAGTCCGTAAATATGTACCTAAGTAGGTCACTTGTTGAAATATTTCCACCCAAGACATTATCTACATTATGTAGATCCCCGCATATGTGCAGTTTTCGTGTCTCTTTGTATGTGTATTATATATATTTATTTAGGTATCTAGGTATGTAGTTACCTCCTAACCACATAATTCCATGCATATAATCTCCAAGGTTGACTCCTCCTACCTACATATGTACCTAGGTAGGTAGGTTCAGAGGCGCATTCCAAAGCGCATGATATCCATGGATGACTCTGGTAATGTAGTATGCGGTATGTAAGCGTGCTGGGAGGCCATCTATCTTGGCAAAATCCCTAGGTAGAGTATTGGTCTTAGATACACAACGTCTATCCCGTAATATACAAACTACCAGTAGGACCAAGTCCTGCAACGAGTTTACCAAACCACCTGGGCAGCTTGATAAAGAGCCCTGATACGTACGTGTAGTACTCAGGCTGATAGACGCCGTGTTTGGGACCTCCTAAGTAGTTAGGTGTTTCAAACTTCAGTTCAGCTGTTGGATGTCACATGTGGAATACAGCTAGTCTCCCTTTCTTACATTCTAAGATTGTCTCAGGGGGGAAGAAAATCGTGGGCCCAGGCGGCTAATGATATGGAATTCTAGAAAGGTTCTTTCGTATGGATACCTCAGCGAGACAGATACCTGATAATTCCTGACACGCCCATGATCCCATTGAATTAGGTTCATCATCAACACCTTGAAACACTGCGAGGGTGGCCCTTCGGCCAATACACCCCTGGAGAATGCGCTTTTCAGGCTTCAGTGGATAAACGGCTTATAACTGCTGAGATATCGGTATTGGACACCTGAACAATCCAGAATGCTGGTATTTATGGATCGAAGGATTGCATCGCTAGCGAATCAACCACAGGTGCTAAGAGGGGTTGTTCCCCCTTTTGTACTCCAATGACGTTTGTTAGCTCTTAGCGCTGGCCATGCACCTAAATACGTACCTGACACTACCTAGTACCATCCACCTGGGCACCTGGGCATGGATATAATTTCGCACCTTAAAGGCCCGCCCCCAATGAAGTAAGTACCCAGGTAAACACCAACTGCCGCTACATGGCTGCTATCGTCGTTTTCGTTTTCCCTTGCACCACCGCCTTGACTTGAACTGCCTTCCGCCTTTTCACTCCCTCATTGCGATCCAGATACCCTCTTCGTGTTTTTGCCTTGCCGACCTGCCATGCCATCTTGGGGCATTTAGAGCTTGATAAGCGCATAGCCGCCATCACCTAGGCACTGAGCATCCTCGCTGCTACGTAACGCCCCGATAGTCCGTTTCAAACCAGACACCATGTCAACCGCTTCTCGGAAATCCTATCTCAATCGCCATCTTGACAGTGTTCGAAGCGTCCATAAAAATGATGGGAGGAGGAGTCGCTCTGGTTCCAGTGCCCGAGCCGCCCCCGTAAACCATGACGATGCGTACACCTACGCCCTCCGGGTCGCCTATTTACATTACCTGCTCCAACCCAAAGCCAAACGAAAGACCTGGGTCCCGGCACCCAAACCACCCCCTCGAGCACATACCTACACCTCTAACATTGGCGACTTGGTAAAAGAGTTCGTTCCGGGCAATTCGAGCAGCGTGAAACTGCCCAGTGGCTTTCGGAGCCCCCTGGAGAAGCGAATGGAAAGGGTGATCATGGGCGCTGAAAGACTTCCGGGCTACAACGATGCCGCCGTCAAGAAAACATTTGCCCAGGCATATACAGCCTTTACGGAACAAAGCTTTCGCAAAAGTGTCGATAAGGAGCGCAAGTTGGAGCCCCTGGTCTTGATCTTTTACTCTGCCGCTACCAAGGCCTGTAGTTTAGGCCATGAACCGGGTGATGATTCTTGGAAGCTTCTTGTCGATCGCCACGTTGCCCTGTTCGTACGACTTGTGACCAACATACTACGAGATCAGGGGAATGAACGTGACAAACCCGAACTTATGAGCAGGCTGAGTACACTTGAAAACAAGCTGCTCACCAACGACCAGAACCTCTTCATCGATACGGGGCAGGACTCCGGAAAGACCATCGAGGTGGTCGTTCCGCTTAGCTACGACGTTAAGGATATGCCTTTGGTTCAGACTGTAGCAAGAATTTTTGGCCTGGCGCACTCCGACGTCCAAGGCCATCTTGATGCTCAGAAGCCCAATTGGACTGAGGAAGCTGCCTTGAAGGACCTCAAGGCATACCAACATCGGCTGAATTCCAATGCGAGCGGAGCCTTACGCAGCAGTGATTTCGATGTCGAGGAGGCATATCAAGAGTGGAAGAGAGCTGAGGCGCCACACCTCTCTCAAATGATGCTGGACCTTCTGACGGCCAAGCCTGAGCTGGCCAAGAAGTCATCAGGCGCCAGTGCCGCCTCTGAGAAGCCTCTGCCGGCGAGCCCCTCGTCTTCGTATGCGGAAGATCAAGCATACTCCGATCTAGGCAGGGCCCTCTCCAATTCTTCAAATAGGACATCTATCTATGGCATTGATCCCATGCTTAGTCTCGCGTCCATGTCTTTTGACGACACTAGTAGTATCAGGACTGTCGATGAGGCACACTATACCTTCATACCTCCTGATGCTCGAGAGTTCCTGAAAGTCATTACCACCTACGCTCTCGAGTTCGACTCTATGCACGGTACCGGTGCCGAAGAAGATGGTTCTTTTTCGAAATCCTCGATGGATCTTCTCATGGAGCTTTGCGTTCGTTGGCGGATCCCCCAATTCACTCGGCTGACTGTGTTCCTAGAAGTAGGGGCTCGCAGGTTCACCGATACACTATTTACCGTGATTGACCTCGACAATATCTTCGAGTTGGTCAAGA